>CM023202.3:37904299-38199568 GCA_004115045.4 Sinella curviseta | reverse complement strand
CTCTCTCCTTACTTACGTTCTCGCTTTACCCCAAACTGATTTAGCATTGCTATATCCCACAGCAGCATAATCGCATAAGATTACAAGTCACGAGATAGGAGATTGAGCATGAAATGATAAGCACAAAAGCATAAGAATAGCAGCATAATTCTAACCGTGACAATTGGTGGAGATGCGATTTTTAAGCTCTACAAGCCAGAAAATCGATAAAAAAGTGAAGTTATAAAAAGTGAACAAGTTAATGTCCGACCAAAGGTCAAGTCGCAGAATAGCCAAGAAATCACCCGAAGTTTCGCCACTGCAACAACACCATAAACCAAGAAAAAGGAAAGAAAAGAAAGGTTCTTCACCAGACGACGCTGATCAAGCTACAAGTTCTTCAACCAGTAGTTCAGACACAGCTCCAGAAGCCCTAGAAGAAACTATTCGCGTTCCAGAACGTCACAGTTCATCATCATCTTCAAGTGCAAGTTCTACAGAACCTTTAACGAGCCCAGACGACCAACAATCAGCAGACAAATCGAGTTCCAGTTCTGAAAGCGATCTCAACTCGCCCCATCACACCTCTAGTGAACTATTTCAAAGCGCCGAAGACGACACCGTCCTCAGTGTGGACACCTCAAACCTGCAGACAAGTGACTCATCATCAGATTGGGATTTGTCCTTCCTATTTCAAGATCCTCCAGACGAAAAACCTGCAATACAAGTTAAAACCCCAGATCCAGCAATTACAACAACAGTCAAAATGACGGACTACGCTTTGATGCCCAAGTATAACAAGCCGCTTACCAGCCGTGATGTGAGCCTCTTCCTGAAACAGTACAAATTATGGGGCAATCAGCAAAAATTGGGCGATAATGCCATGAAAGCGACACTGGCGTTAGCCTTCGAGAATGAAGACGCGAAAAGATGGTGTCTCATTAACGCCGACTCTGCAGCAGACGCAACAATTAAATTCGACGCTTTTGTCCTCATCCAAATCTTTAGTGAATTACCAGCACCAGATGAGCTCGTGTCTTCGTATTTACTTCGTGTTCGTTACCAACTTGGTGACGACTGGACAGCAGCAGATGAAGACAACTTTACCTCACAACTTTTAGCAAATCTTCCTAAACACGTTGCAGCATACATAAACTGCAAGGGAGCCAAGCCAGACACATTTCTAAAGTTGCTAAAACTTGTTCGAGAGTACGAGAAACAAGGAAATGATCGTGTCTCAAGTCACCCCAGCATCAAACAAGAAGTTAATGTTCACGCCGCTACAGCAAACGACGAGTTTCAAGATATGAAGACGCTGATGCAAGTCCTCATTCGAGAAGTAGCAGATATAAAAAGTACTTCTGCTACACCAGCAAACAGAAATCCCGGAAATCCTCGCGGAAATAATACTTACCGCCGTGGAAACGGTAACTACAACAATGGTCAAGGAAGATCCCGTGGAAATGGGCGTTGCTACGTTTGTAACAAACCAGGTCACATCGCGCGAGATTGTTACTCCAACACTCAGCGTGGACGCGGACGTGGTCGTGGCCGTGGTGGTGGTGGTGGACGTGTCTTCCAAAACTCAGGATATTATCAATATGTCCCGTTCCCGACAGCAGATCCAGGTCAACAGTGGCAGCGTTTTCCAGCGCTTCAACAACAGCAGCAGGGACAGCCAGGTCCAATAATCAGTTATCCTCCGTCCAATATGGGAAACTGAGTACGGCACAGCCAGTAATCAAGGATGCCATGAAACCTGTGCCAAAATTAGAAAAAAGCGAAAATGTTAACAAAGAAGATAAAATGACAGCATCCATCAACACAAATTTTCCAGATTTATCATTCCTACATTTAAAAGAACCAAACCAAGGACCCCGAGTTTTTATAGACATAAACGGTGATAAAAAAGTAACTCTCGTCGACTGTGGTGCTGTGACGTCCCTCATTGATAAAAAGTTAGCTTCCAACTTTCCTAAATTTAAAAATGAAAAATTAGTGCTCCGTTCAATTTCCAATAATGTTTTAAACGACGACGGGATAGCACTCGTAACATTTAAATTGGCAGATCAATTTTTTACCTTTCCAATGATGATCGTGAGTCTTACCAGAAGTGAAGCTGTTCTTGGTAACGACTTTCTCGAGACTTTCAACGTTGTCGTTGACCGTGACTCCAATCAACTTTACTCAAAACTGCACAATTGGTCAGTTGATATGACTGCTAAAGAAGATTTATGGACCCGTCTCGGTATGTCCGCCCACATTTCAACCTGCAAAAATAAAACACAAAATTCTACAGCAATTCAGCAGCAATTTGGAATACAAAGAGAAAATTCCACAAAAAGTAAGCCACAACAATTACCAATTTCTTACCTGCGCTTATCAGAAAAAGTTGAGCTCCCTCCAAGAAGCCAGATCCAAGTCCCTATTTGTTCAGTGGGATTGGAAGAAAATTGTATTGCTGTTGTTTCCCGTCGAATCACCTGTTAAAAACAAACGGCATCCTTACACCACACATGATTGTCAACAGTTCAACCAAAAGCATCATCATCACAAACAGCAGCAACGAGAGTAAAATTTTGTGCACACAAACTAAATTAGGAAAGCTCACCAACATCATCACAGAGAAAGACATCCTTCCCGTTGAAGCCGTTCCAGTTCACTCAACAGCTGTTACTGACAATAAGTCAACCACAAAAGATCCGTTCCTGATAATCCAAAAACAAGTAAAAATTGGCCCAGACGTGTCACCAAATGCCAAACAACAGCTCCTTCAACTCCTTCATAATTTTCAAGATTGTTTCGCAAGTGACCCTAATAAACTGAACCAGATCAACGACTACAAGTTCCATATAGAAACCGGTACTGCGAGGCCAACAAGAACAAAACCATTTAATTTAAGCGATAGTGAACATGACTGTATTGACAAAAATGTTCAGGAATTGTTAATGAAAAAATTAATCGAACCGAGTAATTCGCCTTGGTGCTCCAGCCCGTTTCTTGTTCCAAACCGTGACGAACACGGCAACATTAAATACAGAATGGTAATCGATTACCGCAAACTGAATGAAGTGACAAGACCGTTAGCCTTTCCTCTCCCACGTATCGACCAAATCATCCTAAAGCTCCGTGGTGCCAAATTTATCTCAACTCTTGACATGGCAAGCGGTTACCATCAGGTTTCTCTCGACGAAGAAAGCAAAGAGAAAACAGCGTTCCAGACTCGTGACAACTTTTATCAGTGGAACGTCATGCCATTTGGTCCAACTTGTGCTCCAGCAGTCTTCAGCCAATTGATCCAGTTAGTAATGGCAGGAATCGTTGATGAGCATTTATCTACCTATCTTGATGACATCTGTATATTTACCGCTGACGAATACACCCATCTGCAAAAGTTGACACAAGTTTTCCAAAAATTACGTAATGTTGGACTACAGTTAAAACCGTCCAAGTGCAAATTCATGTTCAGTGAAATTCGAGTTTTAGGCTACAAAGCCACAAAAACAGGAATCTTACCTACTGACGAGCACATTTCCGGCTTATCCAAAATGCGCTCACCCACAACAAGAAAGGAACTACAAAAATTGTTAGGCTTTTTCGGTTTCTTCCGCCGTTTTATCAAGAATTACGCTTCAATCATTAGACCACTACAACAGCTGCTCTCCAAAAGTAAGAAATTTTTATGGGAATCACAGCATGAAGAAATTTATAAACAATTGAAGACACTATTGACAACAGCACCAGTTTTGGCTCACATTCGTCGTGACAACGAACTTATCCTCAGAACAGATGGTAGTTTGGAAGGAATTGGTGCCAGTTTAAGCCAAGTTCAAGATGGTGTAGAAAGACCGATTTGTTTTATCAGCCGTTGTCTCAATAACGCTGAGAAAAACTACACGACAACAATGATAGAAACTTTGGCTGTTGTTTGGAGCCTACAAAAATTACGCCATTTAGTGTTTCAAAGAAAAATCAAGTGCTACACTGATCACTCTGCCTTATGTTACCTAGTGAAAGGACCTAAACACAATTTACCAAGTAAATTGACAAGAATGTTGCTTTCCCTGTCAGAGTACAATGTTGACTTTTACCATGTTCGAGGTGCCGCTAATCACGTGGGTGACACACTTTCACGCTTTCCAGTTGAAGTAGCACCAGCAGAAAATCCCAACGTTGTCGACCTTCCAATACTTTCACTCGATGTCAACTCAGTTGTGGAAATGCAACAACAAGATCCAGAGCTCCTGATACTACGACAACAATGTGAAAAAGGCAGTACAAAAGGAAAATTAAAGCACACGTTCATCAAAAATAACATTCTCATGTTCCAGTCACCGTCACATCATCATCCTGTTATATATCTACCTGAAAAATTAAGAAAACCTGTTCTCACCGAAATGCACGACGACCCTATTTCAGCTCATCTTGGTTTCTTCAAAACCTACCAAAAAATTTCATCACGATTTTATTGGCCAAAACTACGTGCTCATGTGAAAGAATATGTACAGACTTGCGAACCGTGCCAAAAGAGAAAGTTACTCAAGCAAAAGCCAGCAGGATTACTACAGCCTATGCCAGTGCCTGAAAATCCATTTTCTACAATAGGATGTGATTTAGTTGGCCCAATTAATAGATCAAAAAGTGGCAAAAGATTCATAATAACAGTGACAGACTTAACTACGCGTTACCTAGAATGTGCAGCGATACCTAATGGAACCTCCGAAGAAATAAGCAAATTTTTAGTAAATCGTATCTTTTTGCGGCATGGTGTTCCCCACAACATAATAACCGATTTGGGATGTGCGTTTACTGGCGAGTTTATGCAAGAACTCAACAAGTTTATGGGTATCACCCACAACAGGACGACCAGCTTTCACCCTCAAAGCAATGGCGCATGCGAACGACAGCATTCAACAATAATGGACGCCATCTCATACTACGTCTCAAAAGGAAAAGATGATTGGGACGCCTTTCTCCCACACATCCAATTCGCCATCAACTCGGCAGTTCATGAAGGTCATCTTTTTTCGCCCCACTATCTACTTTACGGGCAAGAGCCGACGCTTCCAGCCGAAGTTGAGCTCGGTTTGCCCCGCTTCGTCAACGTGGCCGATTTAGCCGAGAAAGTCAAGACAGCAAGAGAATTAGCAGTATCCAGACTTCAAGCAAGACAGCAAATTCACGCAAGGTATGCTAATAAAAAGCGACAAGATGTATCATTTAAAATTGGAGACAAAGTCTTAGTACGTAAGTTTGTCAATGTAAAAGGCAAAAGTAAAAAGTTGTTCATGAATTCGGTAGGGCCTTTCATTATAGTAGAAAAGAGTCCATTAAACGATGTAAATTACATTATTGAAGCTAAGCATAGAAATAGAATGATAAGGCAAACAGTTCATGTAGAAAAATTAAAAATGTATCATGAAAGAAATGATGATAGTAATAGTGTAAGTATTAGTGCGCCTAAACCAAGCAATTCAGTAGAAAAAAGAAATAATATTAATGTGCCTAAAAACGAAGATAGTATGCAAAAGGAAAATGTTCATCCTTTTCCGTCCAGAAGTGAAGCCAACTCATCAAGCAACCAAACAGCTCGTTATAATTTAAGGCAAAGCCCTTCGATCCACTACTCAAGGTGAAATGGGCCCAACATACTTCATTTGCGTAGTCGACCGACTGACTGTTATTAATTTTACATTGAGCATCGTGATGTGTAGTGAACTCGTGCGCCGGCCGGCAATCAAAATCTCATCAGCACGTGTGTAAAAGCTTCAAAAAGGATCCTTCGTTTCGTTGTCTACCATGGTTGTACATAAAAGTTTCTTTAGCTTTAAGTTATAAAAAAAAATATCCAATTTAAGTCATTTACATGTTTGATTTTGTTAAGCTTCTTTCTTCTTTTCGTTGTAATCTGTTGGGCGACGGCAAGGTATGAGTGGTAATGGATTGAGAGACGAAAGTCAAACGGCTAGTGATTAGCTTTTAGTCTCAGAGCCAATTACTATTCCAGCTAGTCTCTACAGATGCCTTCGCCAACCAACAGAAATAAAATCTTAAAAGTTATTATTGATAAGATTAATTTTGTTCAATTTAAGATTTTTGTTAAATTTACGACTGTGCGGACACAGTCTTATTCGTTAATGGGCGTATGTCACATATAAAATGTAACGTAAAACCTTTCGAGGTTCTGCTAGCCCAGAATATGCAAATTGTGGTAAATTGGTTGTAGAGATAAGACGTTGGATGGAGACTGATAATGACTCTGTCTCCAGTCCACGTCTCAAACATTGATTAAAAATAGTTAAGCTGAACTTCACGAAATATTCTATTCCATGCTTCTCTTCTAAAACTTGTATTAAATTACAAGCAATATAATAATATGTCTTTAATGTTTAACCTTCAGAAATTGGTTTGGTGCTGAGATGAACAGTTCAATAAAAATAACTCTCTCTCCTTACTTACGTTCTCGCTTTACCCCAAACTGATTTAGCATTGCTATATCCCACAGCAGCATAATCGCATAAGATTACAAGTCACGAGATAGGAGATTGAGCATGAAATGATAAGCACAAAAGCATAAGAATAGCAGCATAATTCTAACCGTGACAGTTCGATTGCAGCCGGCCAGAAATCCAGAAAGTAGTATTTCCTCTTCCGCCCAAACGCAAGACCGATATAAATGAAATTGCATAAAATTATTTTTAACTTCCCGACACGATTCCAGTGCACTTATCGACACATTTTCTAAATCCGGGTGAAGTCTGGAATAAGCTTTAATTACGCTCCAGCTTTCATTTGAACCGGCACCCGCGGCCAAACCCCAGATGACCTCGGATGTTGTTGTAATCGACACGTTGGTGAACGAGGTCAGTTGGTGATCCGTTACTATGCGCACATCTTTAGGTATTTCGTGTCTGGTTCTTGGACCATATCTGTATGGTGCTTCTGACGGATAAGTACTCATACTAGCAGTCCTTGTGTAAATGGTGAAATTGTTTTCGACCAGCTCTGAAAATGTTACGTAAGGGATTGGCTTCTTTTGAGCAATCATATTGTATACATTGTTGCTTTTGTATCCGTTATTAGGATGATTCCCATCAGAAGATACGCACCAAGTGGCCACCTAAGCTTGGTCGAAGAGATAACACATTCGGCAAATGGGTCTCCTTGCTCTAAGAGTACTTTCATCACACCCATTAGTTGATTTCGAGAACCAAACTGGGTTCTTGTCCTTGCAATTTTGTGTATTGTGTATGCAACAAGTAAGCAGGCAATACAAATAACTGCCCAAACATCAATGTTGTATATACTTGTAATCTCCGTGAAGGCAAGGGTTTCCTTGCCACGGTATCCACCACAGCTTATAAACCTCAGATTTGCAACGCGTTCAGGCAACGTAGCCGGCCTGTATCTACTCATTAGCAGTGATTCACCACCTGTCGTAAGTGTAATATGTTGAGCGTATGGTACACCGCTAGCCCACATCATGGATTGGGATTCAATGCGTCCATTTGTACACTTTAAAGTACGTCGCCTATTCAAGTTGTATGTGTAATTTGTCATAACATTCTGCAAAAGATGCGCCAAGGCGTGAAACAACTTTTCTTCAGGCGTATGGAATGAAATTTTTGCCATGGATTTCAATCCATTATCTGTTGGTCCATTGAGGTAATTTTTACACCTGGAAATGTGATTAAAGACGCCCTTAAATATTCGGTCGCTGTGCAAACTCTCTTGTCGAAACATCCACGCAAGCATATGGTCCATGTTTGAGTACATTCTACCGTTCAGGAGAAAATACAGTTCTTCTAGATGTTTGAGTGCTTGTTTTAGCAAGAGGCCTTTTCTCTGCCAAAAGGAATGTTTACAATCAGCACATGTCTCAATCACATCAATTGAGCTTATTTTCCCGTGATAGAATAGACCGACTTTTCTTGGAATTTTCAATTTTGTGAACAAGAAACGTTTTACTGATATTAGTGGTTTGTAGGCATCCAAATATTTTGTCACCTCTAAATCGAGATGACTGCTCATCCAATTCTGCAACGACCCATCAGTAGTATCGTCACGGAATGCCGCAAGATCGGGAAATATCAATAAATGTACTTGTGGCACGCTCGATGGCTCCGTGGAATTGTACAAATGAGCATCTTCGGACACGTCATATTGTAATACTTTTGGAGACAAACTACTGTACATTAGCAGCTCAGGATATATCTCTGTCTGCACCACACAATTCCACGGTTTCGTGTAGGTTGCGTACTCAAATATTCTCAAACGGGTACAGATACTGGTTACGCGTGTATTAATGTTAATAAATTTTGCCCTCGAGAAATGGGCCGATGTTGAACTCTTTAGACACTCGATTATTTTCCCACTTCCTGTCAATGTTTCCTTTCTTTTTGTTGGAAAATGTTGGGAATGCAATCTCAACTTGTATTTTTGGGATATCTCAATCGTGAGAACGAAGCAATAATTGTCAAAAATGTAAAATTCATGGAATTAAGAGATTATTGAAATGGTGTGGAACTGCGTGGTCCACTAAAATTTTATGGTCTGTCACCTTTCTCAAAAGGGTCATGAGAAAAGGGACAAATATTCAGTTTGACAAATGTACACACCCATTGGTTTGGGTTCTTTACTTCTTAAGATTTCTTTGTTTTAAGTCATGTTATTTCATGCTTGTAAAATACATAAAATGAGTGTGAGTTTTAATAAACGTAATCACTTGACAAAAAGATCTCGTTCACTTCACTTCGATTTCTTCTCCATACCGAGGGTTATGTTCAAAACCCAACAGTGGTAGCAGAGGATAGTTTCAAATCGCCCCAGAAGGCCAAAACTCTTAAAGTTTCTCTTCAGCTGGTAAATTTGGTAAAGTCCAAGCAAGTCCCTAAAAAGTGGGTAGTTGGAAAAGCCCAGAAAGCCCAGTGTAGAAAAGTTCAAAGTTTTGGAACAAGAGTAAGGCAAGTGCCTTGCCAGAAAAATGGGGAAGAAGATTGACGTGGGGTGTGTTGACAAACTCACCAGCAATAATTTCCATTTGTGGAAAATGCATATTGAGCTAGTGCTGCGGTCTGCAGAATTATGGGGAATAGTGGATGGGACGGAAGCTCGCGATGCCGCTGATAAAGCAAAGCAGGCTGAGTGGGATCAAAAGGATGTAGAGGCTCGCACAATCATCATATCAACAATAGAAAAATCCCAAAAGACCCATGTGGCAACAACAACAAATGCCCAACAAATGTTTGTAAAATTGGAACGCATCAACGCTGACACGAGCGTATTGAATAAGCAGCATACTCTGTCACAGTTTTTGAACTACAAAACTTCACCAGAGCAGAGTATTGTTGAAGCCTACTTGGATATGGAAGAACTTGCACGTTGTCTTAACGCCATGGGCGTGGCAATTGATGAGACAACTCAAGTAACAAAAATTATGTCATCTTTTCCTGCGGATCAGTATCAGTCCCTGCAAGATGCTTGGGATTCCGTTGCAACAGCAGACCAGACAATGCCAAACTTATTGGCACGACTACGAAAAGTAGAATTAGAAAGAAAGCTCAAAGCCCAATCCGGGGCGACTAGAGACACGACTCGGAAATCGGCAGCCTACAGCAGTACAGCAGTTACAGAAACGAGGCACCCTCGTGATCAAAGAAAGCAAACAATTGCTGAGCAGAAAAAGAAGACAAAGTGTCATCATTGTTCAAAAATGGGGCACTGGAAAAGGGAATGTTGGGTACTCAACCCATCATTAAAACCTGATCGCAAGGGGAAGAAGCAACAGCAGCAAGTCCCAGTTGAGAGGGATAATGGTCAAGCAACTTCCTCAAAATCAGTGACAGTGAGTAATGCATTCATGAGTTTTGAGCATTCTCCAACAGCAAGTAAATGGTATGCTGACAGCGCATCCACAAACCATATCACCGGAAGAAAAGAATGGTTCATTGATTTTATCGTCTTTGAAACACCGAAACAAATATCAATGACTGATAAAAATCACACAGTGGCAATTGGAATGGGCACCGTGAAATTAGAAGCCCACATCGGCAGCAAGTGGGAGGAAGTTACTATATCAGAAGTACTTTACATCCCCAACGCCGTGAACCTTTTCTCCGAAATCATCATGGCAAGGAAAGGTTACGTTATTGTGCGTGATGATGAGAAAACCTTGTTCTTGAAGAATGGAAAGTGGCCAGGCCCGGAAGCAGATCTAATGAACAACATGTACGTCATGAAGTTTCGTCCATGTGCTGATAAAGTAAGTTTGGCATTGGTGTCAAAAAGTGACCACTCCAAGCTTTGGCATGAACGGTTGGCCCACATCAACCATAAGTACATCCGGAATACGGTCTTAACAGGAGCAGTGATTGGAATCAATCCCGACGACTTAACAGACACTGTGGAATGTGATGAATGTGAAATGGGAAAGCATACCCGAAACAGTTTTCCAGCCGTCAAGCACAAACGCGAGATGAAAGTCGGAGAAGCCATACACGCAGACCTTGCGGGGAAATTTGCGACAGCATCCTTGGGTGGGTCTCACTTCTTCCTTCTGATGAAAGATGAGGCATCAGGATTCCTGGTTGTGTATATCCTGAAGCATAAGAATGAAGCAGCAGCTTGTGTTATCGAGTTCATTCGCTTCTTAGAACAACAAACCGAGAACAAAGTGAAAATAGTGAAAACTGACAACGGAACTGAGTTTACAACTCACGAGCTTGAAGATTACCTTAAAGAGAAAGGAATCATCCATGAAATGTCAGCGCCTTACACCCCGCAGATGAATTCTGTAATCGAGAGGGAGATTCGCACAATTAAAGAAACAGCGCGAGCTATGATGCTCCGACAAGACGTCCCTGAGTTTCTTTGGGGAGAAGCAGTGGCAACTACAGTATACATTCACAACCGAATGTGCGACAAAGGAAACCCAACAGCAACAGCATTTGAGCAAATTTTTGGCAGAAAGCCAGATCTTAGCCATGTGCGAATTTTTTGATGCGTGGCATTTGTACACATCCCCGACCACCAGCGCAAAGTTTGGGACGCAAAAGGGAAGAAATGCATTCTTGTGGGATTTGACAGCAACACAAGAAAATACCGGCTTTATGATCAAGATAAGCGGGCGATCATAATATCACGCAATGTCACATTCCGTGAGCAATTAAGTGACAATGTGGTAAAAGTGATTATAGAAGAGGATGACAAGATAATGAAGATTGAACAAACTTCGTCTGCAAGCGCCACTGAAGATGAAGATAGTGATGCAACAACAGACGCTGAGAGTGGCGATGAAAGTGAGAAAGAAAAGAGTGGAAGCAATCGTGCTTCCTCTCCCGAACAAGCTGATGCGGGGAAGGCCTCAGCGACTCCCGTCAATCACAGCGCAACATCTGCATCATCATCATCATCTGAACAAGTTGAAGTGGTTATACAAACTCCGGACGGGGAATATCGTGCCCATGTACCGAGTGGACGGAAAACCACTATTGTCATCCCCAAACAAGGAAAGTCAAAGATACCAACAAAGGTAGAGAAAAACTTGAGAGACCGATCAAAATTAAAGAAGCCAGCTTTCTACCCTGAGAAAGAAAGTTATCATTCAAGTCTCATTTGCGACCCCAAAACATACACAGAAGCGATGCAGCGCCCGGAGGCAAACGAATGGGTTAAAGCCATGAGTGAGGAATTTCAAAGTCTCACTAGCAATAACACATGGATTTTGGTTGACCACCCACACAACAGGAAAGTTCTTGGTTGCAAATGGGTTTTCAAGATGAAGCAAAATCCAGATGGGAGTGTCAATAAGTACAAAGCCCGACTTGTTGCACAGGGGTTCTTACAGATGCCTGGAGTGGATTTCACCGAGATATTTTCATCAGTTTGTCGCGCTGAAAGCATTCGCGTATTAATTGCCGTTGCAGCAGCAAACAAAATGCAAATGGCACAATTCGATGTGAAAACCGCATACCTAAATGGTACATTGGATGAAGAAATATACATGAAACAACCTGAAGGTTTTGAGGCAGAACAAGATAAAGTCTGCTTGTTGAAGAAAAGCTTATACGGACTCCGTCAAAGCGGCCGGTGTTGGAATAACACTTTCACGGCTTTCATCACTGGATTCAACTTTAAACAATGTGTTAGCGATCCATGTGTTTTCACCGGAAAGATTGGAGAAGCTGCTGTCTTGTTTGCTCTTTATGTGGATGATGGGCTCGTATTCTCACCAGAAAATGATGCGATAGCCAAATTGCTGCAAATGATAAGTTCAGAGTATGAGATCTCAGTTACAAATGGGAGCATGTACGTGGGGATCCAAATCCAGAGAATTGGCTTACTTGGACCCATACTCATATCACAGGGGTCATATATCCGCAGCCTTTTGCAAAAATTTGGGATGGAAGAATGCAAGGCGTTAAGCGTGCCAATGCAACCGGAAGCAGAAATATTAGAGGGGAATCCCAGTGAAAGCCGCTTGCCTTACAGAGAGCTAATTGGATCTTTGTTGTTCCTTGCGAAGTGCACAAGACCAGATATCACTTTCGCTGTGTCTCGTCTCTCCCAACACATGCACGCTTATGACGAAAGTCATTGGAAATTAGCAAAGCAAGTATTGCGTTACTTGAAGGGGACAATGGACCTTGGAATCATGTATCATCCAGCAGATAAGGTCAACCTAGTGGGCTACTCTGATGCTGATTTCGGCGGCGATAAACTCACACGCCGCTCCACCAGCGGATTTGCCTTCTTTATCAACAAAAGCATCATTACGTGGTCCAGTCAGAAGCAGAGAACCGTTGCACTAAGTACAACAGAAGCAGAGTACATGGCCCTGGCAGGAAGTGCAAAAGAAGCTGTCTGGTTGCGGAAGTTCTTGGGCGAGATTGGTTTTGCTCAAAATGCCATAACCACAATATTTGTGGACAATCAGAGCGCCATAAAATTGACGAAAAATGCGGAGTTTCATCAGCGAACCAAGCATATTGATGTGAAATATCATTTCACTCGTGATTTGATAAATAGTGGGGAAGTAGCAGTTGACTTTACACCCACTGAAAAGCAACTGGCAGATGGACTGACTAAGCCCCTGATGAAATCAAAACATGGGGACATGAAAAATCAATTGGGAATGACAACGTGCGAGGGGGATATGAGTGAGGGGAAGGGAAAATGCAGCGCTGCTGCATTATGTACCAAGTCTGAAGATGACAAGTTTCCATTCACCCGTGAGAAGAGCTTCCCAAGAAACCGGAGACAAAGAAGACAAAATCATCATCCGCTGAGATACACGATGATGATTATGAAACTACTGACCATGATTTTCTTGCTTACGGATACCAGCAGCAGTGTGACAATAAGGAATTCTGTTCCAATTATCTGGAGGAAGAGCGACACACCCATAACCACAGGACATTACCAAGTAGTCCTGCTGGTCAAGTTTGTTTCGCCGTGTACAATGCTGACAAATGAAACTGTACATGAAGACTTGTTGGATCTTGTGAGGGAAAGATGTGCGGAGATATATAATGAGCTTTTCATTACGGAGATGGAACAATTCTGCCCACGACAAACATTCACTGACATTCTCGAGCGAGTAACGAGGGCCCTTTTCTTCATACCTGCCATTGTTGTTGGAATCGTTTCTCTGGTCGGAGTAGTTGTCTTAGGAGTCAGTGCTGCTGGTCTGGGATTATCAATATCTAACCGAGTGGAGATGGGGAACATTGAGACAGCAGTTGAGGAAAATCGCAAGCGGATTGAGGAAATGGAGGAGCAGATAAAGAAAAATTCTGATCGCATTAACTTGTTGCAAGGAAAGTTTAATGAGGCGATCAAGCAACTCGGTGGCCTTCAAACGGATTTTGAGAAATTGAAAGCGACATCAGCATCACAGACATTTGCTATATCGTACATTACAAGCAAATTGTTGATTAACCGGGACATTATCCGTGAGAGTCGCAGGCAGTGGAAGGCTGGAAAGGTACACGCCCCATTCTTGGACATGATCAATTTCACTTTGCCTTGTGGTGATGACTGCCCCATCCGTCTTGCAATTTCCCAAAAGTGTCGTCTTTCTTTCGAAGGAGACAAATTGTCCATGGAGTTTTATGTGCCATACATAAATCAGACCATGTCTCTCGTTGAAGCTGATCCTTTTACACTGATGCACCAGACTGAAAATGAGACATGCAGTGTAAAATATTCTGGACCGGAGTCAGCCATTTACTCGGAAAACGAACAATGTGTTGTTGCTGTTGATGTGGTAAAGCCAAGCCAATCTGATTTGGTTGTTGCTCCCACTCGTGGATGCAAGCAGAGCAAGGTTTTCCCCAGCCAGTCCAAGCATTTTCACATGGGCCAATGTGTACCCAGGCATGAAGGAGACGAACAAGAGTTCGTCCAGATCAAACCCCAGTATGGCCAGCTGCACATTTATTGCTTTGGATCAAATATCACCATTCAAGGAAACGAGATGCCCTGCCCAAACGCTGTGTTCATGCTGCCGATGACTGCAAATTTTACCATCAACGAGAACGAGTACTCAGGATCAACAATCAGCCTTGTTCATCATGAGGTAAACGACCCTTTATTTACCTTGAAGGTGAACACTCATCTTCAACCACACGTTGACTGGAACTCCCTTTTGGTAAACGAGACCGAGCTGACTTTTGATGGGAACAAGACAACTCATAGCATGGGCTTCCAATATGAGCATCATTACTTTTGGTCAACCATGATCTGTGTTGTTGTTATTGTAATTATGGCATTTGTTATGATGGGGTTGGTGATTTGCATGCTTCGCAATAGAAAGATATCTGTCACTGCCACAGCTACACCTGCTCCAAGTGGAGAGAAAATTGAGATGGAAGTTGTTGAAAAGAAATAAGAAATTATTTTGAAAGCATGGGTTTTTATTTCATGATTATTGTTATTACCCATTTTTGTTATTATTTATCTACTTTTATATGTTGTTGTAGTGGTTTGTGGTAGAATACAATAAGCCAATACTAAAGTTGATAAATTATTTGATGAATGTTAACTCTAGCGAAGGTTAAAATGTGTGTTTAGTTGTTGTTTTATTGACTTTACACTTAAAGGTTTTGTTACACTTACACTTTACCATTGTTGTAATGCGGAGGCATGCTAGTTAAGATGAAATATTGTTATTATTATTTTCCTTTATACAATTATGTGCATTTGGTCGTTGAGATTGAGGGGGAGTGTTGGAAAATGTTGGGAATGCAATCTCAACTTGTATTTTTGGGATATCTCAATCGTGAGAACGAAGCAATAATTGTCAAAAATGTAAAATTCATGGAATTAAGAGATTATTGAAATGGTGTGGAACTGCGTGGTCCACTAAAATTTTATGGTCTGTCACCTTTCTCAAAAGGGTCATGAGAAAAGGGACAAATATTCAGTTTGACAAATGTACACACCCATTGGTTTGGGTTCTTTACTTCTTAAGATTTCTTTGTTTTAAGTCATGTTATTTCATGCTTGTAAAATACATAAAATGAGTGTGAGTTTTAATAAACGTAATCACTTGACAAAAAGATCTCGTTCACTTCACTTCGATTTCTTCTCCATACCGAGGGTTATGTTCAAAACCCAACACTTTTCAATGATCCGTATGGCAACCAAATAAAGTTCAGGTCTTCTCTTGGCTCCTATGTATACTTATAGTCGGTTCTTTGCAGCAGCCCGAACTCAAGCCTCCTTGTCATTATTGGTGTCACACTGGTTTTCAAATTCACACCTTGATAATTATCAATGACCACCAGGCAATTCCGCTTACCAAATATATCAATCACATGGTGTAAATTTGAGATGTATGGGTACTCCGGAATGGTGGGGAATCGAATTGTGTTTATCGAAGGTCCCACCAACGGATGTGTTCTCCGCTTAAAGTCTGCTTCTGACGGAACCTCGACGCCCATAATCTTGTAGTCATAAACATGGCTCGAAATAAGCGGAATGCAAATATATAACGCCGCTAGGCAATGGACGCAAAGCTTATGCCTATGGTGTAATTTGAATTTAGATTCTGTAGCCATATTAGTATATCTGGTCGGTTAAAGGATACAGTCAGTGTGTTCAGTCCTATACAAATTTTACTTCCGGATTGTAAAACAGTTATAAAATGATCTCTTTACAAAACTCCATTACATGGAAACAGGTCTACACGACTGAGCATTTGTATCCGAGGAAACACACCGTCAACGCAAGGAGAATCGTGGAATGAATTCAGTGCTTGCTTCTGACACGTACAACAAATGCGCACGGATGACAATTCAAAGGAATAACGATATGTAAACGTATTACTACGAGGCAGGAAATAATCTCTACAGGCCATTAGTTCGGGATAGTTACACCTTTTGTCACATACAAATCTAGAAAAATAATAAGCTCAAAAACCAGTTTGGTCAGAAAGTAGTCATATCGATGACATAGTAACCACACGACCGGTGTCACCTCGAAAAACTAATAATCCATGAAAAGTAATAACGTCGAAAAATAAATTACCTCGAAAAGTAATTACATCGAAAAGTTAAGGGAAAAATAAGTTGTCGATGCCCAATAACTTTGTCATCTCAAAGAAACAAATGCAAAAATTTTCAAATTGCGTTAACTGTTGATTTATGAGTTACAACATCTTAAACCACCCCCATTAGTAGAAACCCCCAGGTTCCATGGTGATGTTAAAAAGTTTGGTGTGATATATTAGCGGAAGTGACTCTTTTAAGTTGTCGCATTCTCTGTAGAATGGTAACTCAAATTTAAATGTATTCATTATTTGCTCGGATTGTACAAACACGCATTAGTGGACACACACACACAGTAAGGAAATGGCTGGGTAAACATGGACCTTAATTATCGTTTGCATCTAGTGCTTTTACAGACGCCCCACTAAATTTTAATTATCTATCATTTAAGGAATTAACCGTTCAATCTATAAATATGCGACCAAGCACATATTGTCAACAAAATGCTGGAAAAGTGAAATGCCAGAAGATTCTAAAATTCTTCAGCGATAAATGTGTGTGTTGTGAATGCACCCGCGCAATTAGAAATTCAATAATAATGCAGATGGAGAGCATAAAAATCATCCGGTAACGTTTTCATGTTTTTCATCGTGAGCACTAAACGTTCAGGATATATGAAAAAACAGTAAATAATTTAACTGTGTCAATGTTTTTTAAGAATCACGATCTGCTATTTGGGGCCAAATAATCTTAATGCAGAGGCGAGACAAGACCAATTTCATTTGTATCATTACAGCATTGGGCATAACAATTTTGCAAGCTAGCACAACTTGAACCACCTTATGAAGGAGTCGATGTGATCTGTTACTTGGTACACATGCCTGTCTGGGTAAACAATTAATTTTATGTAACCTGAGATTAATATGATCTTTGATGATTACATGAAAAATGTAATTCTTGCAATGGCGTTGGATTCAACATATCCATTCTTTCTACGTTGTACCTCTCGTGCCTATGCCGCAATAATAAAAGTTGTTTTGATGCGAGGAACGTGGTCATGAGATGCTATGAAGAGCGAGGAACTAGTGTTTTGGCTTTAAAATGGAATGCGAACCGTTACTTTGAATAAACAACCACTTCACCAATTAAACTAATCAATGCTGCAGATTGTGTCCATCAAATTTAAAATAGGTTTGGTCCTTCTGTCTATTGCACAAGTAGGCATGGCTTGTGGTGACTGTTGAAAATGGATTAAATGCTAGGTAAAAATATGTTCCGCTTGGATTTGATTTTTTTAAATTTCACTGCCTAACCGATTTGTCAAATAGAGTTGATGCAGTTTGAAGACGCGATGGTGTCAAAGGAAAACCTAAGGAAACCTTTATCTTACCAGTTCCGTTTGTACGTGGAGTGCACTATTTGTCATCTTCCGCGCATTATTGTTCAAATGGCGATAAATGTGAACAGCTTCATATGCATGTATTCAGCAAGTGTATGTGCACATAACAAATATAACGCAGGATGAGACATATCAAGCTGGATTGCAGACTGAATGTTTTGGTTGCAAATGCTGCACCAATTTCAAATGAACAGCGCAAATCGATTATGCCACTAATCAATAGGATGCCTTCCCCTTTAGGTTTTGAATTAATTAATCAGAATTGGATATTCGTGTGCAAACTGGAGTATATGGTGTGGCAGTCCGCAGTATTTTTCACGCAGTCTATTTCATACTGTTTTGAAAACACAAGTGGTCAAATGTCCAAATAAATAACTGCATCAAACTACACAGCCATGTTACACAAATAGCTATTTTTTGCATACATATATAATATCACACTTCCTTGGTAACAGAAGTAACTAGTGTCGTAACATATATAATGCTCAAATAATTGTAAAGATTTTACCGGATAATTAATTCGGATAGCTTTCAAGGTGGCAAGTTTACATGCTGGGATGAAACAAATAAAATGGTCTCCGTTTTTGTCGTTCTTGGTGTCGAGGGAGGAAGTGAAAATCCTATTACTTCCAGCAAAGTAGTATTCTGTATTCAAATAAAAATTTCATATTTAATAGTCAAATTAATTAAAAACTGACCGCAATACTAATTTGCCGAAGGACATGCATACCTGAAGAACCTCTAGCCAGTATTGCCGGAACATGTTTCTCAGAGAATGTTCCTGCAATTGATATACATAAACCCCAAACGCCTTCAGTAGCGACTGATCAAGAAGGTCCTTGTACTCCTCAAGCCCGTCACTGTCCAGCAGGTTTTCAAATTGTACTTCATGGTCCGTATATGGGAAAACCGAGACGCTTCCCAAGTCATAATCATCATCATCAATCACAATAAAGGTTTTTGGCATCACTAAATTATCGGTATACCGATGAATATTCCAATGCTTTTGCAGGTACCTCAGTCATTTATTCAATCGAAAACACTTGAGTCTAAATGGTGAAAGCCCAAGGACACGATATCTCTACATTGTAGTGGAATGCGCTTTGATGGGATAACTGCTACGTAATAAGGTTGACATTTTCATGCTTTCATTGTCATGCGTCTACATGTTATACTATTTTCAGGCTGACTGATCACTGTTATCACCTTTGCTATGCCATGCGAATGTCAATCATTTCAGATGTTATCAAAAACAGTTTATAATAACAGCGATTGCATTGCTCCTAGAACAAATATTTCGTAACGAAAGCAGTAATGGAAAGTTCCAACTAAAAAATGTTACCTATTATTAGCATCGAAAATTTGGTCTTTGCACAAATAGATGCATTGGTATAAGTTATTAGTAAGTGGAATAGGGATATGAAGTGCTTCGTGTTTGAGAGGAATACCCTGTTATTTGTCATTGAATTGAGTGCCCAGTTAAATAACTGTCAAAGGGATAACTGGGCCAACGATAAAAGAAAAAAGGCGTGCGTGTTGCATACTTGGAGAAGCTATCCCACTTTATCCCAACGTTTCTGATGCTGAATTATTCATATCACAACTCCCACATTTTATGTGTAATTTCCCGTCCATAATTTAAAGACCGTAATTTTATATTTCGCTTCATGTTTTAATTTTTTGTAACAACCAATCTTCCCAATAGGTTTCTCACGTACATAAATCAGTATAATAAACTAATACGCCAGAATTACTAATAGTGTTTTTAGTTCGTAGGACACAATTTCGAATTCACAATAACAGTTTATTGCATGGCGATCTAACATTTAATAAATGGCAGCTCCAATTTAGTGGTAGTAGTGGTGGTGGTGGATTTCGATAGAGATATATAACGGGTAATAAAAAAGAATGGAATTAAGATGGTATCCTGTGATATGCGGTTACATAAGTGACTGTTGTTAGATACAACAGGAGTACAAGGATATACAAATATTCCTCCTTATTTAGGAATAATCTGGATAGGTTTTGGTACATCGAATTTCCCCGTTGTCGTCCCTGTAGCATCCCGGTTTAAAAATGTCAGTCCATTTGGCCCTTTTGACGTCCTTTAAGAAAAATAAAATACCAATGTATGTACGTGAATAGACTAAGTTAATAAAAATATGTTTACATCGTGTTCACGTATTTTTATGTATGTGCGTAGAGAACTTTTACTGTAGTATCGATGATTTTGCTGAAGTTACAAAATACACGAAATGTTATTCTGAAACATAATATTTTGCAAAGGCTTACCGTGGTCATCTTCCCGCTCATCCGTTTTTCCATTTCCGAATTCATTTCGATCGCCATCTGCATTTCCCTCTCCCACTGGATCATTTCCATATCATATTCCCGTTGCTGGCTCCGAGTTTTTTCCATTTTCTGATTCAACTTTTCGTTATGCAAAATCTGTAATGTATTCGTAACATTTTTTTCGATCGCTTCTACTACGCTCCTGTTCGCCTGTTTACTCTCATTCGGCCATAAGTGTACGTGCAGGTAAAACACCAGTAAAAATAACACAGAAATAACCAGAAAGATGGACAGTATGCAATAAAAATATGGTAACGGTTTCGGGTTTGTCATCGCGAACACGTTTGCAGAAAATGTGAAAAACTTTAACACTATTTTAATGTCTACTTTTTGCCTTTCACTTTGACAGATATCTTCTTAAAAGAAGTCTGCTCTTTCGAACTGGCAAATATAATTGCAGTTGAGAGACGTCCAGAGGGTCGTTTTTATCCAAAGCTTATGGACAATGAGGTGTGTTATGTTACATGTAAAACATGTATTGCTGGCAAAGGAATTACTTGATTGCTGTCAGAGATAAATATAGTCACTGATGATTACATTGAAAAAAACATTCTCGGAATTGTTCGGTGGATTGGCAGTTTATTTGATGTGGTAATCCAGCTACTACGGCACTAATAAAACTTGGTTGGATGCCAAAAAAGTTGTCATAAAATGCGAGAATCAACCAGCGAACCAGTGTTGTGGCTGTGAAATGGTACGGGATCATTTTCGATGAAAATGCACTTGACCAATTAAGTCAATCAGTGTTGCAGGTTCTGTCAATAAAATCTAAAATAAGTTTGGTCTTTGTGTATCGTTGGGAGTACGACATGACTTGTGATGGCTATTGAAAATGGTTTGAAGGCTAGTTGAATGGCATACTTAGCTTAAATTTGTTAGTTTTTATTCATTGCTGGCCTGCATTTGAAATTTAGTTGATTGAGTCTGGAGACTCGAGGGTGTCAAAACAAAACTTGTGAATTGGAATTTGCTAGAAAAGTGTTTAACTTATTTGTTTAATGTCTCATCTTGCACGAACTATGGATTTGAAGAGTGATGCAAGTAAATAGTTTTCCATGATTCCATCAGGACAAAGTTCTTGTGCCAAAAATAGCCATTACATGGAGATTGCCAAATTATTGTGTATAAATTGTTGCAGTGTCCTTGACAGTGACGGATGACATGAGGACACGTATAAGGAACAAAAATATGCACTAAAAGAATTATTATGACAGCTTCATATACCGTGTCATCTCCAGACTGGTGTATCCGTTTTTCCATTATCTTGTAAAATTCCAGTTACGCTCTTCCGGATTTGATAAGACCTCCTACACAAAAAAACACAGTGTTTCAAGTATTGATCTAGCACAATAAATATAAACATAAATACTTATTCAACAACTCTTTGGTTACAATAACTGCAACATCTGATGATTTAAAAATGTTCTGCTCTTGTAGGCTCCACAGCATTTCATCGCTCAGCTTGGTAGCTTCAATCAAATCTGAAATATAATACTGAATGTGTTCTGTGAGATGACCGACAATCTCGTTTTCTTCGCTGTCGTCATCACTGCTACCATCTTCACAGTTGTTGGATTGCTGCTGAAACCACTTTTCCAATTCAATTGCCACATCATTTAGACCGTTTCCTTTGAGTATGTTGACTAGATTGTCAAGGGTGGCCTTTTCACATTCTCGCGACCTCCAATCCACTAGGAGCTTTTCAATTATATCCACGGTTTTATAGGTTGTGTCTATCAAAAGGCGATTACGGATGTTCTTCTTCACTTCCTGTTCGGTTCCAAATGATACGGATATCTCTGGCCAGTTTGTGTGGAGCGAGCAGAAAACGGGTGACCGCGTCATGACTTGGATGATTTGTGAAAATGTGCAGTCTAAAATGTTTAAAAATGTGTGACCTCGAATAAAATAAATCAATATATTTGATTCCAAAACAGTAATAATTTTAATTAGTAGCGTACTTACCATCATAACCAACAATTATTTTGTCCATTTCCTTCAGTGACGTGGACAATATTCTTCACAATTCCCCCGGAACGAATATTTTCAAAATGAACAAATACATGTAGAACCGCAGGGACTAGAAGCGTATGAATGCGCTCAGAACAGAAGACCATTTCAAGTAATTATCATGCACTGCAACATTACAGCGTGTAAGTGTGAATGTAATGAAATATATACTTAAAGATACATAAAACTAATGTAAATATGATAGAAACGGGTGATTCTGGTTTGCATGTTTATCATGCACTAAGCGACAACTAAATACTATAGGAACGCATTGCAGAGTGAAGTGAAAAAATCATTCTACAAATGGTATGTTAGCAAGTATCAGTTCAGAACAAACATTTTTATCACTGGTGGTGATAAAACCATTCAACTGGGAATGTGGTTTCACTCTTTCCTGCTGCTCGTATTCATGTTTGCTCAACTCAAACATCATACACCAGAATATACTTTTGCACAACGGAATTCATCATGGTTATGTGCATTGAATATGAAGGATTGTATGTCATTATGGGTGGTTTAAAAGCAAACACCTAACCAGACTAGACCAAAAGTAATTTCAACATGTGAAGTAAAGTTGCGTGAAGTTGCAACTTCCGAAATGAGTAATTCCAGTACACATGTAATCATTTTAATAATTAGGTGAAATGATAATGTCCAAAGAGTCGAAGGACGTCGACGATAATTACCAGCAATGTTTGATTGCATTTACACAATATCAATGCTTGTATTAGGAAAACATAATTTGACAACAACTTGCTTCCAAATGCGTTCAAGAGACCTAATAGGTTACATGGACGGACGGTCAATTGGATAAAATAAAGTAAGCAATATGCTGTCGCTATACTTGTCTCATCTACTTGTAAACCTATTATAATTTTCAGCGTAGCAAAAATGACAATTTTTCGTGGTATGGATTTACATTTTATCGTCGCCGTCCCAAATGACTCATTATTATCTGCTTGAAAAACATGTATGCCAAACAGATTCGTCTGTACATGTATTTTTAACACAAACTAGACTGTACGCTAGTGCTGGCGTGAGTCAGACATACATAAATTCATATAAAGTGTTGCGGATAAGGAAACAACAATTTTGTCTCAGCTGACGAATTCATACCAGGCTAAAAGTTCACTCTCAATCTCCCATTCTGTCTGTTGACAAATGTGTATGTTGATATTGTGATTATTCGGTTACATTTACGCATTTGGGAATTAATTCCGAACCGTGAAGTAAGTGAGCTACATATTATCATAACCATTTCCTAAAATATAAATGGTGTACGTATGAATGAAGTCTTGGCTCTTTTCTGCGCTCTAGCAAATTCTTAGTGTTATTGTGCCGGCATTCAAATACCGCGACAATTTTTGTCATAGTTACTGAAGATATTGGAAATAAAGGTGAGATGTGTATCGAGTATATGTGTTTTGTTTTCAGTAGGTATTGTGTGAATATTTGTAGTCTTTATCGAGATTAAATATAAAAATTATTATACATTTCCAGTTTCAACTTGCCACAACGAGAAACGTTCAAATGGAGTACTGGCAGATAGAACACATTCGCCATAATTTGCCAGAGTTAATGCAACTAACAGCGCCAAACGTTCAGCTGTTTGCAGAGCTGGAAGCAAGTGGCATTCTGGGTCGTTCTGATAGTGAGATGATACAGGCAAGCATATATTTAATAACCTCAATGCATCTTTTCCTATTTTTACCGGAAAGCCGCCTAGTAATAACTCATGCATTTAACGTCAAAGGTTCATGATGGACATTTGGAGAAAGTAAGGTGGTTGTATGAACTACTCGTAACCAGAAAAGGTGCTTATGAAATATTGTTGGAAGCTCTTCTCAGAACTAATCAGAGCGGAGCAGCAAATATTCTGCAACAAGGTTTGCAGAAGCAAGGCTTGGCTCATCATGATGACGAAACTGCACAGCATAGCACATCTTCCGAGAGTGATGCGGAGGAAAGTCAGCCAAGATTTGTTAGTCCCGTGAAAGGATTATCTTCATACATAAACAATACGTCACGCATTAGACTGATATTACTAAGTACACCAGATACTCATTTGACCCTGTCCAAAATGAAGGACACTTTAACTGGAATTGATGTCACGGTTCAAAAGCGCCCACGATGGGGCCTCATAGTCCGCTGGCAGAAGCTCGTAAAATATAGACGGCCGGCCATGAATGTGGAGAATGTGCAAGTAAAGGTGATATTAGATGAAAGCGGAAACAAGAAGATATCCCCCGTCTCTCTTGACAACTATTTCAAGATTTTGAAACATCTGGACAATAGCGACCACAGCGTGTTTGTCGCAGTTCTGCGGGAAAAGCAAGAAGTGCTTGAGCAGCTAAGGGATAAGTTCCTCTCAATCAAAATTCCCCCCGACAGAGTTGCCGTTCTCAGCGACACATTCAGATGGGAGCACCTGAGCAAGACCAGCCAACTCAGAATATTAAAGCAGACAGTAATCGATCAAGGTAGGCAAGTGGAACTGAAAACCGTTTGCAGATCGTACGTATACGAGGATAAAAAATTGTTCCAAAGCACTCTCCTCAAGGACAAATTGTTGATTGATCTCCTTCATTACAAGGAGCCACCTGTCCTGTTCCGACAGACAATTCCACCGGTAAAGGAAAACTACATCAAGAGAAGGTTCAGGTGCAGGCACCTCATTTCCAATGACGTTTTCAAGCGCGCTACTGGAAATGAAATTTTTGTTATTTCTGGTCCCGGAAATCTGGAGGAGCTAAAACGCATGGCTCAAGGCTGCAAGTGGAAGATTGACACGGCGTCAAGCCAGCTGAGGAAGACCACTACCACGGCTCACTTCATTCTGTTGGAGTCGGAAAATCAATTCAACAAGATTTGCACCAAATTTCATCACACCCACGGAATCCACTTATTGAAAGCCGAGGGTGGACAGCTCCTATGGGAGAAGACAGAAGGCGTAAAAATGGAAGATTTACAGGCAAATGTTTTTGAACCGTCAGGTCAAATGGAATTTGGGGAAGACAAAACATTTGACATACTGAAGGCACGACAAGAGTCTGAACCTTTCATCATATGCGACGCTCCTGGAATGGGTAAAACTGTTTTAATGGCAAGTTTGGCGAATCAAACAAGAAAGTGTCTGCCAAAACAATCCGTTGTCCTATTCTTTGTCATGACCGACTTCATTGCATCAGTAAAGCGTAAATTACTTGTCACAAGTGAGTACTTGAACATACAAAATTTAATTGATTTTATACATTATAATTTGGTATTTCATAAATGTTAACAAATACTTCATTTCAACAATTTTTAGACCAAGCTCCAAAATTGGATGATGTGCTGACAGGAAATATCGTCCTTCGCCAGTTCCTACGACCTAGAAAATGCTACTCTCTTGACTTCTACAAAATCCAAAATTTTCCTGTTCTTTGACGGATTGGACGAAGTACACGTCGATGCATTGGACCTCGTATTCCAATGTTTTGAACGCATCAGAGAAATATTTCCAACCTCCAGGATTCATGTAAGTACACGTCCTCATTTACTACATCAAGTAGAAAAGGCATTTAGGACGCTTGGCTATAACATTCAGCCGTTTAATGAGCAAGACCAGACCAATTTCCTAACTCAGTACTGGTCAAATTATTGGGTTGTTAATGGGTTGCATTTTAACGACGAAGCATTGACGGAGTATACAAAAAGCTGCCTCGGTACCTTGAAAGCCAACCTAAGCAAAAGAGAGACAGACATTGCAGGGATCCCATTGCAATGTTTACTTGTTGGTGAAGTGTTCGAGGAGGAAGCCATGGGCTACGGAGATCCCAAGAATAAGCGCACTGCCAAGGACGTCACTCCCTCAATTCATATCAGCTCTATTACAGACCTTTATGACCGCATGATTGAGAGAAAGTATGTTTCATTTGAAAGAAGATGCCTGTCAAAGAAACAACTCCCCCTCCTTAAAACCCCGCTCACGAAGCTTCACGTGTACCTAAGCATTCAAACTATCTTTCCTGATTCGCATTGGGGGACAAATCTCCTTCCCACAATTTTCACCCAGAACATTGTAACCGGCCTAAAGAACATGTTACCTGGATGGGCCGACACGTCATTTGATTTGCATGATGGTGGCGCTCTAAGGGATTGCGTGGTTCGCATCGGAATGATCACTGCTATTGACGAGGAAAAGCTCCAATTTCTCCATAGGACCATTGCGGAACATTTTCTTGCAAGATACAGCGCCGACTTTCTAATTGAAAATACTGCTCATCCCACACAACAAATCGTTCAAGATTTTATTGACCAAAAAGTCCTGGAAACTGATTCCATGAACAAAGTCATTAGTCAGGCCTACAATGTTGCTCAGATGGAATACACTTTCAAGCTTCCCGTTGTTTGCAGCTTTATCAATTCAATCATTTCCGGTATCCCGGATATCGGCTCAAGGTCCAGCTCCGCTGTCATCAAAAGCGTCAACAAAGAGAAAATAATGCGCGCGTGCATCCATGACGACCAGGAGAGCATCCTAAAATTATATTTTGTCCACCATAAACAGCAAAATCAAGAGCTGGTGAAAACTATGCTTCTTTCCGCTGTACGCCATTCATCTACCGAAATATTTGATCATCTTGGATACAAACCTGAAATGGATGACGGAAATGCCCCAACTTTGCTCCACATTGCAATGGAACGTGGGAGCCATCCAATGGAGACCCATCTAAGAACTCAATATCACTTTTTGGACCTGATGGAGGGACGAAACCTACCGGATTTTGAGAATCTAGTCATGGCTTGCGTTGTGAACAGCAACGATGCCGAGAGTGAACTTGTCAATGAAAAACTCAAAATATTAAAGTCACTGGAAGAAGATTATCCGGGATTGATATCAGAATGCATTCAGAAATCTTCACTGTCCATATGGTTCTCTTCAGTTCACCTCAAGTTGCTGCTAGAGCTGCTGGGACACATTGAAAACCACGAACTCCTCACCGCCAGCAATGAGAACGGGAGTAGCATCATCCACTCTGCAGCGGAACATTTTTCGGTGGAGGCGTACAGCAATCTTCTTTCTGAAATCCAAAAAAAGTTTCATGAAAAGTTGACAGTTTATTGTATTTATTCCGCCGACAAAACATCACTACGCTGTGTTATACGGCATACGCATCCACAACATGAAATGATGCCCATTTACCCGGCCAATCCAATAAGTACCAAACATGTTACTGCGGTTGGATATACTCCTTTAGGATCTGCCGTCGCCCAAAGCCAACACGTGGAATCACTGAAGAAATTAGTAAATTCCAGCGGTGCTGATGGTATGAAATTGGACAAATTTGGTCGCTCTTTATTACATGTAGCCGCTCAACATTGTCATGATTCAAGTGTTCTGGAAATGCTTATCCAAAATGGCCTGGATGTGAACCTACCCGACTCTTTCGGAAATACTCCCATTTTCTACGCACTACGCAACATAAAGTCTAATGACGTACTTTGGTACCTGCTAGACCGTGACATTGGAGCAGATATTGGCCATCAAAATCATAAAGGTGAAACCATTTTGCATTGGGCTGCAGAGCGAGGAAGCATCCGTATTTTAGAAGAAATCATCTACCTATTCCCGTATGACAGTAGCCCTGTGGATAGGAATGGTAACAATCCTCTGCATCATGCTTTGCGATCCAGCATGGGAGAGAAAATGGAAACCGTAAAATGCCTGAAAATGCGATTCTCTTCGGACGTGAACAAGAGGAACAGGTATGGTCAATGTCCGTTGATGTATGGCGTGACAAGGAGACATCCAGACATCGCCTTGAAGACAATTGAGTATTTGCAACCATACATAAATGATTGGACAGAGGAGCTAGTGAAGGCAACGTTTTCATTTATCAACAAGCAAACCGAGAGGGGCATTGAAGGGGATCCAACCAGATATACAGCTTTGATGAACAAGATAACGGGTAAGCAAATTAACTTACATATTTATTCATGATTTGCCTTTTTTAATTTCGTCACAAAATGTTTTTAATGTTTTTTAGAACCCATCTGATGGTACTACTATTCATTAAACTACTAACAATCGGAGGAAATAAGCCGGAGTTAACATAAGAATATAGTTACAAACGGCTGGGGAGAGTTCAAGTTAGTATAGCTTTCAGTTTAGCACGCATGTATTTTAGGGAGTTAGGTAGTCGTCACAAATTAGATACAAGATATACAAATGTTCATTTAATTAATTGGCTCATTAACGATGGTATGTAATTAGTATATAATTATTTAATTACGCATTAAGTACACTTTCATTAGCAGAGAAGAGAAATTGTTTCCATCCATTTTATTATCGTATTTTAATTTATTTGAAGTTTATATAAGTACGGTGAGATGACCCATTAAGAAAACAATTGTATTACTCTAGATTATAAATGCCATTAGCATTAAATATGTTTGTGCAGAGGAATTTATATTTGTGTTCAATTACCCCTATACCAATTTTAAATTTTGTTTCACATTTAATTTGATAAAGAGAAGGATTAGTGACTTTATTAAGGTCAAACTAGTCAAAATATTTTCATAAAATTTCCTGTGCATGTGCACACAATGATACGTAAGTTTTGAGTGCTGCAGGAGAATTCAGAGCAAAATATTGTATTCATATTTAAATAGGCATAGCCATGTGATCACCAGAAATGTGTCAACAAATAGTATTAGCTTCCTATACGCCGTAATAAATGCATTCAATAGTATGTGAAATATGTTTAAAAACATAATGCATTCCTAGAAGCAATATGTACTAATAACTTTCCATACGTACGAATACCTTTGTACATTAAATGGAACATTATTATTTGCTAAATAGCTATGGCAAAAAATAACAATTTGTAAATTCTAATTGTTCCATACTGAAGTCAATTAGTTCTTCAGCACTGACATACAAATACACACGTTCATTCAAAATTGTATCGGTTAGGGGTAAAATTGTATTAATATTATTTAAGGAATATGTTCGTGTTATTGATTGATCACGTGTCCTGTGAATTCATTTTTCAGTACGCGTCGAACGGATGTCACAAATATATTGCAAGAAATTAAATAATTAAATGAATTTATTAAGTGCAATAAATCATTCAATCTATTACCTAATAATATATATGGTCAGTTAAAACTTTCAGCGCACATTGATGAATAAAAAACCATCGACATACGATCCACACCTATCCATCTCAAGAATGAGTCAAATAGCCTTAGAATTCTTCTTGCTATCTGAACTTGAGAAAATTAATGGCCGCACCCCCAGGCGCTTAAAACAAAAATAAAGATGTTTTGCGCTCTTTTCCAAATGGTCATTTCAGTAGCATCAAATTGTATTTCTGAATATGTAATGGCCATTTGCGGTTTATTACCTAGTACTTAGTATTCAGTCATAGGTGGGAATTGTAGTTGCATGCTTCCCTGTTCTCCTGTAACTCAAATGACTGGCTCAGAATAAGTGTCACTCCGCTCATCCGCTCTTTGGATCCTAGCTGAAAAGTTGAAAGCCACAAAATAAAATTCTAAGTTATTGATTGGTGAGTTTCCCAGATGTATCTGTAATGAAACTTCACATTTTAAAATCTGTTGTTACCGAACGTGCCTCATTGCGACACTAGTTGGTGGGTAATATAATTTTAAAATTATAATTAAATTATAACTAATCATGCTGCGCCCTTGATCCCAGGATCTCTTTCTTCTGAAAGCACCGTCACCATTGCATTCCTAACTTCATTCAGTTTCTTCAATCAAGTCGGAGAAGAAATGCCAAATATGGCAAGTGAAATCACTTACTGTTGCATTACCGTAATCGTCACTGCTAACATCATCAAACTTGACTTATGACTGACCTTGAAACCAACTTTCCACGTCACCTCCAACGCATGCTAGTGCCAATACAATGCTTTCTTATGACGTCTTTTCATTTTCCATTTTATCACCCGTTACCTTCGAATTTTGTCGTTACCTGAAGTCTCACGGTTTCAATCGGCATGACCAATTTCTGTGAGAGTTAGGAACGCTCATTGCCAGTGATTGAAACATTGAAATGAGTTCAAGTCAGTTAATGAGCAGGCTAAAGCATACAAAGTGAATGATAAGTTTCTGAAATTATCGTTACAAATAGTTATGAAAACGTGTAAAAATTTAAGTACTACCTTTCACCGTCATCACCAGCAATTAATTTATCCAAATAGTTAATTAGAGGGTGATTAATGTCACCAAAGTTTATAGTAAATTAATTAGAAATAAACGAAACTGTTTCACAACACTAAACCACCCTGAGAGGTTCAGTCACAAGAACGCAGAGAATGGGTTTCTTATCAGCAGCAATTTTGCACGGCCTTTGAGGATACATGCAGCAGCTTGCTACATAAAAGCTTCAATACATGTATTAAATAAAAAGGGTATGCATCAGTACTATGTCTCGAGAATCATGAAACATTGTCGTTTGCAATGAATGGGAAAATTCTTGATATAGAGTAGGCATTAACATACTCATATGGAATGAACCAATTATATCACTTCTGATAACTGATAACACTGTTTAATTGAATATCTGCATCGATGCCTTGTTCTGCATATTTAGGTTGATACGGTATTATGTACAAACATATCACTTACTCATACCGATCAGTTAAGGCATTATGTGATTGCACCGATTTCGTATAAGGATTCGTCCAGCCGGCTTTATCAGCAATCCGTCAGCAGAATAAAAAAAACATGTAAGCTTAAACCATATTCATATACGTAGCAGTAATGGTTACGACAAGAAACTGAACTTTATTTCTGCAGTTCAAATTTCCAAATACTCACAATATGATAACACTCTCGTCAGATGTAAATCGTTTCCTGTGACCACCACTATAACTGTTAGTACGATTTCAATTGGCATTCGCATTGTTGAAAATGTCTTAAACAATAATGCTAAGGTGATTTTTTATTTACTTATTCGTGCGCTGTAAATAATACTATAAAATTTACATGACTTATCTTGAATATGCCAGCTTCCACAAGTTTCTTATTTCATGAAATGGAATTTGGATTTGAGCAGTTATAGTAAGTGTAATGCATAAACCGTTGCGTGATGTGATCAGCAAGAATTCTCAACACGTAGAAATGACATGCTCCTGTATTCACAGCAACTAGTATGAAAATTCTATGCATGTGTGCGTTTTCCTACAACTACAGCTGCCGTAGTCCGGCATTATAAATATCCAGTAATTATATACTCCAACATTCTTACACTTGAAATGCGCATTATAAATCCTGTTTGTATCATTCGACATATACACACGCACAAGATAGATTGGTATCCTATAATTTTAAATGCTAAAATCTTTCAATTTCTAAAAATGTCATTTGCATCAATGGGACTCAAAGTATACAACAAGAGCACTTTTGATTGCGACTTACTATTAAAAATGTAGTATTCAGTATTCATCAATCATCATACAGTGTACAATCACATTGCAATTTCCGAGCACCAAATTATTGAATCCTTTATTACGTTATTTCGTGCATCTGATTGGATAATACATATTACGTAATCTCATAATTGTGAGTGGTTACAAGCGGAATGTTTTTTCAATGTAGTAAATGGTATGATTGATGTTTCACTCGTACGCATTGCTACCTACTCCACTCATGAAAACTGCTCGATTCCAAGCGCTTTTCTTTTGGATAAAATTGCATTCTTTGCCAATGAAATCAATCATGGGTATGTATCGTGTTCTGCTTCAGCGTCATCAATCTATTCATACGCTAACAAAACCAAATGTTATTTTAGCAAAACGACAAGGTGTTGAAGTCGGATAATTCTTTCAAGATGTTGGCAAGAAGTGTGGAATTGATTATAATGGCTTCTCGGTATCTAAATCATAAAAGAGAAATAGAAAATAATCATTCCCACCGAAATTTGAATAAGAGTCCGCAAGGGGAAAACGGCCGTCAGAAGCCTCTCCGTGATGATTACGACTGTTCGAAACTGGGAAAGAACAACTCGTGAAAAATCTTCGATGAGCTTTTTCACAAATCACCTCAGATGACTAGAGGTTTTCACCAGGCAGCATCAATGTGTTGTTGAAGTGGTGATTGGTGTATACGATGACAATAAATAAAATCGTAATTCGCATGTAAGTTTTTATTTGTTCAGTCATAATATGATTTTCATCTACAAAAAAGAAACAAATGAAATTAATTGGAGTAAAGTTTTCCACTACTTGTTACTTATCAACAACTCGTTTTTTATCGATTTTTATAATAACTGTATTCTTAACGCATAACGTAACAATTACATAATTATGTCTCAAGAAAATGGTGGTAACGTTAGTCATTAGTTTAGGCACTCCGGATGCATGGAAGAAAGTCAACCCCACCTACCTAGTAATCTGTATACCTCATTGTACATCGCAACTCCCCATTGGCGTTCCGAAAACATCCAGGCTTCGATACTTTTGTCCGTCGGGCCCTTTTAACATCCTTTACGAAAAATATGTGACACATGTACTTATGTGAATTTAATTGTTTGATAAGATTATGGTAGCACCACACTTTTATATAGTGTTTGCATATGACTATTTACAAGCAGAAAATACTCATTGTAATTTTGCTGCAGATAAAACTGTCAGGAAATGTTATTCCTAGTATAAAAATTCACAAATGCTTACCACGGTCGTCTTCCCGCTAATCTGGGCTCTCATTTTGTTTCCCAACTCCATTTCCGTCTCCAAACCCATTTTCTTCGCAGACTTCGGTTTCCTCGTTTCAAATTGCCACTGCAATTCCACCAACCCTTCCCGAGTTATTTCAGTTGGTTTCAACTTCTTTCCATTATACAGCACTTCTACGTGTACTGAATGCACCCGTGCAAATTGTGAGGTAACAATTAGAAATATTGACAATATAGAAGCGAAATACAGTAACTTTTTCAAGTTGTTCATCCTGATGACTAACTTTGCTGGAAATGTGAAAACTTTTATATAACTTTCAAACCTTTCGCACTTACTGACAGATCTCATCGAAACGTCGCTGACTCTTTGGCGCTGAAAAACTTTAATGCGAAAGCCAGAGAGGGGGAATGCCATATATACCCATGAAGCCTGCGGCATAATTTATATTCAAACAGTTTAACCACTTCATGTATAATGCAATATGATTTGTTACTTGGAAAATCAATCTACTGGGAAAATGATAAATTGGCTACTGTCGGAGAGGAATATAAAGTGTGCTGATTATGTTCCAAGAAAACAATTCTCGCAGCCGTATCTAGGTTTCGCAGAATATCTGTTTCCACTTCTTGTAAATAGTGAGGCTATTGCAACAATATAACTTGTTTTAATGCAACGATGACTGGTGTAAACCCGAATAAAAAAACTAGCGGAATCTTGTTGTATATGAAATTTAAAAATCCGACCCTATGTCACCTTCCGAAACACTACAAGTGACAATTTTCTATCAAATAGACGAACAAATGGTTTTGTCAATAGGGAAGCATGGTGATCTCATTGCGTCACTATTCCCGTCGAGTTGACCTGGGGAAACCGGAAATCAACATCGTCCAATAGAATCACCCTAGTTACCTCCATGAAAAGTACGAGCGAAATCGTTCGACACGGAGGCAAGTTATAGTGTTTTCAAACAATCCTACACACGTACACAGACATACACACATCTCAATATCAGTAACTATCTATATATGCATTTCATGCTTCCTGTAGTTAATAAACGTAGTCATGACATGCAAGCTTGAACGAGTGGAAAAGTTCTTTGATTTTGGCATGGTACGAGAACGCTTGCCTTGAATAAACAAGCACTTGCTCAATTAAGCCAATCATTGCTGCAGATTTAGACCATCAAGTACAAAACAAGCTTCATCCTACTGAGTCGTCGGAAAAATGATCTGCCTTGGGACTTTCATTGAAAAGGGTTTATATGCCAATGGAATGACATGTTCAACTTTTTTTAATTACTCTTTCGCACTGGATTTTAACTTGAGTGAATTTAGTCTGAAAATTCCAATGAGTGAGTGGAGTACATTTTGTATTGTTCTATTGTTGATTAATTTTCATATTCCAAGTATTACTGCACCGCAGAGAGACAAAGTTAACGAGTTTTATGCCCATTATGTAAGAGAGCATTCCCGTAAAAATAATCATAAATAAGTTGACTAACAAATTTATTTGCCCCGTTTGCAGCATGTAGCTTGCGCATGTAACAATATATGTGGCTAACAATGCAATTGACTATGTTCGTGGCGTATACGTCACTCATATTGTTGTTGGCGACAGTGACTACAGCTAGAAATCAAAATTGACATAATAATACGAATCATATTTGAATACTTATCTGTATTCTGTAATGTGCATCTAATTAAAAGTAAACCTATACGGTATCTCCAACTTCTACCGATGGGGAGTTACTCTGCACATACTTACCATGGGATACAATATGTGACTGATATATATAAATTGTTTGTGTGCATTACTACTGTTATTAAAAATTTGTCACTGTATCCACTATCTTGCTTCATCTATAAAGAATCAAATTGCGGAAAGATTGTTCTTGTAATTTCCATGTAAAGACTACGGTCTCCAGAAAGAGGGCGACAATGGAAAGTTTTAGTTCTACCGCCACCAACACGTTTATTATCGCAAGATGTTAAACTGAAAGAGGAAGCCATTGTTGGGATCCAATTTTCCCGTTCCTGTACTTAGAAGTATTTGCAATCTTCATAAATTGTTGGGATAAACGCTCCAGCAAATAGGCTGCCTCGGCCCAATAGCACACCTTTTTTCTTTTTAGCATAACAAGATCATACAATGTGTTGCAACTATCATATTTCGGTTGCATTTACGTGACCCACTTTTATTTCTGGTTTAGCGTTCTAATAAAAATGCGGAGGGTTTTACAGATCACGTGACATGAATTTATAACGTCAATAAAATTACACTAATGGTGTTATCAAGAATATTCATGTAGAAATTAGTTTTCGTCTCTGCATCAAATGCTGCGCAGCCGTAGTAAAATGCGACTGGCTTCTGAGCAAGTAGTTGCCTCTTTAAAATTACCTGCTTGAAGTTCCACTTGTTGCCCCAGCGTATTCTCCAGACACGTGACATTTCTCTCCGCCATACAACCTGAATTAAATGCTCACTATATTCATGACAACGAGCAATCTTCGGAACCGTCATACCAACAATTGTGTAGTACATCGTCGCATCAGAGCATGACGAAATATACATGTAGAATGGCAGGTATTTCCAACCTTGACAAACGGCCCATGAGTACATTACGCCAATGGAAAACCCTAGACTCATTAATATTCCCGCAGCGCAGCGAATACCATCCGCTGCTATCTGATTTATACAATGAAGTTCTGAGAAGCGCCGTATCGCCTTCTCATTGAACGGTAATTTCTCGACCCGTTTCAAGCAATTGATGTAAGTGACAAACACAGAACTTGCCGGTAGAAAAAATATCGAAAAGGTTCTGGTACATTCTGCAGCAGCAACATGAATCAGTGCGAATCTCAAGCATAGCCAATTATAGCCTGAAATATCCAACGGGTACAAATCTTTGAAGAGTTCGTACATGGGATCTATATTAGCCGCCACGGCCGCGAGTCCAAATGTGATGCCGGTCGAAAACAGAAGTAAAGCCATTACATTCATGCATATTCCTAGCATATCCAATGGAGTCCCTTGCTTGTATTTCTGGAACTCTGATGCACAAAAAAATGTACATGAAGTCCCTGTAATTCGTATACTGCAAAAGTTGGAATTGCAATAGCTCACCTATGAGAAGAAGCCGCTTTACCGATGTGTTGTAAGTGTTTCCAGCGACTGTACAATCACGCTGTAACCTTCGCTCAAATTGGAGCAACTGGTTACACATACCTTCAAACACATCGGTCCCATATGATGTGATGACGTAGTTGAGTCCAATCGCAATTAGATTCCAGCAGCTCATCAGCGTGTTAATAAGTGCGATGTCCAGAGTTGTTGTACTTGCGTTTGTGACATACTTCCAGACGTTCAACGAATTCATAATACATGCGATCAACATGATTGCGTTCGAACAGTAGAATGGTATAAGTTTTCTTGAATTTCGCTCTATGCAGAAACGCTCTCTCTGTACGTCAACCGATAATGCGTGAGGATACATTAGCTTACTGTACAATTTATTAACCAAACCGTATGCTTTCCATGTCAATGGGGTCGCCATTACAATTGTAGTAGAAATACGTACGCGATTGTACGCACGTAAATCGATGAATGTTGACAATACTGGTCCTATTATCAAATATGTGTGTTTGTGTTGACAATCTATGCAGTATGTGAATGTTTTTTTCAAGCAGAGAGACGTTCCTGTTTCAACACAAATAACTCTAAATTTGATGTCAATACAGTTCTTGCTTGCAATGAGCAATTCGTTGGCAAGGGTATTATTGTGTTGATTCAGTTGCTGAAAATCTGCAGAAGTGCTGCAATACAAGAATCGCTCTGCAGTAAAGGATGAGCATGTCAATACAATAAGCAGCTCTACTATGACAGCGACGACTACTATGATGTGTGCTTTCACAATTTGACCGTGACATTATAGCTCATCTTCGACGACTCAGGTTAAAAGCTCATTATTTTCCGATGCTAATTTGGATAACGGCAAATTACATTATAACAAGGGGGATAGGAAGCCAAATTGAAATAAGTCGGGAGTGTAAAGCACTAACAGCTGAAGCATATCCCCGTCCCGGGTATATAGTTTAATTTTACATGTTTTCCTATAACGGACGCGAAACGCCATAGGTTCCCGCATATCATGTAAGGTATTATCCCACAATTTATTCCACATGGAATTGATTTTACAATGGCTATTCAAGGCATTGATAGTAAAGCACGGCTTCCAACCTGCTAAAGGAGAATTCAATGGTCTATATTATGCATATGTACATCTGTTGAGCAGCTCATTGCTTTTGTTCGTATTCATCAGATTTAATTATACATAAATATATGAGTAACTGAAAATGATATATATTTAGCTCTCAATGACGAAATAAAAATACTAAAATTTAACAAACTTGAATTATAGGGTGAACAGATAAAATCGCATTGCTATAATTCACCAAATTAAATTTCTAATTTCTCATCGGCTTAATTGTGATTCCAAATTTTTGAGTTGCTCATGGTTATAAGTAAGATGCTTTTTAATCGTTACGTTCAAATATCAAATGTCCGGCACAACGGTCGTCCAATTAATTTTTTTTAAACGCATACACATTTCTATCAGATCATAAAGAGGTAATGACTTGGCGTTCTACACCATAAAAAATCTCTTTATATTTATTTATAATTTGCGTTTTTATTAATTGTTTTTACTTGAAATATACATGTGTCATTTTCATCATCTGATACTGATATGAAAACAGTTTGTATCAATTATAATTTATATTTTAAATTTTCCAGTAATGACCATCTCTTTGTATCTATACAGAATGAAACTCCGCAAACACTGCTTTCGTAAATTGCAAGTGAAGGCTACAGTCTCAAGAAGTAGGCTAATAGCCGAAATCACTAGTCCTGAACCCACCAATACGTAAATAGTGACAAAGTGTTTAACGGCTAGAGGAAACCAATCTTGTAATCCGGTTCTCCTGTTAGTACTGGTAGACGATTTCTGAAGTTTCATAAATTCCTGGGACCACCGCTGTAGCAAGTATGCTGAGTCAGCCCAACCGATATAGTCATTGGAAACTTTCTCGAACATTGAATGCTTTTGAAGTCCCATGCTGCTGAAAAGGGATACTTCGCCGGAGTCCTGTCCTTCCACATGTAACTCATTTGCACTCGCCGGTCCCATTTCCACAACGGCGTTTGGCATTATTGAATACCAACCAACGCAGACTGATTTTATATCAGCAGCGACAGACTGAATACATTTTATAATGTTTCCAGTCACAACGGTCATTCGAGTTCCTAGTGCCTGCATTTCCGGAACTGTTGAATTTGTGAAGTAATTCAATTCAGATGCTCCAATACTATGCAGGTAAACCGTTCGATACTCATTTGCACGGTTCTGAAGATCTGCCAGTGTTTGTGGAATGGTCACCGTCTTTCCAATTGTCATGTAACCTATAAGATCCAATTTGTAATGTGCACCAATGGAAAACGAAAACGCAATCCAGATGGACATTATGAACTTTGACGTGTATTTCTTGGGAGCGGTTCTAGATTGTTCCAATAAAAGTGCAAACAAATTGGCAATAACTTCATCAATCCGCTGCTTTCCCCAGCTTAACGATAGTAGAATGCTCAGCAATGCTCCGAAAATTAGAATTATAATCAACGCCGCTACGTTAAACGTGTTAATTGCCGCCTCAGAATGGATGTTTGACTTGGCAGTTGGGCGCAAAAAGCAATCTGACTTGTATACGACCATCTAGAGAATCCGAGAACTTTCCTCCTGTCCACTTTTGGAATCAAAAGTGGGATTATGTCTGCATTTCATGTTGCTAGCTCTCCAATTATTCCTGACCAGCGTCCATCCTTCTGCGGAGATCCATACCCAGGTGTCTTGGAGTCATCGGTGTAAATGAATGTCACGTTACACCTTGACGAGATCTCTGTAAGTATTTTAATGTTCACTCCGGTTGGATCTGATGAGTTTCCTAGGTAAAATCCATTTGGTGCAGCGGTGAAATATGCGACTTTGAGTTTCCTTCCGTTCAAAATGTTCTTCCGCTGGCCATTTGGCGGTAATTCTGAGTCTACGAAACTGCCGTTGTAAATAGAGGGTTCAAGCAGGTACAATGCGTGAGCATTTCGAAGAAACATTCCATATTTCCACGCTGCTCGCATTACAACGTTCATGGACTTCATTACTGCCGCCGTAGTGACTTTCTCCATTGACACGAAAATGTAGACACTGTTGATGTCAAACTGCCACGATTTACTTTGAAGGTATGCTTCAGAGGATTTTTGCAGCTGTAATGGCAAGGTAATAACTTTGATGTCACAGTTTCTTAAAAACTTTGATACACCTAGATTGAGGATAAAGTGAGTTGACATAATACTGGAGAAGTTCATTAGTTCTAACAAAAACGGCTCCTGAAAACTAGAAATGAAAAACGGAATATCTAGTGAACTGATTTCTCCCAGTGACAATAAACTGAATTTACAGTGTCTTGGCGAAGTTAATTTAAACTTCATAAAATCCACAACCAAACTATTGCTTATCACGATGGATGACGTAGTCAATGATTCACGGAATGGTGAAGCAATAAGCAGGAGGAAAAATGTAAGTCTTGCATAGTGCTTAGATGTTGTATCCATTACTGGTTTCTTGAAGCAAGAACGTAATATCACAATAATGTTATGAGCACAAAATTTAACCATACAGTTCTATGAGGTTCCGGTCGGCATATTTCCCTACCGTATTACCGCTTTACATTTCGGAAAATATTTTGCTTGTACAGTGTTTTGTCTACGTCTGGGTTTCGAGCTGGGTTTTGGAGATTTATAAATTTTGATGGCAGAATAAGGAAAACGACAACGATAATGAAATCCTAACAACTTTATTTTCGTAATGATGCATTGCATTAACCACGTTTTATATGTACAAATTTACTAAATAATTTTTTTATGTAATTCGAGCAGCGTGTTTTCGTTCCTGTAATGACTTGGGCCGTTTTCCATTCAAATGTCAAATTCATCGTCATTAAGTTTCAATGCTATTTTGGGAATATTTTGTTTTGTGAAATGCATTATCATGAAATTCTTGCATGTTGTTCTGGCTGTAATGGTCAAGTCAACATGTCAATACCAATTTTTAAAGTTCAATATTTACTGTCCATTTTGCAAGCACTAAAATAGTTGACATACCAAACACATCGACAGGAAATTACAGCGGTTAATTTTCTATAGCAATAGGAATAAATAAATTATTACTTGTTCCAGTAATTTACATTTGCAGTTATAACTATCTTCAAATCTCATAAAATAAAATGTGAACCACAATTTAGTCCACGGCGACTTGTCGATTCCGATAATTTAAATTCAGTTTTTAATTCTACTTAATTATATTTACCTAATGAAGCACCTTACGGAAATTCGAGTTGGCTACTTCCTCATAAAAAATAAACATTAGTAATACTTTTGGCTAAATGGCATCACAAAACATATGTTTGTGATCTCAAGATTTGAAAAATATGAACTTTACATTTCGGTAATCACGTTTTTATTACAAAAACAAATGGATGTAATCAGTTTTTTGGAAGACGGTCCAGTTGGTAGACTGCAAAATGTATTTTATGTCAACTGATTACAACATGAAACATATTAACTTTGACCACATTAATAAGTAGTGTCCAACAAATTTAGATTGATCAAATCCGAATTGGTAGTCAACGTAATCATTCTCACATCATGTACATTTGTTTATTTCACATTTGAATGTTAACATATTAGAACGTTTTGAATGTATTACCGTTACAAAGGTAATTTAATATAATGATTGCGAAATCATTTTTTTGCTAAATTCCAAATATTTTTTATTACATTCATTGTTACATATGTATATTCCAAATTGCAGAGCTTTCACTGCACACCCCATCAGATATAGAGACAGTTTCCATAGGAGATTCTGCAGCAGTTTGCTTTTGGAATCACGTTGGCTTTTTGATGGTTCTGCAAATTAATACAAGATAAGTAAATCATATCTCATTCTTGTACTTGGGAAATATGGTGCGCTGGGTACACCCGTTTTTTACCCGGGCTTTAATGGACCCACTCAGCACCTTTTTGGGTGGGGGCACTGGGTAAAAATGAGTTTATTATTGGCGCATAAGGAATCATAGAATACGCTGGAAATAAGGTACCCATGATATTACATACAAGGTCCATTAAAACCCACCAAACCATTAAAGCCCGTATAACCCATTATTACGCGGACCCATGGGATTTCAGATGAGAACCCGCGGGTTTTGCCATGTTTGATCCCTACATTAAAACACGAACAAAAAGCGGTTCAATGTATTTACATATTCATAGAAATAATTTTTTCTTTAGTGAAAAAATAGTAACATATGAATGCACTTTATCGAGCAAAAATATGTATCAACAATTGCTAAATGGCTACAAGTGGTAACGCAAGTGTCCACAATTATTTACAAGTGGCTAGGTCATAGTCAGGAATGCACTGCGTGGGAAACACCACATATTTTTATGGTCTGAGGACGCTCAAAAAATAAACTAAAATGAACCGGACAGAAAAGCTCACTAATGCATTGCTTTAATGAGTCTGTCTGCAGGACAGCATTATGAGTCACACCAGGCACTGTTGCAGATTGAATGATGTGCGTGCTCATGGTATACAGCTTCGACATGTACGACTTAATATGCGTAAATACGCTAACTTTTATTGGCATCAATTTATTGTTATTCAAATTTATCTCTTCAATAGAGTTAGCATTTATTCATTACAATACAGTTCTAATTAATTCGTTATGAACTTAAATGTGGTTACTCTATTCATTAATTTTGTACGGAGATGATGCGCCTGGGTCCACGGAAATTCCCGTCATCAACTTAGTAATCTGGATAGGTCGACTTGCACCGAAACTCTCCGTTGTCCTCTCTGTAGCATCCAGGTTTCCCAACTTTCGTACGTTGGGCTCTTTTGACGTCCTGAAAGATAAACACATGCCACATGTACATATGTGAATAAAATTGGTTTTAAGGATAATTGGGACAACAGGATTGTCAGTTGAAGTAGTGCTGCTGATGTATGCAGAAACTTTTCAGCTTAGTTTTGTTGAAGCAACAAATGCTATAAAATATTAGAATCGGTATTAAAAAAGAAGTATTTCCCGAAGACTTACCGTTGTCATCTTCCCGATCTCATATGTTTCCTTTTCCAACTTGCTATCCTTCCGCCACTGCATCTCTTGCGCCCTCACCCTTTCCTCCCACAATGCCATTTCTTTCTCCAAAAGCAATATCTTCATTTTCCAGTCCATTTGCAACTCCACTGGTCTTCGAGCAATTTCCATTTGATTTATAAACGCCTCTCCATTATTCTGATGCAATGTATTCAGATCATTTTCTGCGGCCTCGTGTGATACATTCCCGGCCAACTGTTTACTTTCATCCACCGATAAATGTGTGGGCAGTGAATGCACCAGCGCAAATAGTGAAGCAATACTAATGATGATGGTGAATATAAAATGAATGTACGGTAACGTCTTCACGTTTTTCATCTTGAGCACTAAACGTTGAAAAGATATGAAAAATACAATAAATTATTTTATAGAGTCAATGTTTTTTTAAATCACCAACCGATCTGGTTATAAATTGTTCTGCCCTATGGCGCTGAAAAATCTTAATGCAGAAGCGAGACAGGACCAGTTTCGCTTTTATACATGCAGCGTTGGGCATAATATTTTTCAAGCAAGCTCAACTGGAACCACCTTACGGCGAAGCCGATGTGATCTGTTATATGGTACAAATGCAATACTAGGAAAATTAATTATGTTGACAGAGATGAATATGACCTCTGATTGTTATTACATTACAAATATTATTCTTGTCATTATGGCGGAATTCCACAGATCCATTATTTCTACGTTGTACCACTGTTACGTCTACAGCAATAATAACAGATGTTTTGATTCAAGGATCGTGGTCATGAGATGTGATGAAGAATGTTCGAACCAGTGTTTTGGCTTTGTAATGGTACGAGAACTCTTCCATTCAATAAATAACCACTTTACCAATTAAACTAATCAGTGTTGCAGATTCTGTCAATCAAATCTAGAGTCTGGTCATTCTGCCTCATGTACAATTAGACATGGCTTGCGATGCTTTTTGAAACTAGATCGAATACTAGGTAAAAGATCAGCTTGGTTTTTTTAACTTCAGAAAGTCCTTAATTTACCAGTGTTGTGTGTACGTGGAATGTACTGTTTGCAATTTTCCGCCTATTATTGTTTGAAGAGGGATAAGTGTGAAGAGCTTCACATGGATGCATTCGGGCACAGTGTTTGAATAAATAACAAATGTACGATGTAGACAGGCAAATTTATTTGTGATAATTGTACTTATCATGTAACCTCCTTTGACTGAATACATGAGAACAGCAGTTTCCCCAAAAAATTCGTAATGCAAGAATAAAGACCTCGGGTAGTACTACAAAAGTTGATTAAGTAGAACAAACGCTAAATTTGCACAGGCCATTGATGCTCTATACATAAATTGGTTTTTAGTAGCAAGCAGCTCAGATCACAATGCATGTCTGCCTTGATAACATTTTATTTATGGTGACCCGCATGTATCCAGTTTCCAAATTTTATTTTGAGGGTTTTTAGGTTTATAGAACTGTGTAGGTAAATGAGTTAGTGTCAATGAATTACTCGTGTCCAATTTGTCAGATTCAGAATACATCACAGTCGCAATGCTGCAGTGCAATTTCTTCGCTTTCATACAATGAGCAAATTTGATATCAAATTTGTTTATAATATGAGGAGAATACATACTTATGAATTCAATTCAATTCAACTCTTAAATTGAGCATTATTAGATTCAAAATCAATTTTCATATTTCTCGTTGTTTGATGTATTATCATTAAATTGTTATAAATTGTGAAAATTTAAGAAAATGATTGCAATTGATGTGTGTTGTCCAGACATACATATCAGGCACTGCCGAAATTTACAGTCACTTGAGGAAATTATTGATGATTACCGATTTTTTGAGTTTAAGTTGTTTGCTTGACAGATTACCATAAGAGCGTTTGCATACATTGCCATGTAATGGGAAGGGATTGTGTATCTAGTGATTGAAGAAAATGAACTAATCTGTTTTCAACACTAATATTTATATTAACTGCCATGATGACTTTATAAACTACAAAATAAACACATCGTAACTAGAGTCGTATCGGATCTAATGCTTAAATGGTTATGAAGAAACATATTTTATTTTTTCGTTATACACCACTTCACAAGAAGTTACGATTTGGAAGATAATTTATTAATCGGACATATTTTAAAGTCAGTTACTGGATATTTGACTGGACAAAGGACAATTACTGGGATTACGCAAACAAATTCGTCTCCGGCGTTGTTGTTCTTGGTGTTGAGGGAGGAAGTGTATATCCAATGACTTCCAGCAGAGTTGTATTCTGTATTCAAAAACAAGTTTCATATTTAATTGCCAACTTACTTTCTAACTGACGGGAATAAAGACTTGTTGAATTACATGAATACCTGCAGAACCTCTAGCCAGTATTGCGCGAACATGTTTCTCAGCGGATGTTCCTGTAAGTCATGAACATAATGCGCAAACGCTTCCACTAGCGACTGATCAACAAGGTCCTTGTACTCCTCAAGTCCATCACCGTCCAGCAGATTTTCAAATTGTACGTCATGCTCCATGTATGGGAGAATGGAAATGCTCTCCAAATCATAGCGGGTGACGTTTAGGCGACCGGTCAAATAATTAATTACATACCCGACTTCAAAACCGTAATACACACGCGGAGCGGTGATTTGCCATGCGCCCTTTCCTTCAAACGGAATCGCGGTTCCGTCGGTGGCTTTCACCGTACCACCTCCCGAATAATTACCTGAAAATATATTATGCATTCACGTTCTAAATCCTCAAAAGAATGCATTTATTATTGTTTCTACATAACAATTTACCTTACCGTAAAATGTGATGTTGCCACGACTTTCAAATGCCACCGAAAAGTAACCGGCAAGTGCATTCAGGAAAACGTTGATAATTCTAATTTCAGTTGAATGACCCTGAACGGCATTACCCTGGCTGTAAAACAGCATTGATTAGAGCATTTAATGACATGTGATTGTATTTGCAGCTAATGGAATTATTCCTTTTAAGTCAGATTTACTAGACTCACCGCAAGTAAACTTGCAAAGTAATATTTTCGTTCTCTGTTGAGATTGGAGCTGTTCCCACAGTTGTTGGTGGAGATGGGTCAAGGTCGTTTGATTGTATCCATGCAGAGTATTCTCTCATTTTTCCTGTCACAAAGTTGTGCATATCAGCATGCGATGATCCAGGGAACAACATTACCGTTGTGACTAGAGAGAAAAGTAGCAACTTTTGTAGCTGCATTTTGAAGTGGATGATCTTAGCGTGATTGTTAATATTTCTATTTTCTCGATGAGCAAGCAGCGGGTTCTCAGTGGTGTTGTTGGTCCGGAGTAAGCTTGCAATTTAAACGGATTTATGGCATAAATGCTCTGCTTTTCTACCAGATTCAGCCAATCAATTTCCAAGCATTCAGACCTTTTTGAACATTACATTCTGAACTGGTGACCGTAATATCAGCTTATCAATCACAAACAGCAATGATAGTATCACAAAAAACGATGAACATGTCAATGATTTAACAAGTACATCAATCACTAATTCCATCGAAAACACTCAAATGGTAATTCTGAAAGGCCGAGACACGTTATAGCGTCAACCATATCCCATCTTATCCATAATATTATATACTAACAGCGATTGTGTTTCTCGTATGGCAAATATTTCACAACGAAATCTGTGCTGGAAAGTTCCAATTAAATGTGTTGCTATTATTAGCACCGCAAATTTGGTCTTTCCACAAAAAATGTATGTATGTTTGAGTTAGTAATAATTGCAATGGGGATATGCTGTGTATAATATCATTTGAAGTGCTTTGTGTTTGAGATAATATCTTGGGATTATTTTGATGTACCTAATGTATTTGGGATTTCTTTGTTTTGTACACTTGCATCTTTTTCTGTGAAATTCTACATTCCCAATTACATTCACCGGTTCACGTGGTCAAATCTCTTGCGTCGGTTAACATTTTTACGCAAGGCATCATTTGTTGACCATTCTTGTTTGTATTTTATGTGTTTTGTTGAAAGGTACAACATTCATAGTCACACTCGAGGATACTAAACGCAGTAAAATGGACTGGATTTTTTTTTCACTCCCTGATACTATGACACTGGTATTGCGCTGTAAACCTTAGTACGCTCCGTCCTGTTGTCTTACTATTTACAGCAGGACGTCTCGTGGCGGTAATTAGAATTAATTGCGTTAATGAATTTACACTCCAGCATGTCCTGTCAACAATACCAGTGTCCTTCTCACCTACTAATGATATGCAATGTACACAATTTAACGTTTGGCCTATCATGCAAATGATATTTCCTTACTATGCATGGATTTCATTTACTTTATAAAATGCTTGGAATGAATAATTAATTTTATTTTCTTGTGCTTTACAGGTACACAGAATTATGATTAGGGGATCGCGATAATTTTGCAAAGTGGAAGATATGGTCGCGAGTAAGCCATTAGACAGTTATGTACATACGTTAGCATGTGTAAGCTTAATAAAATAATTTGCATTAAGCAACCATATTCGCTTCTGTTGTTGTTCTTGGTGTTGAAGGCGGAAGTGTAAACCCAATTGTTTACAACAGAGTTGCTTTCTATATCAAAAATGAAAATGAAGATTTAGTCGTCAGCAATGTAAGTTTTAATATATAATAATGAGTAATATGTTGAATTTTCCTTCAAACCTCAAGAACCTCCTGCCAATATTGTCGGAACATGTTCCTCAGGGGATGTTCCTGCAAGTCAGCAACATAATCCGAAATGGCTCTCAGAAGTGACTGCTCGACCAAGTCTTTATAATCTTCAACACCTTCAGAGTCCAAGTTATTTTCAAAATTTACGTCTTGCTCAATGTTCTTCTGCATGCCAATACGTTCCAAATCGTATCCTGTGATGTTGATACGACCAGTCAGGTAATTATTTCTATATCCGACTTCGAATGAACCGTAGTAAAGACGCGGGCCAGTGATATGCCAGGCGCCTTTTTCATTGAACGGAATCGGAGCTTCATTTTCTGGATTTATTGTGCCACCGCCGGAATAATTACCTGAATACATATCATTCAGTGTTTTGAAATTCACAGAACAATGTCTTACTTGTTATTTCTATAACCCTTCTTATTGCCGTACCGTAAAATGTGACATCAGCAACATTCTCAAATGCTACTGAAAAGTGGCCGGAAGAGGCGTTTAGGAAAACATTGATTATTCTTATTTCTGTCGAATGACCTCGAACGGCATGACCTGCAGAAAAACGATAGATGAAACAATCGTCGTGTCCTTTTATTTAGCTAAATCAATTAGTTTAAAATTTCGGATTCATTGCACCCACCGCAGGTAAACTTGCAGTGTTATATTTTCATTCTCTGTTGAGATTTTAGCCGTTCCAACTGCTGTTGATGGAGATGGATCCAAGTTGTTTGATCCTATCCATGCAGACTACTCCCTCATTTTCCCAGTCACAAAGCTGTGCATATCAGCATGCGATACGCCAGGGAACCACATTATTGTTGTGATTAGGGATAGAAAAAGCGACTTTTGTTGCTCCATTTTGCAGTGCAGGTTAAGAAACTTGCTTTATTATTCTGACTTTATATTTTCTTCAGAAAACCAACAATGTGCACTACTGGTGTGATGAGGATGAAATGATGAAATGTGTTGCCACTGCGACCGTAATTTAATCTAAATTTACGTACTCAGTTTATGTTGAACATTGTATGTCGAAGTTGATGGTCATTCATGATATCAACTTATCAACAACAGTAGAACAATACACATATAACAAAATTACCCAGGAATGTGACAATGTGTTTATAAGCATATCATTTGATTCCAAAATTGTGAACACTTTAATCGTGATATTGAGAACCCGACACGTTAGCATATGTAAATGAATATGGAATGAATGATACGAGGGTGTTTCTAAAAAGAACTGGACGACTTTAGTCAACTGTATCTCGTCATGAAAGTGATGTGGTGTAACGTAATATATATGAATAGAAAGAGCATGTCTTCCTCTTTCTATGGAGTATTGGCTTGTGTTTCAAGACGTTGATCTGTGTGCGACAGAGCATGGAGTATCAAAGGACCTGATTTGTACACAAATTATGAGACCGATATTTTAAATCGGAACTCAAATTATAAATTTATTATATTCGAATAAAAAGCCATTTGATTGCGGTACTTGTGACTGAGAGCCGACGATACGATCGACACTATCCAACACTATCAAGTATATAGTCATTAACTAGTCAAAATGCCCAGAACCAGGGTCAGATGCGAATGTCAATGCAACTCCAATGCTTTCTCTGGTAATCAAAATAAAAGTTGGTAGCGTTTCAGTTACTGGGCGTTGGTTTAACACGCTGGGGATTTATGGTAATGCCCAACATTGTCTATTGTTACTAATACATAAACGGCGGAAAATTTTAATGTCGCACATCGTCAAACTATAATCTGAAGTTGGAACGTGATCCAATCCCATTCTCACGCCGAAGATTCGTGTATTTTTTTAATGATGCACAGGAAGAGTGCATTTATTCTAAGCTTTGCGAAACTGCGCCACTCTATGTGTGACCTATATATGAATATATTTCAGTGCCCTTTCTGTCTGAAACCACCAAACATCATAGGCAGGGGGCGGATACGTCAGTAAATGCATCAAAAACTATGAAATTTCATTTCCCACAAGTATGACCTTGCCAACCTTTGGAGAATACACGCACATTCGCGTCCTCTGGTGGAAAGAATATACTAGCCTTATAGGGCGTTATGCTGAAAACTAGAATACAAAATCTTAATATATGTTGAAATGGGAGAGGTTTAAAATCGTCCAGTTCCTTTTAGAAACAGCCTCGTATAATTGTCATAATATTATTTCTATGCTTTACATCTCTATAAAATAATCATTTTCATTGACTGGTGACTTTGTATAGTGTCATTCGTTATACGCCAATCAATTGATGTGCAGTCAAAACATATTATGTTAATAGTGGGACTATTTTTTATTACAAAATCAGTATCGGAAAGTTCCAATTAAAAATAGCCTACCTGTTATCAGCTATGTATCTTTTTAAATACAGATTCATGTAAGCCAGCATTCATTTAAATGTAAATATCCTTGCAACATTGTCATTTGAATGTTTCTGTTGCTGGCGTGTGTCATTTCACTTTTTATATAAAACACGACATGAAGCATGGTAAGAATGTCATGACGAAATCTGTATGCTGCATTAATATTTTCGGTGTCATTGCAAATATGCGGTATGAGTTATCTATTAAAAATTGCACTGATAAATCAAATGACTAACAATTCATATAAACGAAATCATATGCTAGTAAATTCCATATAATCATTGACCCGCTATTTTTTAACAGTTAGCAAATATAAACCAACCATTGAAGGAAGTTGGACCGCATAGTCCCACTGAAGCAGCGTACCAATGCAAACAACTTTATGAAGTAATTGTTCATATTGAGATGTTTTTAAACCAGAAGTGAGCTCCCTTTTGTGTGTGCTGATAGATACAGTACATTTCCTTGCAGAAAGCATCTGGGTCAATAGCGTCACAAATAATCAGGTTGTGGGCCAAAACAATTTCAAAATAAGGATCTGTCAAATTGTCATTGACATATCATTTTACTTGATTTTGTCGTTTTTGAAAATTCTTGCTAGCAGTAACAATTATCTCGTGCAAAGATAAAAATGTTATGAATTATTTACAATTACCCTTAGTGTTGAGTCAACTAACAATCTCCAAAACTACATGTATTTAAATTAAAGTAAAGGATACATTCAATCCATTAAATCAGTGCAAAAATGGGTGGTTGACATGGAAGTTTGGATGATATGACTCTGAATATGTAAGGAATAATTGAAGCATAATAGATTTGATGTCAGTGTGAATAATTGGAGTACTAATTATTTAGACAACTCTAAATGAATCTGTCTGGAAGCCTTTCTGAGCACAATTTGGAGCAATTCAATAATTACCAGTAACAACAATCAACAAAAGTAAGGCAGCCAAATTTAATGCCGGCAAACGTGCATAATATAGAACCCGGTTTGGGACATAAGGCAAATTTTATCATCCATGTTCAATTCTGTGAACATTGTAAAAGAAATTTATTTTTATTTTTACGTTATATTCCAATTTACGAAATTTATGATTTTAGTGTCCTGGTAATTCTATCCGGGAAAGACCATTGGATAGTATATGACCTGTTACGTAAATATTCCACAACCCAATGAAACAAGTCTAGTATTAAGTAAAAATTACAACGCCTCGTATTATTAATGTTGTAATTAGTAACAATTAATATAACTCAACTTAAATGCAATCATATTGTATGCGTCGTTTGTTGCCTACGTTAACGTGGCAGAACAAGTGTTTGTCGCGTATTCCAAAAGTTGTGGTCGGAGAGTGGAACGCTTCCATTAGGTACTTAGGTAACTTATCAATACACCTTTTAAGGCAGACGCTTTCTATTGTTCCAGAAGGGGATTGTACGGTATCACAAATTCCACGACGGGTAATTGCTCTCCATCCCCCGATACAAGGTATCGTCTTATTTAAAATGGAATGTACGAGCGTGGTGTAAATTTACTTTGACGTCAGTAGGTCCCACCAGAACTTCCAATTTATCCTCAACAAGTTCAGAGAAATTGATATAAGGTAATAGTACCCATGGCAAAAAACCGTTATCTATGCTACTGCTTTTGTATCCATTGCTTTTCCCAATTGCAGGCAATAAAATAAAATCTTGCAGTCATGAATTTATGCTTCCTGTGATATTCTACTGTCACTAAAAATGAATTGTGACAGCAAACACCAAAAGACGGGTCTACGTTGCTTAAATAATTATGAGGAAAATGTTTTATTATTTCATTTGATACCAATATACAATAATTTATCATTTGTGCATCAAACTAACTTTCTCGGATAGAAATCAAGGCCGCAGTGAAATTCTTATGGACTTACTATACGAATTACTATATTTACGTTCGATGTCATCACCGGGATTACTCAAATAATTTTGTATCTAATGTTGTTGTTCTTGGTGTTGACGGCGGAAGGGTATATCCAATCACTTCAAGCAAAGTGGTGTTCTATGGTAAAGTACAAATTGCCTTTGTAATAATCAATTAACTTTCAAAATGAAATGAGTAATGATCTATCTAATACTATTCATACCCGTAGGACCTCCTCAAAATATTGTCGGAACATGTTTCTCAGGGGGTGTTCCTGCAAATACGCGATATAATCCGCAAACGCATCCAGAAGCGACTTATTAACAAGATCTCTGTACTGCTCAAGGCCGTCATCATCCAATAGGTTATCAAATTGTACTTCGTGGTCCATGTACGGCAGAAGGGTAATACGTTCCAAATCGTAACCAGTGGCGTTAAGGCGACCAGTCAAATAATTAATGTGATAGCCGACTTCGAAGTAACCGTAGTAAACACGCGGGGCAGTGATTTGCCAGGCGCCTTTCCCTTGGAACGGAATCCCGGTTCCATCTTCGGTTTTTATTGTGCCGCCGCCGGAGTAATTGCCTAAAATAATGTAATTTAACAGCTTGTAATCCTCAAATAATGCAATGATTACAATGTCTGTATGACGCTATTACCATACCGTAAAATGTGATATTCCCAAGACTATCAAATGCAACTGAAAAGTAATTAGCAAATGAATTCAAGAATACGTTGATAGTATTTACATGTGAAGAGTGACCACGTACGGCGTGACCTTGGCTGTAAAGAAATTGGATAAGAGAATGTATTGACATGTTCTTTTTACAGTTTATGTAATGATTTTAATATATTGGATTTATTGAGCTCACCGCAGGTAAACTTCCAAAGTTATATTCTCGTTCTCAAGTGAGATTGGAGCTGTTCCCACACTTGTTGGTGGAGATGGATCCAGGTTTTTTTCTTGCATCCAGGCAGAGTATTCCATCATCTTTCCTGTCACAAACCTGTGTAAATCAGCATGCGACTCACCCGTGAACAACACCATTGTTGCGATTAAAGAGAGAAAAAATATCTTTTGCGGTTCCATTCTGTATTAATAGTGAGCTAGCTTTGTGGTAAAAAATACTGTTATTTGTTTTAAGAATAAAATCAATGTGTTTTAAAACGCAGAGGTATCAACGATGCGTAAAGATGAGGATACTACGATTTTAATGTGAACCGATTTCTGGTCAACAGGTTCTGCTTTTATATCAGATTCAATCAATGTACTTCTCCATGCTCAGATCATTCTGAGCATCACGGAGTGTTCAAGTGGTCATGATTTCAACTAATCTATCATACGCAACGTATATATAGGTAATAGCACCATAAAATTACCGATGAACGCGTTAATGTGCTTTGAAGAACATCAATTATTTAATTCAGTCGTAAACACTCGATTTGTAATTATGCAAGCCAAACGGAATGTTATCTCTGAACCAGATTGGTATGTGTATATATGGAATGTGTACTGCAGGTAACAACATAATTACATTCATGTTTTTTTCTACATAAATTGTTTACTTTAATGACTGAGCACTTTCTGTGGTGCCATTCGTCATACAGCAATCATTTCATAGGTTATCGACATGTCATATACAGGCTGCAATTGTATTGATATCGGAACAATAATTTCATAACGAAATCAGTGTTGGAAAGTCCCGATTAAAACTTGTCACCTATTATTAGCATCACACGCTTGCTCTTTCCATACAAAATATACATAAAAGTTACTAGCTACTTCTATATGGATATAGTCATAGCAATGCCATTCGAATTATTCAATTTGTGATTGGTAAGTCAGTCATTCTGTGTATTGATGTACGTCATGTGTTTGGAATTGATTTGGTTTGTTGACGCTGGCCCTGTTCTGTGAACATCTTCATTTCCAATTACATTCACTCGTTCACGTGGTCAAATATATTGATATAGTTGAATGTTTTACGTAAATAGAATTTGGATGCCCTCGCTTGTCATTCATTAATTTGTTTTGCATTTTAGTAATAACAAGTTGTGAATATTAATACACAAGCCATCACTCAACCTCTGATGACATTGCATTGAAAAGTGGCAGTATTTCATAACTCTGGAAGTGATATTTAAAGGAGCTGGGAATATTTGACTAAATGACTTCCAGTCATGTACAGTTGGTTGTATGTTGTATGGGCCCTTATTGACAATTGAATTTTCTTTAATCAATTTATTTGTAATATGCATACTTTTATTCTACATTGTTTTCAGTATACATTATTTTATGACTTGAGCATCGCCGCGACTTTTGCGATAAGATAAAGGTCATAGCTGCAAGGAAACAATTATGAGGTCACATGATGTATATTAAACAAATTCATTCGACTGTGTTGTTGTTCTGGGTGTGGAGGGCGGCAGTGTATATCCAATGATTTCCAGCAGCGTTGCTTTCTGCATTCAGTAACAAAACATTTTTGTGATAGTCAACCAAGTTGGTTTTAAAATTAAATAGATAATTAGCTGTTCAATATTTTGTACAAACCTCGAGAACCTCCTGCCAGTATTGCCGGAAAATGTTTCTCAGCGGATGTTCCTGCAACGTAGCAACATAATCCGCAAACGCTTTCACAAGCGACTTATCAATAAGTTCCCTGTACCTTTCAAGCCCGTGCCCGTCCATCAAATTTTCAAATTCTACTTCATGCTCAAGGCGTTGCTGTAAGCCAATGCGTTCCAAGTCGAAGTGGGTAACGTTAAGGCGACCAGTTAAATAATTTATGTGATATCCGACTTCGAATGAGCCGTAATAAACTTTTGGTGCAGTTATTTGCCACGCGCCCTTCCCATCAAACGGAAACCCGTGTGAACCCTCTGGTGTGACCATGCCGCCGCCCGAATAATTCCCTAAAATGTACAATTTATTATTTTTATATCATCCGAGCAACGTCGTCCATTTATTTATCCATGGCGCATTGCCATACCATAAAATGTGATGTTGCCAACGTCTTCAAACGCCACTGAAAAGTAACTGGCAGGGGGGTTTCTGAAAACGTTGATAATTCGTATTCCTGACGAATGACCTCGAACTGCGTGGCCTTGCCTGTAACAAAATATGCATAAGAGCATTAAATGAGCACCGTTTCTACAGCATGCACCATAATAAAAAAATCAGTTCGTCGATACTCACCGCAGGTAAACTTGCAAAGTAATATTCTCGTTCTCAAGTGAGATTGGAGCGGTTCCCACAGTTGTTGTTGGAGATGGGTCCAAGTTGTTTTCTTGCATCCATGCAGTGTATTCCCTCATTTTTCCAGTGATGAAGTTGTGAAAATCCGCATGCGACAGGCCAGGTAATACCATTATTGTTGAGATTAGAGAGAAAACTAGCAACTTTTGCGGCTTCATTCTGAATTATTTGAGAAACAAATTTAACCGATTATAATGTGTTTCTAAGAAATCTACAACAGCCAAGCAACGTGTCCTCATTGATGTGAAGCGCTGCGAATAAAACTGTAATGTGAACCGCGGTATGACCAACAAACGCTGTTTTATATCATATTGAGACAATACAACTCTGCACGGTCAGACCATTGAGAACATTAATTTTTGTGCAAATGGTAAAGAATGATAGGATATTATCAATAACAAAATTATCTATGAATGTGTCACTGAGCTTACAAATACATAGACTTTTCTTTCGCAAACACTCGAAAAGTTGTAGTGTAAGCATAACATTCCGCTGTTAGTAAATGCATGGAATGAATACTATACATAAGTAAAATATTAACTGCATGTTATACATTTGAATGATATAATTATTCAAACTGAGCGATGATCGCATTCATCAACTTGCCAAGTGTCATTCATTACATGCCAATCAATTGATTTGTTATCAAACGAACGTGCAATTCAATGAGATGTGGAACAATATTATTTCTTAGCAAAATCAATGCTGGAAAATTCCAATTAAAATGGTGTACCTGTCATCAGCGGAACAAGTATGGTATCTACGTAATAAGATGCAGATAAACTGGTAATCATTGTAATGCGGATATGGTAACTAACAGCGCGTTAAGTATGAATATCGCTATCATGTGGAAATGTTCAGTTTTTATGATTTTCTTATGTATACATTCCCTTCTTTGTTTTCTCATACCCTCTTACCAACATTTATTTGCGATCATCTGCGCACATGTCTCCATAGTTGAAACGGATGTGTACACCTTTATTTCCGTGACCTTGAGATTGAACCCACCGTTACCATTAACTTAGTTGTTTACCACTGCTGACTTTTAAAATCTGCGGCAGTACTGTAAAAATCTGCTGAAATTTTCCCTACTTAAGTACACCACTTCTCGGATGAACCATCCACATAATCAAGTGATTAAATATGCAAAAATTTGCAAAATGGCACATCAATGCATTTTGTTTATTGGGATATCCATTTGTGCAATGATCAATTACATAAACCGTTATACCATTTCCCACCAAGTGTGAATATTTATGAAATTTAGGCATATGTAAACTATAAACACAAGAGAAATGTCAATACTATGGAGAACACATTGTGTAGTTATATATGTACCTAAGTAAATATTAAAAGTACATCAAAAATTCGGTTAACTAGGTTATTCACAACATTGTTAACAAATTCTCTGTTGAGTTTCAGAAACGGTTTATAATCTATTCTAACCCGACACAAGTATTCTATTTCCTTAACAATGCGCATATTTTCTTTTCTCAGCTTAGCCTTAAAACACAGACGGTCCACGATTTCACCAGAATAAACGTCAAGCTGTGATACCATTGTCAGGGAAAGAACTAGTCCACAAACCGCTAACAAGAATTCAATTACCACGTTTTCCACGTTTTCAATAGTTTTAGACTTGTAATAATGAATTTGAAATACTTCGAAACCCAATCCACTGGTTTACCATAGTGTAATACATACCATACTGAGGACATACTGATGTTCTTTGTAATCAATTATTCAGATATCTTGAACATTTTTTAGAAGGATTGCTGCCCAATTTAATGGGAATATTGTGGAAAATGTAGTATAATTACATGTACCGGTCGTACAGGAAAATTTAAAAGAAATGAAAAATTGTTTGTGGTATTGACTTTAAAAATGATGTTATGTAATAAGTTATGTGACAATGTATTTCCTTATTTCCTCAAGTTATTGTAAGTATTTACGTGGTGTATACTTGAATCGCTTGTGGAATTGAGCCAATTAAACATCCAAATTCGTTTGCGATGCATGAACGACTGAAGTCGTTTCATTCATAATTAGTATCTGCATGAAATGATATTTACGACATATAATGCTTTCCGTATTTTTTTTCGGGCAACTACATGTTTTGATGATGAGAAGCAATACGATTGATAACAATGGCAACGGTCGAGGGTAGCGTTTTTCAACTCAATGCAATGAGGTTTACTCCTGAAATACTTCACATGAACGCTAGACATATGAACGACAATTAATTGGATATTTTTTTAGAACACGACATACGATTAAAATATTATTTCCGACATATTATTTCCTCCAGTTTATTTTACTCTCAAAGACTTGACCCTTAGCTTGTACGTAATGAACATAGTCTCAGCCAGCAACGTGAAACTAGAGGCCAGAATTCCCAACGCTCCCAATTGAAATATAAGTAGCAAGTGCTTAACTGCAAGAGGAAACCATTGTTGCGATGCTGTTTTATTGTTAGCATTTTGAGACCGTTTCCCTACTTTCATAAACACTTGGGACCAACGTTCCAGCAAATATCCTGCATCTGCCCAACCCACATACTTGTTGAATATCCCTTCGCATATGGAATGTTTTTGCAAACCCATGCTTCCAAAAAGAGATATTTCTCCAGAGACGTATCCACCAATATGCAAATTTCTTCTTCTCGACGCATCCATTTTTGCAAGCGCATTTGGCATTATAGAATACCAACCAACACACACTGACTTGCTGCTCAAGGAAACTGATTCGAGACATTTTACAACATCCCCAGTAACTATTGCCATTCGCTTTCCAAGAGCGTGTAGTTGCGGGTTTGATGAATTTGTAAAATATTTTATTTCCGACGCTCCAATACTATGAATAAAAACGGACGGATAGTCTTTTGCTTGGTTTTGAATGTCTGTGAACGTTTGCGGAAAACTTGGTCTCTTGCCGACAGTCATGTAGCCAATTAGATCAAGTTTGTAATGGTTACCCATGGTAAATGCAGCAATAATCCATAAACATAACAGGAACTTTGATATGTATTTCTTTGGCGGTACTCTGGACTGCTCCATTAACAGTGCAAATAAATCTCCAATCAAATGTTCCCATGTCACGTTTTGTAAGCTGATTTTAAGCAATATACTCAGTAACGACCCATACGCTAATATAAGTAACAACGCCACTACATTTACCGTGTTGATTGCGGCTTCTAAATGTAAGTTGGACTTGGGCAGCTGGATGCAAAATGCAATCTTGCTCACATATAACCATCTTGTGAATCCGACAACTGCCATTCGCTCTACTCTTGGATACAAAAGTGGCGTAACGTCTGCGCCTCCTGTTGCCAGCTCTCCAATTATTCCTGACCACGTGCCGTCGTTTTGCATAGAGCCGTACCCAGGCGTCTTGACGTCATCCGTATAAATAAATGTCACGTTACATCTTGCAGACATTTCTTGAAGTATATTAATATTGAATCCAATTGGATGCGAAGAATTGCCAGTATGAAAGAAATTTGGAGGAACGGAAAAGTACGCGACCTTGAATTTCCTCCCGTTTAAAATATTTGTCATTCTGTTAATTTGTGGCAACGTCGATTCGATAAAACGACCAGTGTAGTGTGGTGGATCGACAAGGTACATTACAAGACCATCGCGCACAAATATTCCGTACTTCCAAGCTGCCCTGCTCTGAATGTTGAAAGAGGTCATTACTGTTTCCACGGCCGATTTATCACTTGCCACAAATATGTAAAGTGTATGTAGGCTGAAGTGCCAGGATTTACTTTGAAGAAGCAGCCTCGCGTCTGTTACTATGTCATCGGGTACGGCAACAATTTGAATCTCACAGCTTCTTAGATACTTAGAGGCAGTTGGATTATGAATGAAGTATGTTGAGTTGAGGTTGTAAAATGTCGTTAACTGTAAAACAAATGGTTCTTGAACACTGGTGACAATGTATGCAATATCTTGTAAACAATGATCGCCTGTTGATAGATGACGAAGTTTACAGTATCTTGCGGATGTCATTTTAAGGTGCATTAAATCAAAGACTAGATTGGTATGTAGCTCGTCGTGCGTATCAGATGAAATAGGAGGTGAGTGATGGAATATTAAAATTTTAACGGCAAGACAGGTATATAGTCTACAGTTCCAATGCATCTTCATACGAAATGAAGGGAACATAATTAATGCGATCTTTAACATTTACTGTCGGTTCCTGGGCAACAAAACCAGATATGACGTTTTCGAACAATGCTATCATACACCGGATCATCCGTTATAGCCATTCAAATGTATACATACGTAACGTTCAGGTAAATGGAAAAAGTAAACGACCAAAACACAAACCTGACAAATAATTTGGACTTATGAAAGATGATAATAAGTATACAATAACAATTGTTACGATAATTGGAGAGTCATTATTTGGCGACACCATATTTCAGTTGCGTGTACAACGAATTTTTTATAACTAGACCCTGACAATGGGAACTTCGATAGCGCGTAATCGTATATCATTTTGACGTGGTTTAGTCACATTAACTAACGAACGCAATTTTATTAATGACATGTCCCAAAATAAATAAAATGGGAACCGCGTGAATTTTTATTTTACATCGTCACACAATTTTCCTTGGACAAAACGTGAATATATTGGTTTAAGTTTGTTCACATGTATGTATGCCGATGGTACATAAATGAAAGTAACTGGCACGTGGAACGTTCAAATTATCTGTAATCTTCAATGCCAACTTGGCTGTCTTGCGGCATGTCTCAAATTAGACAAAGGGTAATGATTTCAAAGTCTGACAAGTAGTGGTTGTGAGTAGTATTCATACACATTTTCATAGTACGTTGTTAGTTGAGATTACATGTTTACATAGCTATTACGTACAAAAACGCAGCATAATCCGAGCTGATGGCCTTCAATTATTTATATAGTCAATTTTCGGCAGCAACTAATAACTAATAACTTGTAGTTATATAATGGTGACAAGGAGCGATTGTAGTAAATTGTTTTTGCGATTAACTCTAACCGTACGCAGTAATTTTTTTTCTGTTTTGGTCTATAATGGATTTATTCAGCGAAGCATTACATACATGTTACATCGATTTTATATAGTAAATATTGAACCTTAAGTTCTGTCAGGAAACATAGGCGTCGATCAATATTTTTTTGCACAACTCTTGCCAAAACCGATGTAGGAAGCCGGTATTCTCACATAATATTGGCAAACTATTACTGATATTACCCACCAATTTTCAAGCAATTCGAAGACGGATTGTCGGAATGGCACCAATTTGCCCAAAATGTTCCAGAAACGGCTGTCAGGAAACCTAGGGGTCGATCAATGTGATCGACCCCTATGTTTTCTGACATACCTTATTTCCGCTTGTGCCGTGAAATCCCAAATTGCTTTCGGATGTACTCCCAATATTCAAGCAGATAAATTATTCTCAACAAACTAGTAAATCCCATTCACTTACACCCCCGCTCCAGCTGAGCTATTATATTCACCGTTAAAACTGCTAACGTCTCGTGGTTTGACAAATACGTTATCATATATTCTTAAATTGGCACCGAATATAATAGAAAGTTGCATCAAACATGGTATATTGAAGTAACATGAAATATAAATGTTTAGTACTAATAGTTACAGTGACCTTCGGAATATCCGCTGTATCCGTTGCCAAAAACCTAACTGTAGTTTAAATTTAACTAATTAGTAGGCATTTCTAGATCACTTACGTCACTTTGCCATGACAATGACACGGATCGCTTCGTCCTCATTCTTCCTGAGCGTCGTCGTTTCTCGTATAGTCGTCAAAGATTTACAACAACTAGAAACAAATTTGCTCAAATTGTTATTTGATGTGAGTGCGATGCAAAAAGGGACAATGTTTCCATTTCTCCTGCCATGCACCGCTTCCACGATGAACGCGAATGATGCCATCATTATCCCAGCTGGCAAGAGAACGAATACGATTGAGATGCTTCCTTGCAGATTGGATGGCCGGAAGCCGGATATAGACGGAACGTTATCAAGAAATCCCCTCCAATCATAATATTTCTCCATGTATTTTTTATGATACTCGACTAATCCTGACACATACAGACCTGTAAATCGTTTAATGAATACATTAGGGACCCAACCTTTCAAGAAGTACCCTGTCACTCGGCTCGTCAAAGTTTCTGTTCCAAAGGACAGTGGCTTCTTGAATCGAGTGCGACCATGCAACAAGTACGCTTGACGTAACCGCAAGTAATTTTCATTTTTATAGGCCACTAGTGCAACATTCTCCTTCTGGCAATCATAAAGCGTCACAAATCCCGCCTGCTGATCCCAATCCCATACTTTTGATTTAAACTGATTTCCCAGTGGGTGTATCCGGGTGTGATTTACAATTAGCTCCTCAAATTTGCTGAGATTTCTTCCACTTGAGCAGCTTAGATTTTTCTCAAATCTATTACAAGATCATGAATGTAAAAATTAAACTATATACTACATGCCGTTACGGTAGATATTTGAAAACTCACTTGATATCGCCGACACTGTGCAGATCAGAGAACACTTCTGGCACCATGAAATGGTGAACGTTGATATTTCGCTCCACCACTTCGCGCCATCGTATACACTTCTTAGCAGAACCATTTACTTTATCCATTAGAAGGCCATCCCCGCCAAGCTGTACGTAATCACTCTTTGGAATTACTTTAGGCATGGAATACACATCAACGGAATTATCGACAAGCTCACTAAATTTGCTATACGACACAGGTGCAACCGGTGATATGATATTCGTAAAATTATCGCCCTTATATGCGTTGCTAAGGATGACTGTCATTAGAAGAATTAACGCCGCAATTAGTCGGATACTTGACCGATGCTTTGCCATGCCAAATTCCTTGTCGCTCATGAAACCCTGATCCAATAAGTTGGCCACAGAAAGGAACATCAAGCGTCTAAATAAAGTAATTTGAGACACGGCAACCACATTTCCGTTCTGCCTCGTGAATTGAGTAAATTTGTTAATCAAAATTGCAATTAATAAAGAAGGTATAACAATTCGGAACATAATGATACATCCCCAGGAGTACAAGTCATAAGAGGAGAGTAGCAAATAGAAAGGTAGCGCCCCACGCAGGTGTCCGCATGCTATAAACGTTGACTCGGTAGAGTAGATGGAAAATTGAATGGGATGATATGGATCAGTGGTTGCTTCCACAAGAGCTGGAAATACTAGTGCTTCCACTAATGAATCCGTGCAACCGCAAAAATCAAATCTAAAGCTAACACAGAACATACTGACGCCTACGTCTTTTGATAGATAGGGCACTTTTCTATAATCATTGTAGGTGATGTTTTGAAATACGTTTTCTATTAGCCGTTGATCTGCCAAGGAGCGGTGAAAGTTTTTCTCCGTTGCAAACAAGTACACGTCGTCAGGCGATATTATTCTTTTCCGTTTGTAGCGCTGAAATTTGAACGCCTTCCAGACAAATTGAGCCAAGGAAAGCTTCAAAATCATATTGGCGTGATTCGAGTTGACTTCGGTGACCATATGATGAAAAACCTGTAAAGACGGAAACGGCGCTTCGACTTTATTCTCATTTGCGGTGTACAACGTGACCGGAAGCAGTGGCATACACGGATCGCAATGGTGGCAAAATATTTTTATTTGCCATATGATGTTGCCTCTGTCAGAAGTCCGAGCTATCCAGTGAAATAATTCCCAGGTTGAGGTAGCCTGCAAAGTCATGTGTGCTGCGGATGCCTTGAACACGCCATTGAGCCATTCGGTTGTCATTTTGAAATTTGCATCGGTCACCAGTACGTCATATTTCCACCGTGTGTTGATTAAAGCCTGTGACAACTTCTGAGACCATGACATCTCTCCAAGAACTGTTGGAGGTCGGTTTGGGATAAATATTCGTGATCCTTTCAAAATAGAAATAACTTCGCCATTGGTGGAATCCTCAGATGGAAACAAGTCCAAACGAACTTCGCAGGTCCATAGCTTTCTCCTCATTATCAAGTTGTGGTCTTGCGCTGAAAAAACATAATAATGAATCATCATCCGCTCCACACGTTTCATTTATCATTTTTCTTGCGGATACAAGCGTGTTATGAAATATCTCGGTTCTCAAACTAACCAGAATTTTTGGAAAAGTTTGACCCAACATTTCCTATCCTCGCGGCTGTTGTGAGTATCCATACAACGGTTGGCCTAATGAAGTCCATGTTCACAAAGACAATAATTTCAATGAAACAAATGCTAAATACCTGCAGATTTTCGTTAATGTCGATGCTGGAGTTTTTGTGTAAAATATAAGACATGTTGGTGTAATTTCGATTGAGTGTATTTTCTTCCATTGCGGTGAAAGACAATACTACGTCGATGAATATAACGAGGAGCTGTAGAAAATGCCTTTTCATTACTACGCATATGAACTGTGAAAATACACTGATGATTCGATAAGGAAGATGGACGTCAGGGATAGGCAGCGACACGTCGAGTTCAAGCTCCACGTCGACACACTAATTTACATGTAGCTACGGAAATTGTGACGAAGCATTCATATTATATTATGGGTTTGCTATTATGTTGGTTGCGAAAACAGCTTGGATAATCTACTCAATTTAATTGGAAGCGAGCGTCCAAGATTATTCCTCACAATCACTTCCGTAACCCGTAATGGAAGATGGGAACATATTGAGGTAGTTGTTACCTTATTAGCACTAAGAATTTTCTGAAATTAATTGGTGATGAATTCTGTATTTAATTTTGTTAATGCATTTGTTAGAACGAAATTGCTCGACTATATTATAATACTGGTCATCAGTGTTCATATCCAATCCACATAATGACATATATCGCATTGGCACGAGCGTGCTTCATTTGTAGTGTTTAATATTCTGACAAATTATTATAATTAAATTAGTGTCGTCTGAAATCTCGATAAGCATATCGATGATTATTAGTCAGTTTTTAAAAGTTTCTCTCGAAAGTTTTACAGGCTTGGCTTTCGGTTAAATTAATTAGTGAAAATGATTATGCTTTCCTAACCCGTAAAACTGCAAATCTTTATAAAATCCATATTTTATGGAAAAATAATAGCCTACGTACTAGCGTTAGTTTAGTTTATTTAAATAATTAACAACTTTAGTTATCTCGCATTCTCATAAACATTAGCTCCATCAACCTATGAATCTGGTACAAACGATCTCCACATGCATTCATTACAAAAAATTTATTAACTACCGGAAGCATGAAATGCTTATAAAGGTAGTTATTGCGATTGATCTGTTTGTCTGTCTGTGTGTCTGTGTCTGTGTGTCCGTTTGTCTGTAAACACTATAACTTTCCTCCACGTTGACCGATTTTATTCAAATTTTGCATGGAGGTACAAAGGGTGATTCTAAAGATCGGTATTGATTTTGGGCCTCCGGGGGCCAACCCCAGGGGCACGGTGGGGGGGTAAGGTTCCCCATGCATCCTTATGGCAAAAATCTTTGATTGGCTTATCTTATAGAGAAATTTATTCTGATCATTTTTTGTCACCACAACATGTGTCAATTCTGACAACTGTAGGAGCGACGGCTCCTGGAACGTGTGCGTGGGCTATGGGTCAAAAAATGAATTGACAGGTAAGTTCAAGATTAGCATCTTGGAGGATGAAATATGTGCTTTGGAACTCAAATTTGCTCGTATCAGACTTCCGGTAGTTTTTTATTTAGGGTTTACACCCGTCCTAGTTAGTTATACACAAACATAAGGTGCATGCTCACATTATGTGTTATACCATCTTATAATCACAAAGAACTGTTCAATCCGAAATTGTAATTATATATATCTACCCAAATATTAATAGCGCATCAAATATCATATTTACTAGATTATACACAACATCATTTACAAATTCGCTGTTCACTTTCATAAATGGCTTATAGTATACTATGATCGGCTGCAGGTATTCTGCTTCCTTAACTAGTAAGGTGTAAAACCTTTAATACATAACTACCGGAAGTGCGATGTATGCCTTATTAACAACCAAAATACGCATTTGTCCAATTGCAATATGTCTTGTAAGCTCAAATTGAACTTCCATTTGAATTTACACAATAAACATATTTGAGGTCGGAGACCCCTCCCACTTCCAGGCTCCACCCTGGCGACAGGGGAGTGATTTGACCCATTGTGCTTTGACAAAAAATGATCGTCTTGAACACCTCTATTCATTTCTACAATAAACATTTTTGACGATTTTTTGACCCCCACCATCTCAAAGACGTCGACGCCTCTACTTCCGGTCAATGAATAGGTACATGGCTGAAAATCAATAGGGAACGTGGCCTTAGGCCAAGGTACCTCTATGCCAAATTTGAGCCGAATCGGTCAACGTGGAGGGAAGCTAGAGTGTTGACGGACAGACAGACAGACAGACAGACAGACGGACAGACAGACAGACAGACAGACAGACGGACAGACAGACAGACAGACAGACAGACGGACAGACAGACAGACAGACAAACAGATCAATCGCTATAACTACCTTTCAAGCATTTCATGCTTCCGGTAGTTAATAACAACAAACTGTTCTTTTCTGAGCTAACTTTTTAGGTGTAAAGTGTGAGTAATTTCATACGAAAAACTGCAAGTTTGCGCAACCAAATTTAAAGACACGACTAGACTGGCAAAGACCAAGTAAAGGTTTATAATAATATATTATATATTATAAAGGGAATATCGTTGTAGCACTTAATCAGTAGCCATCCACCCAACACGCGTGCAAAAAACAAAACTGAGGTTAGTACGAAAAACCCAATTTCTGCTATAGTTTTAAAACATGCATACAAAACGCTAAGCCGTCGAAATGCCAGCATAAGTAGTTCCAGACAATGTGGTTCCTGCGAGAATACGTTATTATTTATGAACTCTAGATTTGCTTTCGTTTGGTGGCAACATAGGAACATTGTAGTGATGCCGAATACATTGGTACGAAGACACTCGAATATACCCGGCCCGAACATAATTCTAACAATAACGGTGAAAATCATTGTCCCGTCACGTCAATGCTGCGTCGACATGTACGCTATGCCATTGACTAACCGGAAAGATATAAAAACACATCAGTCGCTACATTTGTGTCAAAGACATTCCATAAATGTGGGTAACTGAAACATTGTGGTAAAATTATAACCGTTCACATGTGAATCAATGTAAAAATGAGCACATCTCAAGGACCAATGACGAAGTGAAATTACTTTTTTATTCTTAATTATTACTATCGCAAAATGAGTGTACCTCGAAACTTGCTGAAATGATTGATGTTAGAAAAGCCCACTACGAACATGATGTGTGGAAGATGATCACAACAAAAAATTGGTGATTACAATTAATGTAGTACCTTCAATGGGCATAAAAAAGGGAGAACTAATTAAATAAGTAGTCATTACGTCGAACCAACAACCATCCAAGTATCCTGGTAAATGCGTACTGTTACTGCAGTTGAAAATTCGACGTAACCTAATTTTCTATAACGTTTTTCACATTTCATAATGATATCGGTCTAGTTCATTGTATTATGTTATCACTAGCTATTATTATTAGGTGAACTGTGCCAGTAAGGTCATATTTTTATCATCATTAACATGCCAAATGGTTCCGAAGTATGTTGTATTTACGTGAAATTACGTAACGTGGGTGATTGATAGCTCTCAAATACCAACGAATGACGCACGAGGTTAAGGTCAGTAATAACCGGATCCGAATTTCTCATGATTCCTGTTGATGTCCAGTTGCAAACTGCAATACGAATTGGCTTATCACTCACGTGTAAATTGAGTTTGCAAAGACGTCACAGTGAATCATTCCTCATGACCTAATTTATTAGTGTAGCATTTTTACGCATGTAAACACATGTACATATATTAATTCGATATGTCAACTCGCATTACATGATAGGATGGATCGACGCTGAAACAATGCAACACAAAATCAATTGCAAACATTCACGATTATTTTATAAAAGTCATGTCATAAATGTACAGTTGCATAACCACATGTGATTGATTGTCCACTACTGGCAACACCGCAAAACTGTATATTTCGGTCTTTACGGTGACATCGAGTGCAATTTCTAATCAGTAATTAATTGAATTAAAATTTAGCCTACGTGCAGAACCACTGTGTTATGCAATGTTTTATTAGTAACAAAATGACTCATGAGCACATGCAACTTATATTTTCAAGTTGCACGTGTCCAGCATTATCATCGTCAAATTGGGTCACTGTTAAAAGATAGTATAAATAATGATTCGACTCTTGAACATTGTTACATTCTGAAACTGCCTTCCTTACAAGCAACAACAGGAATCTCCATCTAATCACCAAATCATCACCATGAACAACTCAGCCTACACTTTCCTCGTTCTGGCAGTTTGCATTGTTGCTGCGTACGCCGCTCCAGGTAATACAACCATTTAATTTACATTATGGTGGAAATGTCTTTTCTGGAAACTAAAATGGATTTGTTTGTTACCTATACTGACTTTTTCAGCTTCACAAAATTTCAATGAGACAACAGTTACTCCACCGTTCTGAGTGAACTGGACTCTGGTTGCAGAAAAGGTCGATGAAATTAAGAGAGTGATCCAGACAAGTGTTGTCCAAATCAAGACCATCGCATTCAACGACAGTGAAACCATCGGTGCTGCCATTGGAGAGAAAATTGACGAGGCTGCTGTGACTGCACTTGGCGTTCTTGAACTGGTCAACGCTGCTGTTGCTAACCGGACCTTGACTGATGTTGAAGCCCAGGAACACATTAGCACCCTGAAGGGAACTCTTGCCAGGCTTATTGGGAGTCTTCAGGCTGAATTGGCCCAGCTTTCGCCTGAAGCTAACCAGGCGATTCTTGATACCTTTAGTGCAACCTTCGATGCTGTTGAGGAGAAGGCGCTAGAACTTTATGCTCTGCTTGGGCAGGTGTCTGTCACGGAAATAATGTAATTAATAACATTTGCAATTATGATTTATTAATTTTAGTACAATAAAATTGATGCATTTTCGGGAGTAAACTTACGAAAGTTTAATATTAATATGTAATTTTATTGGTTCATTCATCTACATGTTCAGAAATTTAAAATTGTTTACTGTAATATTTTCACATCATTCAAGCTGTGATGTCATTTTTAAGAAAGTTTACCAAATACTTAACCCGTTTATTTGTACCGCTATACCATATATCATTTTCGCTTTCTGAGCGCTTGACTTGTTTATATGGTTACCTCTCTACATGCTTTCCATGACGATTATGATGCGATCTGTTTCATGATTTTCATATCTAGAGCTTGCACTAATGTTTGAGTTAGCTGGTTCAAAACATTTGTGTTTGATACTTGTGTTCCATGTTAAATAAATATAGTTCCGAATAGTGCGCAATGATGATATAGGTATAGGAATAACCTTTCAAAATAAGAATATACATGAGAGATACAATGCAGATGCATTTTCTACAACAAATATCAATGTGACACATCCAAGGCCATACAGCAATGCAAGAAATAATATCGCAATATTTCCATCCATATTTGGCCGTTTCAATGATGTGCCCTTCAGATGTGGCACAAATTTAGTTATGTCGTCAATGTACCTTGAGCACCAGTTCCATATTCCAGATGCCAACAATGCATGTATTCTTGTAATAACATTTGGATGCGTATAACCGATTATGTGAAACCCAACGGTCAAGTTTCTAAATATTTTTTTTCCGACATTTAACCTGAACTCTGGATGACTGCGAAATAACCTCGACGCATATTTTCTCGCTTGATATATCGGAACTGATGCCGCAGATTTTTTGCAAGATTCGAGATGATCGTAAATGAGAGACTGTTGGGGCCCAAGCAATACTCTATCCATTTCCCTTTTCCGAAAGTAGAAACTTTGGTAGCTCAAATTACTCCACTCATCCATATGGTTATTAATTGTTTCCATAAACACGCGAACTATTAATGTAGAGACTGGTGTGATTTTGTAAATGCTCAGTAGTAGTTGTATATATAAATCCGTCCCACTCATTTATCTCACAGTAAACCTTTCGGGAACAAAGTCTGCGATTTGCTTGATATTTGGTACATATTTTCCGCCTAGTTAAACTAGTTCACACCCAAAATTTCAGAAGGATCCGTAAGCCGGTTTCTGAGATATGCGAAAATTTGTTTTTTGAATCTTCAGTTTTAAAAATTTATAATGTAAATTAACATGGGGAATCAGAAGGCAGAGAAGACCCCCCTCTTTGGTACTTTTCGAAAACAATGAAGTATCATCAAGTAAACTATGATGCGTTGGGAAATTGCAAAAAAATCGAAATTTTCACCCCAGTATGTTTCAAATGTGTTAGATCTCATAACAGAAAGTAACAACAAATTGACAAAGCGCATTCTATGCCTTCTCTTTCCCCATGTTAATTAGCATTAGAAATTTTAAAAACTTAAGATCCGATAAACAAATTTTCGAATATCTCAGGTACGGGCTTACGGATCCTTCTGAAATTTTGGGCGTAAACTAGTTTAAGTTAGTGGAAAATATGTGCCAAATATCAAGCAAATCGCAGACTTTGTTCCCGAAAGGTTTACTGTCAGATGCAGCAAAAAAGAAATCCTCACAACCATCCACACAATGTGATGTTTGATTCAGACTGTAGGTAAGGTTGATAGAATTGTTTGCGTCAGGATGTTCCCAGCGTGCGTATGATGGCCTTACAAGCACGTTGAATACCTCCCGGACTAATTCAGTGAACTCGTTGTACGGTAATAACTGCTTTGACGATGCCCCGTTATCAATACTGCTGCTCTTATAACCGTTACTAAGAACAGTAGAAACCAACAGGGCTGTGCCAATTGTTAGCCTAAGATATCGATTTGCACAGTATGACCCGGGAAATGGGTCGCCTTGTTCCAACAAAACTTTGATCAGATGCAAACAATGTGTAAAGTATTCTCGCAAAGGAGAAATGATAATTGACAGTCGATGATTGGCAAGCGTCAGTGTTGCTAGCATTACGACAATCCATATCCAGGCATTAGCTTGATAAGTACTGGGTAGGTCAAATAGGCCCAGCGAGTCCTTTCCTTTGTCTCCACCACATCTTACGAATGCCAGGTTGTACAGATTTTCTTTGTACGTCAAGGGATGTACCTGCGATCCATCCTCTTCCGTTAAGTAAGTGTAAAGCATCATATTAGTTTCTTCGTCATCAAGGTAGAAGATAGATACGGAATGTGGGTCATGCAAGCGTTCATTGCAAAAAATATGATGCTGGCATTTGCGGTAATGGTGCAATGCATTGATGCGACTCCATATGCGAATATATCATCCGGGGAGGGGACTGAGGGCCCATGGAGCGTAGGATAGTAGGATTGCAAGGCTCCGCATGTCGCCATGCTTTCCGAGAATTCGAAAATGGTTCCTTGAAAATTAAAAGTATCCACGCTAAGCTGCCACGAAGTTTTGGAAATTTCCTCGGTTGTCTAACCCAGTATATATTTCATCGTTAATGCATCGATGGGAATTGAATTTAATTCTATTATATCCTTATCGTTCTCGGTATATTTGAATATAGTAATAAGTTCAGCTCTGTCGATTACTTGCAGAATGGCGTTACGCGTGGTTATTTCAATAATTGTGAGCTTCACTTTTGGATCGAACGAGTAAAACGTTCCCCTGTGATGGGTTGGTAGGAGTTTGCTGAGCGCGAAGTCCGTTGGATGTTTTTCGGAAAGGGACACGCGCTCGTTATGCACAAAAACCAGCACCTGTGGAACAATTGATTGCTGGTGATGAGCAATGTCACTAAAGTTGCTTTTCCAGACGTTATAAAAGGACATCAACGGATAAGTGATAGTTGATATAGCCCTGGATGAGATTTGAAGGGATATTTGTATATGACGCTTCCACGGCTTTGTTTTTACAGAGTATTTAAAAATGTCTATGCGAACGCAGTAGTCAACGGCTTTTCCTTTGTGGAATAGTAATCCAGTTCGAAATTGCGAAAGAGAGCAGCTAGATTTTCGCTGTTCAGTCTTACGTTTACGCAGCGTTTTCATTGGACGTTGTCCGAACGCAGCCCAAAATTTATTTTTGTTTCCATTTTTTTGAATTACTAGAGCCCAATATCGTCTTGTTATTGGAGGGGTATAGGAGGAAATGATGTCCGCATTTTTAAAGTTGTCAATAACTAGCAGGCAGTGTACAGGATGGATCAGACTTTGCAGTTCTGAAATGTTAAACACCCCATCTCGGGTAGAGAGGTTTTGAACGGTTGCACATGATATTGTTCGGAGGAGACATATTGGACCCAAAATAACCAAAACTGATACAATTGTGTCAGGATTCATTTCTCCAAATTGTATATTTGTTAAACAGATTTACGATTGCCAATCACAATTCTACAAATATCAGATGTTTTTGCTTTGTTGGACGGCGTTTGAAAAACAAACAGTTGTTGAAATAAACACTTTGAACCGTTACGTGCAGTTGTTACATAAATTACACGTGTTTTCGAGGACTAAAATGTTGCATTTGTGAAACAAACTTGCTATGTGTTTCCATGCCCAGGACTATCTAACGAAAGACACAACTGAGCAGACGACACAATGTCAAGCACAGCCAACGCCCAATAAATTGATATCGAAGAAAGGCGCGTGTATCAGCATGGACTACCTCCTACCATTATCATATGTACTAATTCGTTTCAATTTTGTAATTACGCTTGGCCGCTCTGTAGTCTCTAACCGCAGTTTAAAGTGAATTGAATTATATTACTTAAATGACAACACCATTGCCCCAATTGTACGTATATTAGCAGCAGCGCGAAATATTGTTATCCACCTTGCCTGTTGTTGCTAGAATTAGCAATTACAAATAATATGCACAATTGACTGCATCTTAAAGATTCGGTGAATTAATTATACAGCTTATTTTGCATAAGTCCCGTAACTTGACGGTCAGAACCGAAATCCAAGCAGCCTATATTTTTTTGACAGTACATTTCTACATTCTGAAATATACTACATTAACACGAATAGGAACAGAGAGAAAACAAGGCGAGAATTTTGTTTCGGAAAATTAATGAAGGAAGCCTTTACAATATCAATACATTGTCTGCCTTGAATCCTGCCAATCCACCATATGCTAACAAAGTGTTCTAATGGCCTAACATGCATGAGTATGCTTTGGACCGCTACGGGCTCAGAACCAATTAAGATAATGCATCCAATGTACGACTCAACATTTTAGTGGTTCGGATTATGCCAGAGCAAGGATATGCTAGATGATTTATTACGCTCGTATGTACAAGCAATCATGATATAAGTATGGTACATATTTTTTTTTGTGCACTTCATAAATCAAGTTTACGCATCTTACGTCAACACGAATTTTATAAATTCTAATGATATCCTTAATGATCATCGTAAATGAACCGTAATTACTATAAAATATGCTTAGTCTATCTTGCCATGCAACAATCGTGGAAAAAGGTAATGCTATATATAATGCGTATCTCATGAAAAAGTACATGTGTTCATTTTTGATCCTACGATACAACGGTATCATAGAGTACATGCCCAACATATACATCATTTCGGTGACCGCATAGCGTATGTGAGTATTTCAGTTAAGTAATCTTATTCCATAACCTGAAAATGTGGCTGCAAACAGCATACCACCAAGAACTTAGTGTTGTAATACATTGCTTACATAACCTCAATGCGACACGACAAAGAATTGAAGTATGTTCTCCAACAAAAGCTAACAGTGTAAACCCTATACCGTATAGAAATGCCAAAAACAGTATGGAAATATTTTCCTTCATGTTGGGCCGTTTCAATGAAGTCTCCTTCAAATTTGGTACAAATTTGGTTATGTCCGCAAGCAACCTTGACCACCACATCCAAATTCCGGACGATAGAAGTGCATGCGTTCTTTTAAACACATTAGGATGCACCAAGCCAGTTATTTGAAAGCCAACGGTAAGATTTTGAAACAAATTATTTCCCACATTTAACCTCAAGCCTGGGCGAGAGCGAAATAGTTTCGCCGCGTATTTTCTTGCTTGATAGATTGGAACTAACGCGCCAGATTTCTTACATGACTCGAGATGGTCATATATTAGCGCCGGCTGAGGCTCAAGCAGTATCCTATCAATTTCTCTTTTACGTCGCCCCGACTTTATATAGTTCAATGTACTCCATTCCGACATATGGGCTCTTATCGTGTCCGAAAAGCTGAATGAAGAGTTGGTGTGTAGCTGCGTATTCTCTTCTAGGTATGCTGTCTTTTTGCCTAAAAATCCGAACCATTCATTAATCTCTGATGCAGCAACAAAGAAATCCTTTACACTCTTAATATAATGCCGACCAACTTGATGTATACTGTCCGTAAAGGAAATGTTTTTGTCGACGTATGACAGCCTAATATAAGTCGGCCTCACAAGCACAGAGAATCCGCCATCCACAAGTTCAGATAACTTTGTGTATGGCAGCAATCGCTTTGGTGATATGACGTTGTCAATACTACGGCTCTTATATCCATTGCTAATTACAATAGCAACCAATAACGCGGTGCCAATAGTTATCCTTAGATGCGGGTTTTTACAATATGAGCCAGGAAATGGATCGCCTTGTTCCAACAACACTTTGGTTACTTGAATTAAATGAGTGACGAATCCTCGCCTTGGACGAATTGTAACCGAGAGCCTCTGATTTGCGAGCGTCAATGCGACTACCATTACTAATATCCAGGTCCAGGCGTTTGTTTGATAGGAACTTGGTAGATCCGACAAGCTCAACGAATCTTTTCCTTTGTCTCCGCCGCAACTGACGAATGCGAGATTGTATAGATTTTCTTTGTACGTAAGTGCATGCACATTTGTTGAATTGTTATCAGTTAAGTACGTGTAGAAAGTCAAATGTGTTCCTCTGATCTCACCCAAATATTCCTCAGTAAACACCTGCGTTGGGTCGTAGTTCCGAAACTGTGGAAGAAACTTGACTGTGGCGTTTGAGATTACGGTACAAAGCATCGAAGCGACCCCACTGGCAAATATGTCGACTGGTGACGTTGCCAAGCTTGCATCTCTGGTTGGATAGAATGAATTCAAATTCTTGCATGTTTTCGTAAGTTCAGCAAATTTGAATATTGTCCCTTGGAATTTCAATGTAAAAACGTACATCTCCCATAGCACGTTGCTTGGTTCCTTTGCAATCGATCTCAGCATATTTTTCATGGACAATTCATTCCAAACCGTATCCGTAACCAATTCAACCTGCAACATCTCGCCGTCGTGCTCAATTGCCTTTAAGATGCTAATAAGCGTCATGCTGTCGATAGCTTGCTGATATTGGTTCCGCGTTATTATTTGTAGAGTTGTGATTTGCACTTTGGGATCAAAGAGTGTGCGTAAATATCTTTTTCCTCGGACCGGACGAATCATGCTGAACAAGAAATCCACAATACCATCTTCCGAAAGCGGCAACATTTCGTTGTGTACAAATATTAATAACATCGAAATAATTGGTTGCTCATATCGCTCAATTCGGTTTTCTATATTTTTGGTACCGTTGAAATAAAACATTAGCGGATGCCTCATGGTAGCTAGGTGTTTGTGTGAAATATGCAGAGAGATTTGGATGTGACAATGCCAGGATTTTGCATTTGCGGCAAATTTAAAATAGTTCAAGCGAACACAGTAGTCATTGCTGTAGCTTTGATTAATCAGTAATCCAGACAAATACGGTGATAACGGGCAAGAATGCTGATGCGATTTAATTTCCGAATTGCTTATATTGGAAGGTGGTTTGTGCCCGAAGGCTGTCCACAACTTATGAAAACGGCCGGTGTCGACTTTTCGAAATTTATATATTTCCGGTCGTCTTATAATTGCACTTGTGTATGAAGAAACAATTTCTGCATTTTTGAAGTTGTCGACTATCACGAGGCAGTCTGATGGATGAAGCAAATTTGATATTTCGGTGATATTAAATAACATGTCCTGGGTGAACACTGGAAATTCATAAGTTACGGTATATGCTTGCGGTGAAACGTTAGGGGTGCTTGCTGTTGACGACGTCTTTGAACGCATATATCTCGCATGTGTTCTGCTTTGCGCATGGCTGCGTGCAATCGCTTGCGCAACACATAACAATATTGACGCTACCACGAATGAATTGGATACTGAATGCATTTTCCAAGTTACCTATTTTACAATCTTTGACCTTCTTAAAATTCTCAGTTCTGAGTTTCAAGGGGTTTGGGGCACATAAACAGATTACAAAATTTCACCGTTTTTAAAATGAAATCCGCAGTGTGATTCTATGGACAGGATTCTATGGTTTCCAAATGCGCAATGGAATATTGGATGATACGTAATATATGCCCGAAGAGCAACCGATCTATGACAAAGAATGGCGTAGCGATTTAATATGAACTACCTCCTATTTCTTTACACGTGCCTCAACTTTTGCATACCTAATTGAATTGGCCATTTCAAAGTAATTGAACATATGTTTGATAATATTGCTTTTATAATAATTACATACAAGATTTCTGCTCTATGAGTAATGCATTTTAAATTTGTATAAAAATTATACCTAAATACCATTTATATTGTCAACCATTACAACAATGATTTTCCGCCTCAGGATATATAGGAGATAGTCATTGAGATTTAACACATGTACTAACTCTCACTGAGCATTTCACTGTTTATTTTAGAAACTGTTTTAGATTTCAAGAACTGCGTATGTGATTAATGTACTATTAATTTAAGGATTAATTCGATGCTAGGCTGAGTTAACTGAATCCGGGGTCTAAACACTCAAAGATAAATATTACACAGAAAATCATAGTTAACTGATTTTGACATGGGTCCAGTTGAAATGGTTCGTGACCGTGTCTTTTAATAATTATGTTGCCGTCTCCATATCCATTTCATATCGGTGGCTGAACCTCTTCACGTATGATTGTGGTCAACCACTTATTGTAATTGCGTTGGATGTATCCCTCAACGACCTAAAAATTTTCAATGCTTCATATTGATTGTTCTCACACGCTCACAAGGGGACGTTTTGAAGTGAATAGAGCCTAGAGCAAAACGAAAATATACGTCGGAATCAGAATTTTCTGCTGATTCTAACGGTGCCAAATTTGTTCTGCAGAAATGAAATCTGTGGATTTTACAAGTGCTTTAATTCCTTCGGCTTGGTTATTTAGAAAACAGTCTCAGTACATACCAACATGCTACATAAGTTAATGCAAGGTAAATTGGATCTAATATGTAACAAAATCGAAGTTCATGCCAATTACTGTGAGTAACGTTCTTACAAGGGAAGGTATCGATGTTAGGGCGTCCGGATGGGCTGCCAATTTTGTCACGTACGTAATCGGCGATGCTGAAAACGTTGGAAAAGTTAGATTTTGCGGAATACAAGGTCGTAAGTCTCTACACGCAAATCAACGGAGAAAAGCAGTGTTCTCGGGATTGATTGAAAGCATCCAAGTATGATATTGCCAAGTTCGTCCCTGAATTTTTCATTGACTCTGCTAAAATTCAATACGTGAAATGATGTTTTGCTTAAAATTAGTTTAAATATAAAATATTTAGTGGCAGTGTGTCGGTCAGCTTGAAAGCAATATGCAAAAGTTTAGCATTAGCATATATACCCCCTTGGGAATTTGTAGGGAGCTTGGCCAATCATATTTAATTTCATGTAGTGGCAATTTGTTTCTTTTTGGGAAACTATTTCAAGGGATCATATAAAATAAAACTCTACTAAATTATTTAAGAATTTCGTTACATTAAAATTCAAACCAACATCAAGTCAAGCCATTTGTGTTATACCAATCAATTCCGAGAACATTGCTTTTTTCCGTTGATTTGCGTGTAGAGGCTTACGACCTTGTATTCCGCAAAATCTAACTTTTCCAACGTTTTCAGCATCGCCGATTACGTACGTGACAAAATTGGCAGCCCATCCGGACGCCCTAACATCGATACCTTCCCTTGTTAGGATTAGGTTCACGTATGTATATATGTATACTCCATTTAATAAGGACTGACAAAATTAACGCAATCTAAAGAGCCTGTGTACGGTTAATAAAAAATGTCCCGTTATATGATGTTTCAGCCAAATCTGTCATTAGCCAACATTCCGAAACGGGTAGTTCTACTACTTGTCCATAAGCCAAGGAATGTACGTATGCCATTGGTCAACGTGAGGATATATGTGTCGTACAAAATACCTGCTGACTATCGTATGTGGGGATTTCAAAGGGAAACATAAATATACATATATGCAAGTTACTATGAAAGCCTGTCCACTGTTTCGACAACCTATATTGCATATTTGGAATCTCATTCTAGTTGCAGTAGGTAGGTATTCATGGCGATACCTCAAATATTGCTGGCTTTTTATATGAAAGGTAAGTTATTACATTAGTTAAGAGCCATTGCATATTTCCATCCTACTGCCCAGCCAGGTTGAACGTTTAGATATATAAGTGATCGTAAAATCCACAAATTTCATTTATGCAGAAGAGATTTGGTACCGTTAGAATCAGCAGAACATTCTGATTCAGACGTATATTTTCGTTTCTCTTTAGGCTCTATTCACTTCACAACGTTCCCTTGTCAGTAGGATCATCAAAACAAATGTTGAAAACCATTCTGTGGAGAGTTGGATGATCAATTATATGTTTTCATTAGATTCTACCCGTGGACATGTTTTTTTGGAAACTTCCAAAGATTCCAAGATAACTTTACCAGTGCATGATGCTTTCAGGAAATCGCTAAAATATGATTATGCAACCAATTGAATGCGGGTAAATATGAACATTTATTTAAAGCAGCAATTGCCAGAAAAGTTTAGATGTATTTGAAAATTGATTGAAAACAGATGACTTAACGATTGAATTTGAATTAACATGATAATTAAATTTGAGTTTATTTAAAATTACATTTTAACCATTATTAACATTAACATCGGCCGGATTGACTTCTGAAAAATTTATATCGTAGTGTTTGAAATTCGAAGTCGTGGTCATTGAATTGTCTAGCCATGTCAGCCTGGATCAGAAATTGGCTACCTTGCCAAAACAATACCTAAATAAAATAAGACTCTGCTTGCATATGTAGATGACTAAACGCAAAATTCTGCTGTGCTTTCAACAGCAGATTGGAAAACCGAAAACACGATTCCATACTCCAAAGCTAGAAATATTATCGCTATGTTCTCCTTCATACTTGGCTTCTTTAATGATGGCCATACAAATATATGGACGTAAGAATGCCCTGCTCGGTGACACCAGCGATATCCTCTTCAGAGAAGATACGCCAATGTTGAATGCGGATATTGCAATCAGAAATAGGATGGTGAGTGACAGAGCAGCCTCCGTAACCCCCCACTGTGTTATGATCAACCTAATCAGATACTTGGTCTCGAGAGGGTACGCATTTGTGGCCGGCAGTACGTCCTCTAGGAAATGGTAACAGGGATCCGATTGGGTTATTACAGCAACGGTGACAAATCCTGGGACGAGAATGAAGAGTATGACAACCACACTGAATAGTGTCAGCCCCATAAAATCCGCATGCTTGTCACGAGTAATGATCCTTTTTATTTCTGCAGTTCACATTGAATTATGATGGGTAAGTATTCACTATATAAATTAAACTGATCAAAGCTCAATTACCCTGACTCAATAGTTTACTAGTCGACATATTCATTGCGTATCCCGTTTTGAGCCTGTCGTTCCTGATATTTCGATCAAACTCAGGAAATTTGTTTAAACCACCGACGAGCAAATCGCCCTGACACATCATGACAAAGTTGAGAGCATTGATGAGCAGAAGAAATCTGCAGGCATCAATGCACAATAAGCATTTATAAAAGGGTATGTAGTCAGGGTCGATCATTTGATAATTGACCACTATGTAGACACATAGAAATAAATCCACGGAAACTACTCCATTCGATATTATAAACGGCACCAGTTTTCACCCACGTTTCTCGTGCTCATACTCCTCACGACTTATATTCATCAACAATGGATGTCTTAATCTTTGGGCTTGGTACAGTATATTGTTGAGCTCAAGGGCTTTCCAGAGGAGTGGAGTTGAGATGGTTTATTACTAAACTCGAGATTGGAATGTACATTGTGATATATTTTTGACTTTCGCAAAAGCAGTGACTCTAGGAAAGAGCTTGGGGGAATGCAATCAAACAAGTTTCAATTCCTACCTCGTAATGTCGAAGAAAATAGATGGTATTTAAACTTTTCGATGAAATGCCACATATACAGTGCGTTCACGAGGCTTATTCAGTCCTTTAGCACATGCGTCCACTAGCTAGCACAACAATAACATCTGATCAGATGTGCTAGTTGTGCGCTAGCGCAAGCTGGACGGCTAGCGGACTGAACTAGCAACGTGAATGCACGGTAGTTTTTTTTCAAAAGCTTTACTTCTTGGAATATTTTTTTCTTCTACAAAATAATGTATTCAGTTTGTCGCAACTTACCAGGTCACTACAGCTATGATACTTTCAAAGCCTGGTTTTGCATTTTTTATATAATGTTGAGAAAAATAATTTATTCTGCATATATTTTGCATTATTAACTTGGCAAAGACCCCATTTAAAATTCAACTGCGATTCCTTTCTACATTCCGTATGTCATTTTTAATTTAAGTAGATACGCTTTCAAGCTATGTAAGCTTGGAAAAATACCAGTGAGTTTTAAATTTAATATTACAACAGTCAATCTCAAGTCAGGCTCTATTGTATACGTATATGTAAAATTGTTAGAATATGAACGTTTTCTCATTGAAATGACAATAAAAAATGAAATTGTTGTTAAGTCGTTTTTTAGCTTAGGTACATGTATGCACCTACGTTGAAAATGGAATATTGCTGAGAAAAATTTTAACATTCAATTGCGTTTTGGTTTACGAGAAATTGTTACCCCTCATTTCTTTTTGTTTCTTGAAATAATCCTTCGTGATCTCCTTTCAAGGTCTTGGATCTTCAATATAAATGAATAGTCTGAATATAAACTATGACTCTAGCACTACACAAAGTATTCCCTCTGTATACATCTGCTACCAAAAACCTCACAAAATGGTTTTTTAAATAATCCATCATATTCGTATATTCTAGTCGCATAAGACTGTTGGTTCTCGAAATTATTTAATTTGATAAAATATCTTTCCGGAAAGGCACCATTTCAAATTCAACTACGATTCCTTTCTACATTATTTATGCCATTTTAATCTATTTAGATACACTTCTTGTGAGCTTGCAAAAATACCCTTGAGTTTTAAATTTTATATCTCAAGTCAGGCTCTACTGTATATGTATTTGTAAAATGGCTTATTATTTAAAAAAATATTCCATCAGACTCGTATTTTCGATTTGCATAATACCGTAGGTTCTCGAAATTTAATTTTTATGTTTATATAGAAATATTTTTCCATTTTATTTCCTATAATTTTCAGTTGCATATTAATGGTTACCGCCTGCATTAAAAATCTAAAATTTGAGAAAATCTTTATCCGTATTGCTTAATCCAAGTTAACACATTCATATGCGCAAGGTTCAAAATTCACGTCGACTTTCCGCGAAATTAAAAGAGGCATAACATCACTTCCTTTATATGATTTTCAAAAATTCCCAAACTTTAAAAGGATGCCGAGAATTTATGAGGATTCTATTTGCAGATACTAGTAAGTAGGTATAAGTTTACTGGTAATGGGCTCCAGGCAAAAGGCAAGTTCAGTTTGACGAGCAGCGTGCAGTCAGCTTGTTTGTAGAGCAGGCGAGGTAGGATGAATATTAGTAATAAATAAATAATAAATAGATTATATTTTGGCAGAGGTCGCTTGACCACCGTTGGGACAGCATGAGTATATACCACAGAATTATTAATATTCATGGTTAGATTTTGTGTGAATTACCTTCGGTCATGGTCATCTGCGCGATGAGTGCCTTTCTCGAGGCTTCTGTAACATTTTGAACTATTATTTTTAGCCAAAAGCCATCAACCATTCACCAAAACCATTTTGGCGCAAAAAAGTATACTTAGTGTATTTAATGTTATTTTGTATGATGGCATTAAAGCAACTTGTAACCTTTGCCCATTTCGGCGTTCTTTCTTTACGCTTTGGCAAACAGCGCTTTTCTCTTATTGGTTGACCACGCTGCAAGGCAGCAATTTTTGTAAAAGCTTGTGATCTTGCTATTTTGACGCTCCTATACTGCTAAAAACGCTCAGATGGTATTAGGAAATAAAGCTAAAATTCCAGTTTTAACACGTAATGACGGTGTGCTCCCTACGCTCATTTTATTGAATTTTAGGCATCGTTTTATCCTCATTTACATCATCATGTTTTGCAACTACAAAAGGTTCCTCATTTTTTATCATCTCAATATAAACAGTCCATCCTTTAAACTTTGACACAGTGTAGTTACCTAAAGTGACTTTGTTCTTCAAAGTAATTATAAACAATACGATATATTAATGATAATTGATGCGGTTAAATTTGCATTTGTGTTGTCGAAACATTAATTTGATAAAATAAAATTTTAATCGTTCAAAACAAATCATGACTTTTGTGCTAATTGTTCGTGTAACTTTTCTTTGAAAAAAATATTTGATCTGTGTAAATGATTACTTTTTTAGTACTCATTCAATTATAAATTTAACAGGTAAGTAAGTATTTATTTACGGACATTTCAAATTAATAATTTTATATTTTATATATTAATAATAATGAATTAATTAATAAATATAATGAATTAGTTAATAAATATAATTAATTAATTAATGTCTGATCTGATATAGCACTTAACATTTTGGTGGGCCGGATTATTTCATAGTAATGATATGCTTTTTGATTTAACATAGGATTTAGCATGAGGAATGATTTAGCATAGGTTTTAGCATATGATTTAGCATGGGATTTAGCATATGATTTAGCATGGGATTTAGCATGTGATTTAGCATGGGATTTAGCATGTGATTTGCATTGGATGTAGCATATGATTTAGCATGGGATTTAGCATATGATTTAGCATATGATTTAGCATGGGATTTAGCATATGATTTAGCATGGGATTTAGCATGGGATTTAGCATTGGATTTAGCATGGGATTTAGCATTGGAATTAGCATTAGATTTAGCATGGGAATCAGCATTGGATTTAGCATGGGATTTAGCATTGGATTTAGCATGGGAATTAGCATTGGCTTTAGCATGGGAATTAGCATTGGATTTAGCACATGATTTAGCATATGATTTAGCATGAGGAATGATTTAGCATGAGGAATGATTTAGCATTGGATTTAGCATGGGATGTAGCATGGGAATTAACATGGGATTTAGCATGGGATTTAGCATTGGATTTAGCATGGGATTTAGCATGGGATTTAGCATGGAAATTAACATGGGATTTAGCATATGATTTAACATGATGAATTAGCATGTGATTTAGAATATGATTTAGCATGGGATTTAGCATTGGATTTAGCATGGGATTTAACATTGGATTTAGCATTGGATTTAGCATGGGATTTATCATGGGATTTAGCGTTAGATTTAGCATGGGATTTAGCATAGGATTTAGCAGGGGATTTAGCATTGGATTTAGCATGGGATTTAGCATTGGATTTAGCATGGGATTTAGCATTGGATTTAGCATGGGAATTAACATGGGATTTAGCATGGGAATTAACATGGGATTTAGCATGGGAATTAACATGGGACTGAGCATGGGATTTAGCATAGGATTTAGCATGGAAATTAACATGGGATTTTACATAGGATTTAGCATGAGAATTAACATGGGATTTAGCATAGGATTTAGCATGGTAATTCACTGGCAATTGTCGTGCTGGAAATTTACACAACTGGCAATTGCCATACTGGCAATTGTCGGCTGGCAATCGTCGTGCTGGCAATTGCGTACTGGCAATTGACGTGATACGGAACAGAACGCCACCGCGATTTAATTGCAGCTATGCATTTGGTACATAACCGCAATGTGACACGACCGAACATAGCAGAAATCTCTCCAACAAAAGCTAGCATCGTAATGCATTGACCGTACAGAAATGCCAAAAATAATATGGAAATATTTTCATCCATGTTGGGCCGTTTCAATGAAGTATCCTTAAGATCTGGTACAAATTTGGTTATGTCTTCAAGATACCTTGACCACCACATCCAAGTTCCGGACGATAGAAGTGCCTGGGTACGTCTGAAGACATTTGGATGTGCCAAACCAATTATCTGAAAACCAACGGTAAGATTTCGAAACAGATTGTCTCCCACGTTTAACCTGAAACTTGGGTGAGTTCGTAAAAGTGTTGCAGCATATTTTCTTGCTAGATAGGGTGGAACTAACGCGACAGATTTTTCACATGATTCCAAATGGTCACAAATTAGCGCGGCCTGAGGCTCAAGCAATATCCCATCAATTTCCCTTTTACGAAGGCCGAGCTTTCTATAGTTCAATGCACCCCATTCTTTCAGATGGGTTTTTATAGTATCTGAGAAGCTGCGCGAAGAGTTGGTGTGAAGCTGCGTCGTATTATGTACGTACGCAACTTCATTTTTTAAAAATCCAGACCACTCCTCAATTTCGGATATTGCGAAGAAGCCACGATGGTTATCTATAAAATGCCGTCTAACTTGATGTATACTGTCTGTAAAGGAAACGTTTCCGTTGACATGGGACAGCCTGACATATGTTGGCCTCACAAACACAGAGAATCCGTCGTCCACAAGTTCAGAGAACTTGGTGTATGGCAATAATCGCTTTGGAGATATGACGTTGTCAATACTCCTGCTCTTATATCCATTGCTAATTACTATGGCAACCAATAATGCGGTGCTAATAGTTATCCTTAGATGCGGGTTTTTACAATATGACGCAGGAAATGGATCGCCTTGCTCCAACAAAACTTTAGTAAGATGAATAAAATGTGTGACGTGTCCTCGCTTGGGATGAATTGTAGCCGATAGCCTCCGATTTGCTAGCGTCAATGCTGCTGGCATTACTAATATCCATACCCACGCATTCACTTGATAAGAACTGGGTAGATCCGACAAACCCAACGAATCTTTTCCTTTGTCACGGCCACAATTTACGAATGCGAGATTATATAGATTTTCTTTGTACGTTAGTGGATGTACATTTGTTAGATTGTTGTCAGTTAGGTACGTGTATACCGTCAAATGTGTTTCTCTGATCTCATTCTTAAATTCCTCAGTAAACATCTCCGTTGGGTCCTTGTTCCGATACTGAGGAAGAAACTTCACTGTTGCGTTTGAAATAACGGTACACATAATCGAAGCGACTCCACTGGCAAATATGTCGACTGGCGAAGTTACCGAGGTTTTAGAGTACATACCTCTCGCTGGATAGAAGGAATTCAAATTTTTGCATTTTTTCATGTATCCAGCATATTTAAATATTGTCCCTTGGAAGTTCATTGTAGCGACGTAGACCTCCCATAGCACGTTGCTGGTATCCTTCGGAATCGATGTTAGCATATCTTTCATTGTTAATTCATCAACCGCAACATGGTTTAATTCAAATATCTCGCTGCCGTGCACAATAACTTTTAGAATGTTAATAAGCGTCACGCTGTACATAGCTTGCTTATATATATTTCTTGTTGTGATTTGTAGAGTTGTAATTTGCATTTGGGGATCCAAGAACGTGTACAAAATTATTTTATCTGGGACTGGACGAGACAAGCTGAGCAAGAAATCCACAATACGGTCTTCGGAAAGCGGCAGCATTTAGTTTTGCACAAATATTAGCAACTGCGGAACAATAGATTATTCATATCTCTCAATTCGGTTGTCTACATTCTTAGAAGCGTTAAAATATAATGTTAACGGATGCCTCATGGTAGATATGTATTTTGGTGGAATCTGTAGAGAAACTTGAATTTGACAATGCCATGATTTTGCATGTGCGGCATATCTAAAGTCGTAAATGCGAATACAATAATCATTGCTATTGGTTTGATTAATCAGTAGTTCAGAAAAATACGGCGATAACGAACAGGGATGCCATTGCGACCGAATTTCTGCATTGCTTATGTTAGACGGTGGCTTGTATCCGGATGCAGTTCACAATCTGTAAAAACGACCGGTGTGGTCTTCCCGAAATTTAGATAGTTCATGTCGTCTTATAATTGCGCTTGTGTATGAAGAAACGACTTCTGCGTTTTGAAAATTGCCGACCACAACGAGGCAGTCTGTTGGATGGAGCAAATTTGATATTTCAGTGATATTATATATCATGTCGCTGGAGGACACTGGAAACTCATAGGTGACGGTATATTTTTCTGGGGATACGGTTGGAGTGCTTGCTGTTGCGGGCGTGTTTGAACGCTTATTTCGCGCAAGTATTCTGGTGTTTTGCGCCTCACTACTTAAAATTACATGCGCAAAATAAAATACTAATGTAGCTACGACGAATGAATTGGATGTAATATTCATTATACTAATTATATATTTTAAAATATTAGACAGGATGGGCGACATGTCTGTAGTTACACTGATAGTGCTTCCAGGTTGAATACTGGTTCCAGATCTGGCATATTCTGGATTATTAAAATATTCAGTTGTGTGAGTTGCAAGGGATTTTTGGCATACAAGAACAACCAGCAAGGTATCCGTTCTAATTTTGAGATGCAGCCAGGACTACGGACAGGATTCTACAATGTCCAATACGCAATGGCACATGGAATGATACGTCAAATATTATCGATAACAAACAGATCGATGACGAATAAAGGTATAACCACTTAAAACGATCTACCTCCTATTTCTCTTGCACGTGCTTGAACTTTCAACAACCTAACAGGATTGACCACCTCAAAGTAATTAAAGCTGAATATAGCTACGCAGATTTTATATTGATTACTGATTACACAAAGCATTCTGCATTTCTAGTAATGTATTTTAAATTTGTATTTCAAATTACATATAAAATACCGCTCGTATTTTCAACTATTACAACAATGATTTCGCACTAGTGTTTATTTATGGGATAAACATTGAAAATTAGAATTAATCGTCAATCAACATATTACAAGTCAGTTTAGAAAACAGATTTTCTAAACTGACTTTGAATTCAAGATTTGTGTTGAATGTTCTTCTATTTTAAGGACTAATTCGATGCTTGGTGAACTCAATCGAATCCTGGAGGATATTTGAGTGCACATATTATATGAAACCTCATATTTAACTTATTCGTGCGGCAGGGGTCCAGTTGATATGGTTACTGTTTGTTTGTTAATATGTCGACGTCTTCATATCGATTTCATGAGACTGCTTGCTTTCTTCACGTTTGTCAACCAATTATTGTAATTGCTTTTAGCTAATATTTTGGTGCCGAATGCTTTCGCTACTTTGTACTAATTGTTCTCATCCTATCAACATTGTCACGAAAACAAATATAAACATGTACCATATTCCGTGGTAACGTACTCCATGTATACTATATACACTCCATCATGATTTGAGGACATCGCTTACGTAGAGCTACGATTCACATTTATCATTGGCGCACATGAATATATATGTAAAAACAATCTTTGTCATAAAAAATATCCAATATTATCACAAATGGATATCATTTGAATGCGATGTAGCTGAATATGCCGCACATGTAATATTAATAGATTTTTTCTATCAGGAAATGAGATTTGGAGATTGATCAAAGAATATGAAAATATACGCTATATATAAAACGGGGAGTGGGCTTTTATGATTGGCGAAGATGGACTAGTTTGGCAGCACGGTAAGATAGTGAATCAGCTAGAGAAAATCAACACAATTGAAATACATAACTGTAGATGCGGCAGCAATGAGTTGAAGTACATGCACATACAGTATATCTACCCATGTTTTTGTACGCTGACCCATAGTGTATGTTGAGTGAAATTTTTCTCTTGTATACACTTGTAGAGATTATCGTGATTAAATATTTTCGACGACAATAAATACCCGAAACTACTTTCATAATTTGTTCCACTGTAAGGAGTGACAAACTAGCGTCACACACTCAAATACCTTTTACCGTGATCCAAAGACGATTTTTCAGACGTGTTGATAAATTAACCCCCATACGACAAAAATTTACTGTAAAGTGAACCGTAACTGGATACAATGATCTCGGAATGGCTTGAAATCAGAGCTAATTGTTCACCGCATATATCGTGGATATAATCATGAATATGTACGGACGTTCAATTCAAACTAAAAATGATTCGATTATGATTACGCAGTAAGACATTTGTTAAAGTGTGCTTATGGAATGTAGCGCAACTCATAGATTGAAGTGTAATTACTTTTGGAGTCTGTTTAAAAACTTGCGTCTGTTTTGGAGTGTTGGAAGCCGTTATCAATATTGAAATTCGAGCTTCTGTTTTGCCAAAGTCAACCTCCATCTTACCAATTCAACATTTCTCCCCATTTTCGAAACACAAATCTGTTACTCCTTTAAATATTATTGTGCATCAAAACTTGATGGAAATATCCGCTCTTATGAACCAAACTTGCGATATGTTTTCAATCATTCTTTCAATTTACGTTCAAATTGGTTTCATCCGTGCCGCAAACGACGCCGTATTGAACTTATCCCCTGGACTGGATGGATTTAGCAACTGCTTCGTAATGGTAGTTGACGGAGATAGTTGACGCCAACTATAGCATATATCAACCATATGTTCTAAAGATGCCAATAAATTTGCTGTTGAGGATTAACCAAATATTTGGAGATGACGTAAAGTTAGATACAAAGGATAAAGATTTCATGCTACTTGACATGTACCTATCAATGCGAAAGCATCCGTATTGGAGTTTGATTTCATTTCATAATACTCCAGATCATGACAAACTGATTGGCGGTTTGCGGCGACTACTCAAACATCCGAAGACGAAGAAAGAACTTATTCGTTGGACCGGCGGATATTATTTCCCCCAAATATTAAGCACGTGCAACGCGGTTGCTTATATGGACACATACAGCGGTGCTAATTCTGTATTTCTACAACTGCTCCGAAATCGTACCGTCAACCCCAAATTTGTTTACAAAAGTAAGCAACCCTTAGAAAGACTCAAGACATATTTTACATTGAGCGGATTACCGTCAACAACGTTGTTTGTTATTAGAAGGTGGTTTTCTCTCGTCGAGTCTGGGATTTTGAATAGTTGGCACTCGCGGTTGACATTTGGTGATATGGGGACGGAACAAAGAGCAAAATTTATTTCGATGGGTGAATACGGCGACGCTGATTCCATGAGCGTGTCAATGCGTGGTAATATGCGGTTTATTTTCTATGTGCTACTTATGTTGGAAACTATGGCTGTGACCATTTGGTTCTTGGAACTTCTCAAGAAGAATTACAAAATGTTGTACCGAACGCTGAAGACTACTGCAATACAGTTGGCATCCGCTTGTCGTGTTTGGAGAAAACAATTCATAAAACTGTTGCATGTCATTAGTACCAATAAATTCAAGCATGATCACAAGTTATTCGTGCCAGAGTAATATCTGCCGCTGGACTGCAAACAATAAGTTGCGCAAATGGTAAAAAATTGAAAACTGTTTGACTAGTAAAACTGGGCGACAATCGGTGTGTTGTTATTCTTTTCCGACTACCGTTATTTGGAATTGCATCTTTGACGAACGTTCTACCACTAAAACTAGGACGGTTGTAAACCCGAATTAAAACACTGTAAGGTCAATGGGAAGACACTGCTTGGCCGTCTCCAAAGATGTAGCCAATGATAGCATAAACTAGAGATATTATGAGTAATGTAGAATGAGATGCTGTATAGGTGTAATGGAATGTTGGTTGTGTGAGGAGAAGTCAGTAAAGACACAAAGCATCAATAAAGACGTGAGACGTGAAGCATCTAAAGTTGGAGTTTCTGAACGTAGTCATTTGTTGCGCACAGCTTCAATTTTTCGAATGCTTTCATTTCATGCATGTGGCTAATATTATTCCCGCCTACTGGAGGCCTACCTCTTACTATAATGGTAGTTAGGTACCACACTCCTCCGAACGCTTCCACTAGAAAGTGTATACATCGAACTCTTCGCACCAAAAATAAAACGAAATGTTAAGTATTTTTTATTTTAATTCTTATCAGTCATTAATCCATTCTGAATAATTAGGATTCAATGAGTTATTGTTGCCCATATGGATATCCAATTCCAGTTATATTGCCCTAATAATTTATATTTTTGATTCCTTGAATACCTTTTTGAAGATTATGCAATGGTCTATACTCTTCCGAAAAACAAATAAAGTCGTGACGAGATTACAACGAACAGTCGGTATGTAAGCACGTATGGCATTAAGTAAAAAAATAATTGTATTTGATTTGTGCGTTTTTTGATGAAAGAAACAATTGGCTTCCCCATTACGTATCCCGCATGTAAATTTTCGTCGATACTATGCTTCAGTACTTCGTTATTTGTAATTACTATTTTTCAGGTGCCCGTTGCCTGCAAGCTGACAGGATTTAGCATAAAATTACAATCATTTTCAACTCGCTCTTTCGCTTTATTCTACGTCGTGCCATGTTAATGTGCACATTCCATAATGTATAAACGCATTGGCGTACATTGCGCCACACATACTTAATAAGTGCGACTCCGTGTGTGTAAATGAATATCATTAAGCGATAAAAGACACAAATGTTCTCCATCGCAAAAAACAGAAACGAAAATGGGAGGCGATATAGTATCGCGAGGAAAATTATTTAAATGCTTTCCTTCATATTGGGTCTCTTCAATTAACTGTCCTTCAGACTAGGGACAACGTTTGTTAATTCCGCCGTGTATTCCGACCACCAGTTCCAAATTCCAGCAGACACCATAACACCAATTCTCCATATAACTTTTGGATGACGGAAACTAATTATATAGAATCCAACGGTAAGATTCCCTAACATATAACATATTGCTTATAACAATTACAGCCAATACTGTAGTATCAATCGTAATCCTCAGATGCGGATTCTGACAAGAGGTTGATGGAAACGGGTCTCCCGGTTCCAGACAGACTTTGGCCAGATGAGTGAAGTGCGTAAACAATCCACGGATAGGTATGATGATACAGGAAAGTTTACGGTTCGTTAACGTCAAGACAACTAGCATCAGGTCGATCCAGACCCACACATTGCTTTGGTACGAATGCGGAAGATTTGACAAGCCTAGTGACTGTCGTCCCTTCTTACCGCTACAGCTCACGAATGCGAGATTGTACAAGTTTTCATTGCAAATGAAGATGATGTATTTGTGAAACGTTGCTATCTACTAAATATTTGTTTAGTATCAAATGTTCATCTGCAATTTTGGAATCGTAACTTTCTTGCATTTTCCCGTTGCTGCAATACTGTATGTCAAAAACCATTGTCGCTTTTGAGATGCCGTGGTGCAGGATTGAAGAGATACCTGCCGCATACATGTCTTCTATCCAGAAGAAACTCGAACCCGTTGACGACGTTAGGTTGGTTGGATAAAAGGAGTGCAGACTCCGACACTTTCCCATGATGGCTAAGCATTTAAATATTGCGTTTTTGAAGGCATGGTTATGCTGACGAATCTTCCATATCTCGTCCGTTTTCCCCCGAGTTCCAACTGACCATATTTTTGTACACGACAGAGCCAGGGATTTCCATTCAATTGTCCCTGCCAATAATCCATATTCAGTGTATTTCTATCGTATGTATGCTTACACTCTGTTTAGCCCTTGCAGCTTTGCGTTTAGCGTACGCACGTAATGACAAATGTATGAACACAATTCGCATATACATTAGCTAATGTAATCATAATTTGATTGTGATATGCCCTAAATGGATTCCAACTTGGTTCCCGGCGACACAAACCTAACGCATAACGACTGCAGCTACTATAATTCCGTCCTCAGCCCACACACACCACCAATCAGAGAATCAATGTCCACTGGATAGTGGAAATCTTCCAGGTGGACAAAAGTGGAAATTTACACTAAAATTGAGGTGGACAGTGGAAGTTTTGATACTATATGTATACTGTCTACTGGACAGTCCACTTTTGTCCAGGTGGAAATTTCCACTGAAATAGGGGTGGACAGTGGAAGTATTGAGTCTTTGCCACCAATATGCTTACATATGTTGTGAGAATAGGCAGTTAGAATATATTAGGTGAATATGCGTACTGATTGAACAATCGAGTATTGTGGGTACCCATAAAGCAGTTTTGACTCAAAACTAAAAAATAAGCATATGGTTTTGTAGTAAGCAGCAGGAGAGAATGAGATGGCAAGGTTGTTGCACGTTGGCTACGAGAGAAGAATGTTAGGAAGTAGGGCGTTGTTCATTTTGTGTTGTGTTGAATTTAAAAATTTAATTATTTTCTCTGCTTGCTCTAGCAACTAGTGTTGTCGTGAAGTGACAATAAAATGTTATATAAAATAAACAATAACCATTTGTGCATAGTTTGGAAAGTATGCAGTGATTTGAAATAAAATAATACCCAGTAAAAACGAATAACCGTCTGTGTGTACACGCCAAAAGCCATTACTGTCAAATGTTGAACTTTTACAAATTAATTTTCGCATCATCATCATCCGTGACCGTGCCAGGGAAGGCAGTTACAGGAGAAATTGCCCATAGCGTCATCCAGTGTGGTCCAGTGGTGGTAAAAGAACTAGACAGGTAACCGTGACACGGAACAAGTAAGCAAGCTATTTGTTGCGCACAAATTACGCTCAGGTCCGGTAACTGGTCATCCATCATCAATTAAAGTTAATACACCACCCATAATATGTTGTGATAATGTACAGCATCGAGTACTCATGAATATCACTTCGCATTTATCAACTTCTTCCGGAAGGTTTGTCATGCATGCCGACGATGGAAAAGGGTCACCTTGTTCCAATAGCACTTTAGTCAGATGAATAAAATGAGTGAATGCTGAACGTCTCGGAATTATGGTGCAGGATAGTCTGCGATTTGTGAACGTCATAGCAATCAACGCCAAGCCGATCCATACCCACACGTTATTTTGGTACGACCGTGGTAAATCCAACAAGCCTAAGGAGCGCTTCCCTTTGTCTCCACCGCAGCTGACGAATGCGAGATTATATAAATTTTCTTTGTAGCGGAGAGGATGAACCTGTGAAACATTACTTCCTGTTATATAAGCATATATTGTCATATGCGACATGTCATCCAGAAACTCAGAGTCGTATCTCTCTTGACTTTTTCCGTCTCTGCAATATTTGTTGTGAAAAACAATTGTTGCGTTTGCGATAACACGATAGAGCGTTGACGCGATGCCTTTGGCAAACACTTCTTCGATATAAAAAGTTGAAGATGTTTTCGTCGATTTGTGTACCGTGGGATAGACCGAATGAAGACTTTCACACTTTCCCATATCGGCAATAAATTTAAAAATTGTGTTCCTGAAGTGCTCCTGGTACTGCCGAATCTCCCAAATATCATCGTTATTACCTTCTAAGCTGTAACGCAGCATTTTTCTAGCAGTGGACGCAGTGACGTAAGAACGGGTAATCGCATATCCCGTATAATCATAGTTAATGTCTTTGGAAAGTGTATATTTTGCGAAGCTGTCAACAAATTGCCGCTTGGTGTTCCACATTGTTATTTCAAAAACTGTGGTTTTTACTTTGGGATGATATAATGTGTCAAAATGTAGCGATGATTGGACTGCTTTGTCCATGTGCATCACGAGTGTCGTTATGCTGTCGCTAGAGACAGCAAACCGATGATTATGTGCAAATATCAAGAGTAGGGGAATAATGGATTGTTGATGCAGGTCAATTGTATCTTCCATCGTGAACGGAAGTTTGAAAAAGAACATCAAGGGATGTTGCATAGAAGATAACGCTTTCGACTCTATTTGAATTGAAACTTGAATCTGGCAGAACCATTGTTTCGTATTAACGGAGTACTTAAAATAGATTATGCGAAGGCAGTAGTCAGCAGGTTTACGAATCAATCCGGGCAGATATTGTGAGAGGTGGCATCCACGCTTTCGAGAACTTCTCAGCCTTCTGCTTCGGTTTCGTCGTGGTTTGTGTCCATAAGGAATCCAAAATTTCTTTATTGGTCCAGTGGGACCGTGTCGGACTAGCCATAGCCTAGGTCTTCTTATAATGGACACGGTGTTTCCCGGGGCAATGTCGGAATTTTTGAAGTTATCGACAACAATAAGACAGTGAGATGCTCGCACAGTGTCAGCTATTTCGGAAATATCAAACATCAGATCTCGCGGTGACACTTGATAACTGAACTCTGTCAAGTATTGATGTGGTGAATAGTATGAAGTGGCCTCACGCTGAGGTCGCTCACTTTGTGAGGATATTTCTGGCTTTGTGGTCTTTTGTGAATGCAAACCAAGGACAGGTTGAACTAATATCATGACGACTGTTCCAAATCTATGTAGTATCTCAGTGGAGAACCGCATCTTTACTATTGCATGAAGTTTAGATAGAAGTTTAGATAATGGCTGAGTCTAGTCGACGTACAATATATACCTTGTTTTAGGCGACGACGGAAATAGTTTCTGGAATATCTGTCAGAATTTTCCAAGCTTATACGCGGAATGGTTGTATCGTTATTTAAACTAATAAGCATAATGCGTCGCAAATACATGTCGAGCAATATGATCGCAGACAACGATAATAGGACGTCATTGGATACCGTGGAGCTAAGGGAAAAATGTGAACTAGGAGCCAACGCCTAAGAAATCGATTGTGAGGAAAGGCGTGTACAATTTGTGTGGAATTCGAACTAAAGTAATTTGATGTACCTCTAGACATATAGATTAATTAAAATTAAAAGGCTCCGTGCACTGTCCGCGGAACCCCATTTTGATAGTTTTTGATGTACTTACAATTAGGCAACACATCGATTGTACGTAAGATTTTGGTTGCAACGATTAAAACAGATTAAGGACAATGACATTAATTAGTAACATAAAGGTAATTAATCCAACTTCTCACACCACATAAACTATTTTGTATTTATTCTAAATAGGTAATCCATGTCAATAGATACAAGATAATTTTCAACTTCTTCGGTAGCAGTTTTTCTGTTAATGTGATTTTTATTAACTTTTCCCTGATAAACATTGTACGACACTTGTACGAAATGTGGCTACAGGTTTTAGTAATTAGAATTTCGTTAAGAAAATCAATACTTGTGTCATTTGTTGTGGTATCTTAGTATCTGCAGGCCTCATGTCAGTATGTCCGGAAAGTTCAAGACACTTAATGTAATTCAAACTATGAGCCGAGAACCCACAACTTTCATTGCTACATGCCAAGTTAACACATAATCCATATGAATATTATTTTGCACTTATGAACTATTTCCCAGACTTTCATCATTCTGGTACGGATAAATACCCTGCATTGGTCTGGTATTTCCTGCCGTCCCCTCTTCTGTAGCCATTTGCGATACAAGATTGGTCACATCCAAAAATAAGAATGATGAACCCGATTGTGGGATGTTTGCATATGGATGGATGCAATTTCCAACAACGTATACCGACTACCGCAATGGTGTATCGGGGTAATCGAATATGCTCTCATGTTGATATGGTGAAACATACGATGTGTCTGCACTTTCCGAGCTATAGCTTTGAGACGTTGTGAACTTTTGCGAGTAAAAATAAATAACTGATTGATTAAGTAACAAGGCGAATTTAGCAACGGAGTGTAATAGATGAGTACGGAGAACCATTTCTGAGTGGAAATAAGGTAAACTACTACGCTTAGAGTACTTTCAGGAATGTATGTTAAAATTTTCTACGCACTGTTCACAAGAATAATACAGTTATTTGAGTTAGTAAGCAGCATTTATCACAACTGCAACGCATGTACATAGCCGTACAATATTATGCTTGATATGCACACAACGCAGAGAATGACAACATGTCAAAACGACGCCAGCGCACAGGAAATGGAATGTGAAGAGAAGTGAGCATATTTTTTCAATTCCATCTTATAAAATTAGATGTACCTCTTAATCTTAAAAATTAATTCAGACTAAAAGGCTCGGTAGAACTATCTACTCTATTTAGCATTCATCTCTTTGTGTAGTACTTATTTGCCCTAAATTACATCACACTAATTAAATCACATGTTAGTGGTAATAATTACCCATTTTTTCTTAACAATAGAGACGTCTCGAAGCTGCGCCGGTAAAGCGAATCTGGTACTCATGCTGGTAGGATTTCTGGTAGGGACCATCCACCAGCACTTCTTACCAGCTTTTCCTGAAAAACTGTTCACCGTCTCGATTTGGGACGGTACGGTAGATCACACGCATTTCCGAATTGCCATCGAGAGAGCGATAGGCGGAGCAAGCGGAAATGTGCGGGAAGCACAAAATTATATGACATACCATTCAATGCAATACTCTCTGCATTCAAGCAGCACCATATGATTTGTGTGTTTACGTTTTACCAGCACTGGTACAATCTTGCCATATTCGAGACCTGATGACCTACCAGGTCAGCTGGGGCTGGTGGCTTCCTGCATGAGCACCAGAACGAGCATGAGCTTTTTAAAAGAGATCTCTCTAATGATTAAAATATCGCAACATCAACAATTATTCTTATAATGCTCACCACTTACTATTCATTTGCTGTAAATTGATAAATAATGCCAATTCTCTTGGCTCTCTTGTTGTTGGCAGATAAGTGGATGTAATGAGGAAATGACTATCATCGTTTGTGTTATTTCTCGACGAGAGTCCAAGGATAAAAATGTAATAATTTTGTTTACACATGGGATCAGTATGTTGTTGATACGAAACAATGTCTGATGTCTCACATCAATACAATCGCCAAACTTGTTACATGCGGCACTGCTCAATCAATATCGTTTAATGTTGTTTTATCTATTTATGAGCTGTTCACTATTAGCCTGGTTATCATTTACGAGAAATGTAAATGTCGCTCGCGCACAAGAGATCATCTTCCTTCCCTCTCTCCGGACAAAGTCAGGATTAATAGGGCCCTTGGAAGGTCACGTTAGTCCTTGTCGTGTGACAGCGAGGTGGGGAAGCAACTAGGGGACGCACTAATGCGAGTCTCAGCCATCAGTTCGTCACAAGTCGTCGGGATCATTATCATCAGTTTCGTCTTCATCGTCGTCTTCATTTCATTTTTAATTTTTGTAAAGAAATTGACTGAGAAGTTGAAAAAATTGCTTGCCTTGATAGTACAATGCCCGAAAGACAAAAATGGAGCCATTCTGTAGGAATGAAAGCAATTCAGAGAGTCTCAGTTTCTCCAAAGAAATCGGCGAGAAACGGGGCTTTCTGATGTGATTGCTGAAGTGCGTCATGTCTTCCTGTCATCAACAGCACTCGCATTATTTTTTCCCGTGGCCGTGCCAGAAAGTGTTGCAATTTCACCAGCCGCAAATGTGGCCTCAACGCTTGTGTTCATGTAACTTTTTATTGCCGTTTTTCTGGTTTTAATTGTTTAAATAGTACCAATAACATATAAAATTTAAAAAAATCCACACATACATAATTCAAATATGAGATTCTTTAGAATTTAGTTAGCATTCCCGAAGTATATTTGTAAGTTCTCTGCTAACAAGTAATGAGGTATCAGTTTGACCCATACACGTCCTATTTTAGTGAGAAGCAAAGAGAATTGCCAGTTGCAACGTGTGCACCAAATTGTGAGACCATTCCGCTGTTTAAACTGACAGTGAGGAATATAAAAAGATTATTCTGAGTTTGATACGAAAAATCATTGTATCCTGTGTTATAACCGCACTCTTTGTACATTGGATTGATCAGGTTCTACATTCCACTTGAAATAGCACTGGTAGCTGGAATTTTTGCAGTAAAGTATCTCAAGCAAAGCCTGCATGTATCCTTCTTTGGACGTTTACAGAATACTGACAGTTGTCATGTCCATCCATTTTTACATTTGTCAGTTGCAGACTACCCAGACGTTATCTCAGATTTTCAAGAAAATGTCATTTTTCTTGGCTTGAATGCAATACCGTATCCTTGCAATTTGTGCGTTTCCCTATAAGTTCAATGATCTATACCGCATTCGCCGAAATAATATCAGTGCAGAGCAACTATGCAAAACCCCAAATACAACTTTCTCTTGCAGAAATCTCAAGATAAGGCACGCAAAGATCAGTTTCCCCAGACACAAGAAACGTCCTTCCCTAATTAACGTTTGCATATTTCGGTATAATAAAGCGTTAGAAGATTCATTCAATAGATATGTTTTACTGTTGGTAACCTCACTTATCTTGTTTATCGTATCACGTAGCTTCTTCAATACCCAATTCGGGCTGGGATATTTATCTTGTTCTTGTTCCACTCCTTCACCTTCAACCTCCCAAGACTCTTCTCCCAAGTTGGGGTCACGTGTCCGCACCTTAACTAGCGACACATACACCTGGTATAATGCGTCCAGTTGCTTTTTGGAGAGTGTGACAATTGGAGGAGGTTCCTCCTCCACACACTGCTGGGCAATGTGGTGGATAGAGGCTGCTGGACATATCGTTGAATCCCCTACACTAGCTTGGTGACGCTCGTTGTAGAAGTAACGTGTGAACTTACATTTCCTTAGCATTATATCTGAAAAATAAAGCTATCTTCATTATCGTCAATCCCGCTGCATAATCACACATACCTATATTATCTGAAATAAAAATTTAAAAAATACCTAAAATCGAGAAAGGATTGGGGTTTCCTCCAACAGTTTGCCTTCAAATTCCACTGCACTGGCAACTCCTCCAATAGATTCCTCTTCTTCTTCACCTTCTCCAATATATCCCATTCGTCCGTCATAAACAAAACAAGTCCCGTCTTACGTAACTTCACTGAATGTCGCCCATGCACCCTGTCCTCATGCATGCATAAATAAGAACAACTAACAACTACAAAATATTTATGCAAAACATTATACAATACTCGCAATTACTAATAAAAATAATTTATATTATGGGGGTTTAATTACCTAGTTATTTTCCTTTTTGTCTCGCGAGAACCTGAAATGTAAACAAAATAAAACTAGTAACAAGTATCTTATTGCCACTAAACCTTAAATAGTTAAGAGGTTCACAAATAACCTATTCTCATTCTAATTTTGAAATCATCATTTTCACAACATGAGGAAAATGGTCAGCAAGATCAGATTCTAAAATATGTACATCATTACTAAAGTAATGCTTACATTTGGTAAGCATCCAGGATGCGACAGATATTCCCCAAGAACAATGTGTGTAGATACAGCTTCCTAACAACACAAGGTGTAGACACCTTCAAAAAGAAAGAAAGGTTGCCATGTTATGATATTCAGTTATGAAATCGTAACTTTTACAATCAGTTTCACTTGAAATTATGAATTGAAACAACTGCCTACATTAATCCGCAACGTCACGCCCTTGGTGATAAGTATTCCTAACAATTTAAGTCATTTCAGCACTCCAGCGAAGGAGCACCACGACATAATTTTCCTCGTATGCACGTAGCGCCTTCTTTCACAGCATTGATGCTGATAATTCGCTATACATATTATTTTTACATACACATAAATCTTGTGCTTGGCGTCGCGACAGTGGCGTGGTGTGCATTGCTTTCGTCCATACATGAATGTACTCCTGAATGCGTTAAGGTAATACAACGTTTGGTATATAAAAACGCATCGGCGCTTCGTTATTATGGCTGTTAAGTGTTTTCTAAATATATTATGGGTAATGTATCAAAATGCATCTACTCTTGGTAGTAAATCTGTTTATGAGCGACATGACTTTCCTTGCTGAGGAAGCAAGACATAGCAATCTGGTTCATCTCTTTGCATTAACACTGTGATCAAAAGATTTTTACGAAATACCGGATACTTTCAATACTTTTTGTAGGTGCGCGGTAACAATCTCTTTCATATTATAACATGTAATAATTATAATATTACATAATGCGGACTCCCAATTACTGTTATAAGGTTCATCCAATGTGTTTTTATTTGCAGTATTTGTACACTTTAAATTTTGATGCCTCCTCTGCGGATTTTAATCTAGTACTCTGTGCAGCGACTAGGTGTGAAATACCTACATAAGATGTAAAATGCATGTCAATTTTAAAGCTTGAAATTAAGGAACCTGGAAACTATATGGCAAAACCAAATTATTGCTAACCTCACTTTTAAGTGGCCTTTGCGGCTCTCTTGCTCTCTTCTAATATGTTGTCACGAAAAAGCTGTGGACAAGGCTAATCTCATATTCATTATTCATCACTGCTACCATGTTGAAATAGTGCGTGCCTTCAAATGCGAATATTTAATCTTCCTCAGCAGACCATGTTATGATATGTAACTTTTTAGTGCATTCATATGGGTAGCTTTTGTTTTTCAAACTCACATATATACTTTTATTAAATTTTAAAACTATACTTTATTTAATATTGTAATTATAAAATGTTTTAAGTCCAAGAGTATCAGCCTTAAGATAAGCGCAATACTGAACTAATTAGAACATTATACTAACGAAATTAAAAAAAGAATGAAATAAAAATATCGCCCTAATAGAATAAAAATGTCATACGCATGAAATAAAAGTTTTCATTGTAATTGCTTTTCTGGTACCACTTTATAGTCAAAGTCTACGATGTGTTGCCACTTCTCGGTGTATTGATGAACCGTGATTGGAATGGTCTTACATTTCCTGTTGGGGTGGGCTTATTTGGTTGCCTGCATGAATACCCGGATTGGTAATTGCTGGCCTTGGATACCTATTGTATCCGGGTCTGGGGCCTCTGTTGAACTCAGGAGGGACAAGTCCTGGATTTCCGGGTATTGGTTGATGTCTTAAATGTTTACCTGTAGGAATACCGGGATTGGTAATTGCTGGCCTAGGATATCTGTTGCACCCTGGCCGCGGTGTTCTGTGGAATCCATGAGGGATATTTCCTGGAAGGGCAACTGGAGGAAGAGGTTCCGTAAGTGGGCCATTTATCGCAGTTATACGGGTGGTGGTATGTGTGTCCATGTCCTGTCGAATAGGTGCTGGTTGAGGAATACCCTGATTTGGAATGGGAAGTGGTTGCCCAAACCCAACTGCATTCGGTTGTTGTTCGTTGAGGCGTGAAGTCTGAGTAACGTGTGACGTTTTTCCTCCCATTGTGTAAGGTTTAGCGAGAAGAACCAACGCGTCCGTCGACATCAAATTCACAGCTATTGCTGTGAAAATAAGGAAGGCCTCATTCCAAAGTATTGTTGTCACCATCTTCAGACAACCTGCAGTAAAACGAAAAAACACAAAATTCAATAGTACGTATTAGTTCTTAATTATTAGTTAGAAAATATCTTATATTGCACATGAACTATATTCAGATATTGAAACGTTGCTACCACGTAGTGGTGTAACGGTTACTTACCAATGAAAAAATATGGCACTAAGAAATATATAAACTTGACAACGGAAACAAGTTTTAAATGTGGCTTGCAACATTCTAATCCTCAAAACAGTAGTTCACCGACATTCTGTTCTCCAATGCTGACAACAATGATGCTACTGCACTACGTCTACAGGCTTTATATTGTAGCATGAACGTCGTACCTGGAAACAATAAGCATAAGTTTTCCATTGTTTGGACTCTAACTCTGCATTTGTTACTGTAACAATTTTGTGCATTCTAAAGCTATGCAGTTTTTTAAGTATGTCACATAAGAGCCACTTTATAAGATCAGTATGTCCGTCCGTCTGTGCGCGCTCTAACTCAAAAACTCGGAACTCGATAGTTGCTCACCAGAGAAGGGTCCAGCGTGATTTTGAAATACGTAGGTCAACTGTAACCGTTTGAAACCGTTACGAGGTCAGTTTTTTTAAATGATAACATATGGCAAGCGACATGTCATTCGACTCGTCTATGACCATAACACAAAGATATGAGGTCATTTCGGGGTTGACGGTTACTGTTTAACGGTTACAACGATTTCAAATAATTTTACACTTCATGCTATCCTGTTTAAGTGGCTAGGAATTTTACACCTCTGTTTTCGGAAGATGCAAGACAGCCTAAAACCTAAATCCTAATTTTAGGCTGCAAGACAGCCTAAAACCTAAATCCTAATTTTAGGCTGCAAGACAGCCTAAACCCTAAATCCTAATTTTAGGCTGCAAGACAGACTAAAACCTAAATCCTAATTTTAGGCTGCAAGACAGCCTAAAACCTAATTTTAGGCTGCAAGACAGCCTAAAACCTAATTTTAGGATGCAAAACAGCCTAATTTTAGGATGCAAAACAGCCTAATTTTAGGATGCAAAACAGCCTAATTTTAGGATGCAAAACAGCCTAATTTTAGGATGCAAAACAGCCTAATTTTAGGATGCAAAACAGCCTAATTTTAGGATGCAAAACAGCCTAATTTTAGGATGCAAAACAGCCTAATTTTAGGCTGCAAGACAACAAAATTTTAGGCTGTACCCAAATTGGGGAACAATAGGAACAGGATCCGCGATACAGGTTATAATCAGCTCATGGGACGGGAGACTCTGATTTTTCAGAAGCATTCGCGGACAGCAGTTGGAATTTCTTTATCATTCGTGATAAACTAATTCGAATTCTAATCAACATGAACCGGAGCCCAGCAACTACCGTTGTCCCACTTTACATGGAATGCATCTCGATGGTTTTCACATACCCTCCTTCAGAAATTATAGCCGTATATTACTTTTGCGTTATTGGTTTTATGTCTTCGGGCTTTGCATCTGTGAACGTGTCTTGGATAATGAAATGAGTAGGTATTTGTATACTAGTAAGGCTATATCAGAAATTTTTGGAAATTCCACACTCTGTATGTAGTATTATAGTACATTGAAGTAGAAACTCTGGTACGAGGGATTTCCAAAAGTAATGAGACGACTTTGACAAGGCATATCTCCATGACGGATTCTTCAATTCAGACCGTGTTCATACCAACGGGTAGACCAACGTTTGGTCTTTCGATTGACATGCTACGCGTTGTGCTGGACATTACCAATCCAGAGGCAGAGCTTGTTAAACCTAAAATTATCTTTTTTCTTTACGTAAGATGTTCGTGAGAAAGTGATACTACCTTTCTTGGACGGTCTTTCCACCAGTTCGAATCACAATTATTTACAAAATATGTTGCAGATCCCGCGCCTATACGGACAGCAATCGATCAGTGGCGTCGGCGACTTAAAAGAGCTAGCCTATCGCTGTAAAACACGCCAAAGTTAAGAGTAACTCTAAGTGTTACCGATGAGAGAGTTGTAACGAAAAGGGTAGCTGTCGTCGATTTAGACAGTCAATCCCAGTTGTAAGAAATATCATAAATGGTTCGCATAAATCCCCTGAATGTGTGGAGGTGCTTGCATTTTAATTTTGAACCTTTATTTTGCCGTCGTGGATGCATTTCCGAAGACATTACGTTTGAGAAATAAAATTTTCAGTGCAAGCAAATCTGAAAAATAGCACCTTTCTCTCAAAGGACGTACAGTTTATCATGCGTCGAAATGGTGATTGGAAATGAACGATGAACTCATCATAACAAGATATGTACAAAAAAACAACCACTACAACGAGTCTTGGCAAATCTGCAGCATCATTTAAAATGCAATACCGAAAAAACGTGAAAAAACGTGAATTTTGATTTTGGAACATAGAAGCACGGCACTCTAGCCCGATGGTATCTGGACATTTGGTGCAATGTGGAAATGGTGGACAAGGGTCCAGGGAATATATGTGGAACACACTGATTGATTTCGCCGAACGGTTTAAAAATGAGAATACAGTAAAATCGTCTCACTACTTTTGGAAATCCATATGTCCTAATATTTGACTCCAGGGCCCCCGTTGACCCGGATCGCGGGTCAAAACGTTCCCAAAAGTGCTTGCACGGTGCACTCTCTACAGCCGAGGGTTTTTCCGAAATCGTTTTTGCCCATGAGTCCACGTTTATGACCATCATAAATAAATTGCCTAGGTAGTAATTTGATCACTTTTTCGTCTTTAAAATATGAGCTTCACATTCCCCCAATTGATATGGTCACCTCGATATAATGGACGATGCTCACGAGCGGGCCAATGTGAGAGACTCCTATTTTTAAGATGACATTTGACAAAGTGATAAAGCACTACCTAGACAATTTATTTCTGATAGTAAAGCAAAAAATATTTCGGAAATATCATTAATACTCTCGGCTGTATATCGTGCAACGTACAAGCACTTTTGGGAACGTTTTGACCCGCGGCCCCGGTCAACGAGCGCCCTTGGGTCAAATATTAGTACCATTGTGTTTCTACTTCAGTATACTATAATACAACATACAGAGTGTGGAATTTCCAAAAATTTCTTATATAGCCTTCCGAGTATACAAAGAAATTCACAATGTAATAGAATTTATTACAACGGAGAACGAAATATAAACTGGAGAGTTTAGAAAACAAAGGAGTTGAAGAACGGTGTAGAGCAGAAACGTTACTTTGTGTATGTCAAAACAAAAAAAACGAATGTCAAAATCGTAACCCTGAACCACTTAATAATATTGTTAACATTAATGCTATTACAAAGATAAACACTAGAAGCAATGCAGTTGAAAGTGTAAAAAAGGAACTGTGTTCAAATTATATACAACATAAATGTACACAGTTATGGATTAAACCTTCAATTGAAATACGCCAAATAGATTCAATACCTAAATTCAAAAATGCAACAAAACAACAAATTATAGATTGGAGAAAGTGCAATAGTGAAAGTGGTTGTGACTTGTCCTGTATTGATGATGTGATTAACTCAGTACGTTTCTTATTCAGTGATAATTTGGACCTATAATTGTGAAAATTAACCGATCAGCGTAACGACCCAGGATGGGGTGCTGATTGTGTAGAACTAATAATAATAATACTTTATAAATATATTGGATACACACTTCAGGACGCGTGTCTAGAATCCTTTTAATTAATATTCTAGAGACATTCAATTTAGCCCCATCTTCACGAAATATCGTATATTACTTTTTTTTACTAAATATACTCGATTACTGGTCAATACTCGATTCTCTGTGTGAAAAATTACATAGATTAGTTTATCAGTTGTTATGATTGTAAGATTTGTAACATGATATGCAATTAGGATATGCTCCAAGAATGAATGCTATATTACAAAAAAACGTACTGTGTAGGTTGAGAGTCAAGAGACTGTTTAAGACTATAAGAGGCTATTTTACGCGTTAAGATAGCTTACTAGTAGACTCCAAAGCTTCAATTGGAGCCTAATTTTAGAATGCAAGAGAGTCTAATTTTAGGATGCAAGACAGCCTAATTTTAGGATGCAAGACAGCCTAATTTTAGGATGCAAGACAGCCTAATTTTAGGATGCAAGACAGCCTAATTTTAGGATGCAAGAGAGCCTAATGTTTCGCTTCAGGAATGCCTGAACCATCAGTAAGGTTGGGCCGTCATGAGCGATGAAGTTGACATATTTCTCTGTTGTCATCGGGTTTATGACAATGTCCAGAGGTTTACAGACTGAGCTCATTGCGATGCCTTGGGGAACTTGGTAGCCTACTTGCTGGATGACGACGGTGTCATGCAGAATTGAACTTGGTAAAATGAGAATGATTGAAAGAATGTTAAGAGGAGACAAAGTTTACAAAAGCGGAAAGAATGGCAAAGATGGCAAAAGTGGCAAAGATGGCAAAAGTGGCAAAAGTGGCAAAGATGGCAAAAGTGGCCAAGATGGCAAAAGTGGCAAAGATGGCAAACATGGCAAGAGTGGCAAAGATGGCAAAAGTGGCAAAAGTGGCAAAGATGGCAAAGATGGCAAAAGTGGCAAAGATGGCAAAGATGGCAAAAGTGGCAAATATGGCAAAAGTGGCAAAGATGGCAAAAGTGGCAAAGATGGCAAAAGTGGCAAAGATGGCAAAAGTGGCAAAGATGGCAAAAGTGGCAAAGATGGCAAAAGTGGCAAAAGTGGCAAAAGTGGCAAAGATGGCAAAAGTGGCAAAGATGGCAAAAGTGGCAAAGATGGCAAAAGTGGCAAAGATGGCAAAAGTGGCAAAATTGGCAAAGATGGCAAAAGTGGCAAAGATGGCAAAAGTGGCAAAGATGGCGAAGATGGCAAAAGATGGCAAAGATGGCAAAAGTGGCAAAGATGGCAAAAGTGGCAACGATGGCAAAAGTGGCAAAGATGGCAAAAGTGGCAACGATGGCAAAAGTGGCAACGATGGCAAAAGTGGCAAATATGGCAAAGATAGCAAAAGTGGCAAAGATGACAAAACTATGCCACGCTTCTTAAGTACGACTACGTCAAAATATATTCCATAGCGTTGTACTTCAAGTAGCGACACCACACCTATTTCCTACAATGAGGAAGCTAATGCAACGAAATATTAAACAAAAAACGTACAGTAATTTTAAAATGGTAAATATATGTTGATAATATAAAATTTATTTGTCGATCAAAAACAAGTTCAAACACCGTCGCCTCGTTAGTGGGTTAACAATTATTTTTCTAAAGTTAATTGGGTTATCATATCATTAGACTGTAGATTTTAGGCTGTCTTGCAGCCTAAAATTAGGATTTCGGTCTTAGGCTGTCTTGCAACCTAAAATTAGGATTTAGGTTTTAGGCTGTCTTGTAGCCTAAAATTAGGATTTAGGTTTTAGGCTGTCTTGTATCATCCTCTGTTTTCGACAAATTACTTCTTATCACAAGAGCTTTATGTGACATGGGTGACATCGATAATGGTCAACGGTAACCGTTTGAAACCGTTACGATTTCGAAATTTTTAAACGTCATAAATGGCAAGTGATAAATCGTTCGACTCGTCTATGACCATAACGCGTAGATATGAGGTCATTTCGGGGTTCACGGTTACTGTTTAACGATTACAGGGATTTCAAATAATTTTACACTTCATGCTCTTATGCTTAAGTTGTTTGAAATTTTCCACTTTTTTTCGGCAAAGGACTTCATATCACACTCGCTTTACGCGACAAGCTTGACAGCCATAACGGCCAACTGTAACCGTTTGGAACCGTAACGATTTCGAAGTTTTCAAATGTCACGTAGGGCAAGCGGCATATAATTTGACTCCCGTGAGTTTTATATGAAGATATTTAAGGACATTTTAATAGATACGGTTACCGTTTAACGTCAGTAACTGTGTTTTTGTTTTTATGTTGTAATTTGTAAACGGATTGGAATATTTTCATTCTGTTTTTGACAGATGATTTATTATCAGTAGTAGTAGTCAGTTGATTGTTTTGGCTACCAGCTCCGCCACTTTGCTACATGGTAGCTTGCTGCGTTTATTTGTTTTTGCGTCAGGTTCCCACGGTTGTTGTTGATTACATAAGTTCATGAATACTAAATTACAAAATACTGCCATCTGAAACTTTAGGTTATTAAATTTGTACTCACTTCATTTTAATCCTGCCAATGACAAAAGCTGCTAGATATATCGAACTCCAAAGAAAATGGGTATTCAATATTTGATAACGTGAATTGCATATGACGTATTTATTACGAAACATTTTCATTAAGTACCAAATGTACTATTTTCCCCATTTTGTGATTTAGTTCATTGAACCGACATGAAAAACATGCGCGATTGCGCGGCTGGGAGCCGGAGAAAATTTCAGGAGAAAATTCGAGAATAGTAGCAAAAATTGGAATTTATATTGATTTTTCGATAATAAGTCTAAATTCTTGTACTAATCTGTCACCGCGCTAGAAACCGGCCCAGATGACACACATGTCTGGAGAAATAGGTCGGAGAAAGTGTGTCAAATTTTTCATATATGGGCTCAAGGAATGTTTGTGTTAAAAAATCGCGTCGAATGAAAATGTCAAAAGATAGTAATTAAATAATCATACCAAATCATTCCGCTTACAATCAGAGTCATGTTTGCTAGAAGTGGCTGGAAACGCAACAAACTAATGATACTGTTGATCTAGCACGGTTCGAAATGCCTGAATTAATCGTTTAAAATTTAGTGGTAGATATAAAATGAAAACCTGTTTCACATGCATCTAATTTTTTGAATGTATGTGTTGATAAATGCGAATCTCGTTCATTACAGTGATCAAATAACTTCATAATATTATTTCTCTGTGAACGGTTATTGGTAAATGAATATATGTAATATGCAATCATGTTGATCATGAACGTCCAGGAAATTATACTGTGAAGGGCACAAATTGCAAGCGAAAGGGGAAAATGCGATCATGTGAACCCATACATATTAAGGAATAGATTAAGGATGTGACTTAGAAGTGTTAGGTTACATGTGTCAATGCTATAATTTTATTTTCTGTAATTTCCAACAAGGTAAATTAAAAATTAGTTTGGTAGGCTGGAGAAAGTATTTAGTTTATATGGATAGTAATGCTTACATCGTGGCAATTTTGTACAATTTTGCACCATGCGAGTTGGCGATTGGTTTAGCGTTGAAAATTGTCACTGTTCCCGGTTTTTATTTACTGAAGATCATTATAACTCTATTTTTCTGAAATGTCTCCCAATTTGGTTCCCTTAAAATACAAACAGGAACTGATTAAGAAACATGCGAAAAATGAGAGAACAAGAGTAAAAATTTGAACTTACGGCCAAAATTTCTCTCCAGTACTGCAAATACATTGTTTTCAATGGGTGCTCTTTGCCAATGTCACCAGCCGCCAAATGAACTCCAAATCCAGTATAGAGGTGCTCCTGAATATATTTCTTGGCATCTGCGAATTCGTCGCCCTTCCACAAGCCCTCAAAGTCAATTTCCATTCCGTCACGAGCAACATGAATATAATGGAGGTCATGGGCGGATACATCCAAGAATCCATCTGACGTCTCATTGTACCAAATACGGAAGAGATAGCAATTCACCTTAGTGAATTTCATCTGAAACCGTCCACTTCCGCTGATTGGCATGGGGTCCAATGATTGGTTCCAAAATGTTCCGTTCGCTTCGTAATTTCCTTTAGAAATGCAAATGATTCAAATATAAAGGTGGACCTAACAACAGCAGAAATTTGAATACACAGAAAGTTATGCTCGTTTATTGTACCTAAAAATACGACGTCTCCAAACGAGTTATACTGCACCTGAAAAAACTGCTCCTCTTGATCAGTGAAAACTTGGCCGACCACAATATCATCCGAGTGACCTCGAACACCGTGGTTACTATTGCAAATTAAGAATGAGTTGTCATGAATCAAGGAATACACACGAACTTATATTGTCATGTCAAGTATGTACCTTAAGTCAACGTTCATTATTACAGGTGGTTCATACGGCTGCTCGTATGTCGTAAACCGCTGGGGTCCTGCGACTCTAGGAGACGGGTCCAAATGATTGGCCTTGAGCCAGGTGGAATAGTTTGCCATTTTGGCACTCACAAAATCCTTCAAGTTTTCTGATACTACATTCTGCGCCAATGGTGCCGTTAGGCAAAGAGTAAGAAAGAATTGGTATTTCATTTTTGGCGATAATTGGGAATTTAATTTTGAATGAGGTTGAGTCAACGTTTGATGAGCTACTGAATATCAATATTTATTTCGTGAATGCTTTATATATGTTTATGCAAGATGACGTATACGTAATGTGACTGAAATGTTTGTTCTTTTATTTTTTCAGACAAGTGCGTTGGGTGAATGATTGTGGTCGAACATATTGCATATGTATTCAATATTTTATTCAGGTAATAATTGTGTATCAACTTAGTTACACGTTGACAATCTGACAAATTCGGTGTCATTTACTGATAAAGTAGTTTTTGATAATCCTTCCACATTTTGTTGCTTGTCAATTTGTTACACGTCTGCAAAAATGAGTTCATTGTCGCCAGAATATCCATGTCATCATGTCTCCAGTTCAAGTGTTATATGGAAGTACGGTCTCTTTTTGATTGTATGTGCAAGCACGTTAGATTAAACATTTACAAACATGAATACTTATTTTATATCATTTTTTGTGTACTTGATTCTGGGAAAATGTTGACAGTTATTCCGTATTTTGTTGGTCAGACCTATTTGCTGGTATGCAAACAAAGCACTCCAAATTACACCAATATCAAAAAGTGGTCAATCAGATATAATGCCTTGCTAAGGTACGGATGAATTTGTTATTCGGCTGACGTTATTTTTGTTCGCCATTGATTATGTGCAAGTTACTTAATACAATATACGTGATTAGTAGAATGAGTACCTAGACAATCGAGCAGGCCAATGAGTCCAGAAATCATTAATGAATGAACGGATTGGTGTTGTGCGTCAGGTTCCCCTTGCTTGAAGTGGTTACATAATTTGATGATTCCACTCATTATTTTTACATGTTCATAAACAATTGTTCATGATGCTTATATTCTGTTAATGACACCAGCCGATGTCTACGTAAAATTGTAACGACCATTGCATGCGATAACTGACATGACAAATAACACAATAATTAACATGATGCCTTGCAAAAATGCATTATACGAGACGTGTCATTGTAATGGATTTATTTCGAATGGTTAGAAACAAAATATTACGAAACTGATCAAATAAACCAACCAGCGTATTTTCCTGCAATGATATAACCTTGAGACAAAAAGGGTGCAGTGTGGAGCATACTATATCGTTCCCTTCACAAATGTTACTTTCTTTGCACATAATCTTGCCACTGGAAATATCATCCAAATTCTTTCCCTTAAAATTTAATTTAGCAACCATCTCGATAAAAAAATATAGTCAGTAAAGCAAAATAGGTGCGTATTATGGCGGAAGAATATAATTTGCTACAACATACGGCCATCATCTCTCTCGAGTACTGCAAGCATATTGTTTTAATGGATGATTTTGGCACAAGCCCCGACTCAGTGGCCAACAAAAAAGACATTTAATTTTTGTAAAAAGCAACAAGAAATTGTTGGGCTAGTAGAAAGTAGGGTTGGAACACTTCCATATGTCATACCCAACTTTGTCGACGCATTACATTCTATGGAATGGATTGCATCCGTAATGTTGCTCACGTTTGTTTTCTTTTATAATTGTTAATAGTTCCAATCACCATAATTGTTGACATATCTTTGCGGTGATCAAAGGTACAAGGTTAAAATAAATGAAGTTAAACTCAATGACATTGCCAGTTAAGAGAACAAGCATGTTTGTTGTCCAAAGGATTTCCGAGGGTGGTACATGGTTCTTTGTTTGAAAATTAATGAATTACATAAATACGGAGTGACTTATTTATTCATGGTCTGATAAGGATATGCAAGTAAAACAAGTTGAGTTTTCCCTTGAACTCATCTCATTTTAATCATCATCTACGCGTTCAATAATCGTGGCAATGTAATTTATAAAAACATATCCTGGACCACGTCGTGTTGAACTCAATGCGACAGAAATGACGCTGGTAACGTACAAAATAAAATTGCAAATTTAAAACGAGTATGTATTGGCATTGGAAAGATTTATGTATTAATTGTGTGACCGTTAACATGCACATCTGTAATCTTGTGACAAAATGTACACTATAAAGAGGAGTGCATGGTCAAATATAGTTGAGATTGTTTCTCATTACACTTGAGTAGAGGAATGATTATTTTTATCTGGTGTACTACACTGTATTTAGCAAGAACGGGAGAAAACAAATCCAAAAACCAGCATGCCTTCAAAACGCCGAAATGTACAGTTTGTGATAAATCATTTAAAATAATGCCCAATTTATTTTCAGTGGTTTGGAATTCAGTACATAAATGTGGAGGAATATACGACCCGAAATAATGACCCGGAAATAACAATGCTGCCTTCACACTAGAATCGCCTTTCTCAGTGTCTACTTGCCCGAGATATCTTCCAACCTGGTACTCTGTAAATGAAAATAGGTAACATTCTGAAATGTGCACATACTTATATAGAACATGACAATTATTACACTTGAGTCAATGACGTCTACTTACGGCCAAAATTTCTCTCCAGTACTGCAAATACATTGTCCTTAACGGATGATTTTTGCCCACATCTATAATGTACAGGCTCGTTCCAAACGCGGCATACAGCGACTCCTGAATATATTTCTTTGCCTTGGCTAGTTCTGGGCCCTTCCATAAGCCCTGAAAGTCAATAACTCTTCCTTCACAGGGCACATGGATACCATACAGGTCATGATCGGTTACATCCAGAAAGCCATCTGATGTTGCATTATACCAGATACGAAATTGAATGTGATTCACTTTTGTGAATTTGAGGTGAAACCGTCCACGTGCGTTGACTGGCATAGGGTCTAGTTTTGTGTCATATACAGTTCCGTTTGCTTCGTAGTCCCCTGGAAAGAAACGTGATTCATATATATAATATAGCACTGATGTGTATTCAATAAATGGTTACATGGTTCAAACAAATATTTTGCATGTCAATTGTGTTTACCGTAAAATACTATGTCTCCGTACGCATTGAACTGAACCTGGAAAAATTGCTCGCTCTCATCGGCCAATACCTGACCAACTTCAATTTGTTCGGAGTGACCTCGAACGCCATGGTTACTATTTCAGGTGGATAGTAATGTGCGGATTAATCTCAAGGAACAAACCATTACGTACTATTATTATAACTTATACCTTAAATAAACGTCCAACTCTACAGGTGGGTCATACGGCTGTTCAAAAGTTTTAAACCAGTCTGGTCCCAGTTTTCGTGGAGAAGGGTCCAAATTATTTGCCTTGAGCCAGGTAGAATAGTTTGCCATTTTGGCACTCACAAAATTTTTCAAACTCTCTGATCTAACGTACTGTGCCAACGTCGCCGTTAGATAAAGCGTAAGTAATAATTGGTAATTCATTTTTGTAAAATGCGGGCTGTGGATTTTTGGACTAGCTGAAACTATGTTTGAAGCTCAACTGAATGAAAAAATGGGTTTGACTAATGGTTTATATTGGTAATAAAATGATGTGTTCTTACTGTAGCTGACGTATTTGTTGTTCATGTTTGCACATTAATGAAATGGGAAAATATATGTAATCGAGACTGTGCAATTTTTCATCCAGGGTCCAAGGCTAAAAATGTACTTCACTTGGTTACACATTGACACATTGGGTACGTCGCTGCGTACCGATAACTTGTTCATGTTGTGTGTCTCTCATCACACGACAATCAATAATATGATTACATACCAGACTTTTTCATTCAGTTACTGATAAAATTATTTTTCCCATCCAGCGGCATTTCAAGTTTAGTCCGGCTGCAAAATGAGTTCCTTGTCAAAACAATTTTTATGTAAGCATATCTTGATTTCAATTACTTTTTTCCCGTTCATGTTACAATTTTGACTCTGTGGGTCCACCTGGAGATCCGTCCCACAAATTGCATGTCACCCTATCCTGATTTTAATTAATGTTTTCCACTACATTATATTTTTTCAGTCAGGTAGATTTGTGATTCAATAAGCAAATCACTCCATATGTCGAGATTATACTCGCACCCATAATGAGACAAACAATGTCTCACATTTTATTTAGATACGGGTGTATAGTACTTGTTAAATGTCGATCACGAAAATGACGTTCAGCGAAAGATACCTAACCGTGATGACGCGGAGACGGATTGGTCAATTACGGAACCACTTTTCAATGACAATATTGAGACGGGATAAAATTGTCTTCAATGATTACATAGCTTGATGATTTCATCCTCAACAGCGCCGACGTAAATACATTGTATTTCTTTAACAAGCATATCTGATTCTGTCTAGGCCTAGGGAATTGTATAGTAAATATTTCAACTAACATGCTTACGAACAACCTTAGCTCGTGCGCTCCTCACACACTTGAAAAATTTTCCTCAACCTGGTGTCCAGTTGCTCTTCATTGCGGTGCGAATATGACTGACATATTGGCAAATGGAAACATGGTACATGCAAAATTACATGGTTTCCATAACACAATGTTGAATGATAACGTCGAAAACAGGAAAAATTATTTGGCACTCAACAAATGGCGACGTTCCCAATTTTTACATCCTGGTACCCAATCGGACAATATGCAATAGTTTTGCATTTATTATGTCACGTTATAACTTTTCTTATCAATATAAAACAAGGCATTGAAATTTACATTCACATATAGCTTAATTACGCCAATTATCAAACCAAATTCATTTTATACGGCCAAGTCAAACAATTTTTGCATAATATTGAGGCCCCACTAAAAGATGATTTTTGGTACCCCTAGTTGACCCCTAACCGTATGGGGCCAGGGTCAAAAATAACATCGTATCTCGTGGCCTAAATAGCTCTGCCGTTTCTTATCCGATTTTCGTCGTCATCGTGTCAATCGAAAGCAAATGAGTTGCTCTTCTGACTTGTTCTTTGGATTTTCGAAATTCTATTTTATATAAATTTTATGAACATTTAAACGTGAAAAATGTAGTATTTACGCATTAACAAAATATAGGTAAGCAAGTGATCAAATTAACCGACATTTCCTGACTCAGCGCAATAAATACATAACATTGGGTTGCTAAATGAATATTTAATATTTTATTATTTTATTTGAAGTATTTTTATTAATATGCATTTGATATAAGTAAGATATATGCATGTATTATTATTATTATTATATTGTATATATGCATAAATCAAGCGTAACCAAAGGTAAATCTTAGCGAAGCCACAAAACAATAATTTCAACATTAATGACGCATGTCGTACCACTGATCATATTTAGTGTTCATGTTTTCGACTTCCTGTGTTGAGAAGTAAAAAAAACGACGACTTGCATGAGGAATGTCATCCTCAACTTTCATAAGAATATCTGCATAAGGAATATTTCTGTAAACCGATATTGCTGGCCATCCCATGTGAAAATGGTGGCGAGTTATTTTCATGCACTGGAACTCGGCAGTTTTCTCTTCATCATTCTTTTCAATGAACATTCCTACTTTAATTTCCACAGCCTCGACAAAGATCATAAAATCACCTGCGTCGATTTGATCACGGTCAAAAAGAAGGGACGAGTCTGTTATACAACTGAAGGTTTCAAATTCCTGACCCTCCAACGTGATTCAAAATGATTCAGCCATCTCGAATTATAACAAACTGATGATAACTCCTAGTGCCCGGAATCTGCCTGGGCACTCTGTAACGTTCCTTAAAAAAATTTCGAACCCCTGCGACTTCTTTTTTTGCTTACGTAAAGCGGATCTTATCGCTTTGAAGCTTTGTTACACAAAAGCCATACATTTGATGAGGCATTAGGATAAAATTTCCTGGTTTAGGCCATGTATCCTTGTCGTGGAGGTAATAGGGTCCATCCATGCAATCGGGAAAGCATGGAGAGTCGCCATTTTACCGCTCCAGTGATACGACTGGTTTCCAAAGATAAGCATGAACAATTATGTTATAAAGTGGATGACAATATTGTGCTGAATGCGTGTAAAAAACTGTACGCAAATAACTATCGAATCTCTACTAAAATGAAGCATATAAATAATTATTTGAATTCGAATAATACTCATTATATTACCTGGGCTATTAGTAGTTTTGTGCGAAGTCCACCACCACCAGAAGAGTATTCTGTTGTGGCAATATTTCCTTGATATATTGGATAAACACGTTTTGTTTTGAGTTCACATAATCATGTTCAGTAAAGATTGCAAATGATGAAAGGAACGTCTGCACAAAATCTTGGTGTGATGCTTTAATGGTCTGCAACTGAGTTCCTTCAGTACGTGTCCATTGCTTGTAGGTAATCTTTTGCACTTCATGTTGCTCCAGCATAGAAATTACGATCTTCATTTTAGGACAGTCTGGAGATAGCCCGTAAACGCCTTCCTCTGAGAGGTTTGCACAATATCTAACCTTTATAATTTCTTTCAAAGAGTGATGTGTACCAACTGCTTCGTAGAGAAACTTAAAATTTGCATGGGTAATACAAACACACACATTATGATCAGGACGGTGTTTGGGCCAAATAGACTCCTTTGGGCATAGCTGGTAAAACTTGGACCTCCCGATTTTTTGGTGAGGGTTCTCTTCATTGAAAATCTGACATGCCTCAACATGATTAGAGAGAATGAGCCTTTTTGCCAATCTTGTCCCGTTTGGCCCAGAGATGGCATCGTTAAACTTAGGAGAGGGACGGCTATTCTTTTCACGGCTATTTTGTGCCACTCATGCACCAATACCATTAATTCGTCTGAAAGACGTCCTCCTACTATGGGTGGGGGTGACGAGAAATAGCCAGTGCTCACTCTCAAAGCAATTGCTCACTTTCAATGAGCTGCAGTATGTAAATACATCCAGATTAAGCCGCCGTTATTCTAGCATTGAATTTCCCCGGGAGACCAGTAAGTATCTGAAACCTTTCGGACTTCGTTTTCGACTCTCTGTATCTTGCGCATCTGGATGCAATAAGTGTCGCAAAAATAACAGAGTGTGGCATTCTCTTTTTCCAAATCATAACTTTTTTAAGATGCTTATTAACGTTATCGTTGACATGCATTATGCATCTGTGTCACGCGTCACGTAACTCAATTGGACGATGACGTGCTTTTATTTATTGGAGATATATGCATTTTTGAATGTAAGGCATTTAATTCAACCATTACAAAATCCGCGGATACTTCTGAAACAGTTTCTGATGACACAGTTTCATGTGAAGATGGTAATGAAATTGCCAGACGACCTGCAGCTCCTTGAGGTTCAATAGCTGCAATATATAAAAAATAAATAATCAATTTCTCCGCGGCTACATGTTTCATCTTTTCAGTTTAACTTCACTTGTCATCATTTCATTTAGTTTTTAAAAAATCGGAGACTCGGAGGCATACCCATATCAACCTGGCTTAGATTATCGCCATCGATCTCCGGGTTGGCAACGTCAGGCTACAAAACCTCTTCCGCTGCTTGCTCCATGGAATTTTCGGCTATTGGTGCAGTGACCATAGGATTCACTACGCCTTCTGTTTCTCACCTTCATCTGCGTTTTCGCCTTCATTTATCTGCAGCTTCAATATAATTTTTACAATTCATGCAGACAATTTTCACATTCTCTCAGTTAAAATTAGGGAACATTGCTCCAGCGTGTTTTGTAGGTCTTCAGTAAATGCAAAAACTATATTCTTTTCTTGGATTCTTTGGTGTGACAAAATGCGCTCTCACGTTGAATATCTCTTCCCTTTCCCATGCTGCTTAGATAATAGCAACGCAACAGGATGTAAGTTCTTATTAAGATAAAAAATGCGACGCGACTGCTCACTGAGTATAGATTCTATTAACTTGTATTTTTTGGCATTGCATGCATTGCAAAGTATAAGTTTGTATACTATATTATTTCACTACTTATACGATTCACCAAATACATTTACAATATAATATTAATTTCTATATATTTTTAAAGCATTATTATATGGAAAATTACCTATAACCGACATTATACTTTACATTTTAAGATTCTGCATTTTTAAAATACCACAAATGCTTGTAAAAATTAATGAATTCATACATACGCCTAGGCGTATTTTTTGTTCGTGGTAGTACCGGTGGGTATCAAGGAACCACGTTTAGGACTGCAGGAGCACATAAATAAAGTAGGTTGCTCTTCCTGTTTCATTTTCTTTCCGGCCAACCTGATTTATGGCCAATTTAAAAAATTGACTTTTGTGGGCTTGCCTTTTACAAGCTTTTCCACCGACAACGCTGTGACATGTATTCATGAACTTTGAAGCTGCCCCATATAGACAACAATTAAAGAGTGTAAATTTAAAAATGTGTGCCAGGAATGCGTATTAGACTCCTATTGCGAATACAGCAGCAACGGCCCACAAAAGTAGGAATAACAGAAATGATAATCCAAAATGATTCACAAATGAACCGCCACATAAAAATCGCATGCTTCCAATGTGCGAAAACGATGGTTACACGCATTTATCTCTACCAGTAAAGAGTATATAATTCGAGAATATGCTTAATCACTAGTATCATGATTCAGAGCTGACTTTAAAGTAAAAGATGGTCCAAAGCGCATTAATTTTTGATCGTCACTTAATATAGACATGCTTGGAAAAGTAACAATTTTAGGATCATTGGCGATTAGCTCCACGCCGTGATCTCCAGCGTCGAAATAAAATTCTTCGCATGGTTCTGATAAGCCAGTTCGAAATTATCGTATGATTTGTTGGAGTCACAAACGCTGACACGTACCCATTGGCGTAGGTGTACACAATAGGCCACTCACGAATGCATGATTCCCTCTCAACAAATTCATATGAATCAATATCTGTACATTTAGACACCGACAAAATATCGCCCTGTCCATACCAAAATCCTTGTCATGGTGTCACATACCGACTGGTAGTAGCAACAAAGCCCCCTGATTGAAGTTGGTACAAGGATTGATTGATCTAATTCTAGCACAGCAACTTTCAAGGGGACGACCTAAAAATTCGTAACCATTTCAGTGTAGTTCCTTCGCCATTCAGCTTTTATATGAAACTGCGTATTCGTACCTATAATGCCGTTAGATTTTATAAATAACACTATACCATCCGGTGCAAGGCGTTCATCACCATTTTCCGGCACTCCTCCTCCGATACTGGAGAGATAACCTCATATCCACCTCTGTCTTTACCAAAGATGAAGCCGGTACTAAGCTATTCAATTTTCGACCGTGCATAGCCCTCGAAACAAGCAGTTTTTTGCTTTGACATGTCCGTCCAGTTGAGTGTAATTCCAACCATGTTACTTGATTTTTGTTGGAGTGGAGTATGAGAGTCCATATATTTTGGAACTCACCAATTTATTCCAAGGATCCACCGTCACATTTCCAAAGAGGCGTTTTTTCTCAACAAATGTGGAATACATGTATTTGTCGTCAGGGCTTTGAGGATTCTCAGTGGCATTGTTGTCATTATTTTCCTTGTCGTCCTGTAAGCCGTGTTAATTGTTCTCTCCGTCTTCCTGAATGGGTAGTGACTGTATACCATAGAACAACAGCAGCAGCAAAAGTACGAATAATACGGACATCTTTTAAATAATCTGCTGTTTTAAATAGGCTTTGCCTACCTTGCCTACTTTAGTAGATTTACTTATTTTTAAATTCAACTGCGTGAACAAATCCTTTATGACAGTTTATGAGAACATAGCACATTGATTCCGCATAAAACCATAATCATTTATTAAATTTGCGCTCGATTTGAAAGACGTTGAGTGCAATACTGTAAAGCCTATCGGATGAATGGTTTTTAACAGCCGAAACTGTTAAAGTTTTAAGCTGATTCACTACCATCTTGTATGTGTAAATTGTTAGTGTGTTGAAAATATGTGACAATTATTTGAACATGCAAGTTTGGAAATAAAAATATCAGCGATATATGGATATCTTTTTAGAGACTCTCGACGTGCCAATATGTTTGTATGCCTATGTTGTAATTTGAGTGACATAAATCGAATATGTTTGCAGCTTCGCTAGGCACCACTGTCAATTTGATATGAAGAACATTCAATTACAAAATCACTGACATAATTTAATGTCGTAAAACATTCGCACATGAAACAAAAGCATTTATAGATTGCATTCCGTGATGAATTAGTATATGTGTTGATGTGTTTAATAATTGTTATTTATAAATACAATAAATTTGACCAGAGCTTATTGATTTATTAGTAGCTACGTACATTTGTTGCCGTCAGCTACAACATGACCTAAACCACTGGCGTATAATTAGTCACAAATCTTATATGGAACACTCAGAGACATAACCTGATCTGCTATCTATCAAATGCTGTTAGAGCCACTATCAAATGCTATTAGAGTCATTAATTATGTCTATTATCATTTATGTCCAATAATTATTACTTGATTTCTACACAGTTTCTTACCTATAAAAGACGTACGGCTACATATTACAAAATAATGCACGATTGAGTTAAGTACTTTGAGAAGAAACCTTTTCAACACATTCCCAAATTTGCAGACCACCGACTTCACGTTCTCAATAAGCAACATACATACGGCAAATGAACAGAATAAAAGCAAAAAGTAGAAAACATATTTAATATTCCCATTCAAGGATAACTTGTGTACATGTCCCAAATATTCACTCGAGTTCTCCCTCGCTCTTTGCAAACTATACTCGGACCGAAACGTCACCCTGTTTACCCAATGATTATTAACTCCGGACTGCAACAAGCTCAACCATCTATTTTCAATATGTTTTCCGGCAGACGGGAAATTGAATGAACGAAAGCCTACGTGTAATTTATCTAGCGGGTCCTTACTGATGTAAGCAAATTTGGGATTTAAGTCAAATTTTTGAAGCGTCTTGACGGTTAAATCCGATACCTCTTTCTTGGTATCCAAATATGCAAACTTGTCGCAAGTTGCCATTGACTTAATGAACTGGCTGCCATCAATCATGTCGTGTAATTCTGCTGATGAGTTTGCTCGTTTTGTTAACCGTCTAATCTCCTTTCGAGCCATTGTATAAGACTGGCGCTTTTGCAGCCTCAAACTATTGCGGTCTATTTCACGCATTCGCCAAAAATTATCCATTAACAAATATATATTGAAATCTGTGTCATTTAAATAATACTTTTTCATTTTCCTCCACATTGCATCTAAATTACCAGTAATTGATAGGTTGGAGGAAAGTACAATCGGCTGATGAATAGTAAAGTTGGCAGTAAATATTTCGGAAAATGTTCCCAATGGATATATCTGCGGAGGTTTTGTCAGCTCCTTGATACTGTTGCCTTGGTAGCCATACGTGAATATCATGCCCAGTAATAACCAAGGCAACGCAACCGTTTTGCAATATTTTGACGCCTTAGCTCCTTGCAACAACACAATATTGTATGCAAACGTCATGCAGGCATAAACGTCCAATTTAGCTGTTCCCTTTTGTCGCAATGAGAGTAGATGATAAACGTATATGCACATACCACTTTTGATTGCAAAATACAATAAAAGAAGCCATGTATACAGGTCAAATGATGAAAAGCAGCCCCGTAACGAAATTACGGAATACTCGTCCTGCTTCTGGCAGGATGCAAAGTAAATATTGTTTTGACTTTCGTACAAAATATTACTTTCGTTATGCGCAGTTGTGAGAAGTAAAATTGTAGGGAAATATTTGTGAAACACGTGCCGTAAAAATCCGTTTGACATCGTAGCATTGGGCGCAATAAAACTTAGAGTCATTCTCTGCAGTTTCAGATCGGGGTCGTCCGAGTTAAATTCTCCGCTAAATATGTCAATCTCGGACGTGCTGAAATAAATAACGACAACATTTGTGGAAAAATAACGGAATCGGTTTCCCGTGGTGGCCATGAGCTCTGGAACGTATCGACCTATGAATTTAATTTTTGTCCGTTGAATGCGACCATGGCAATCCTTTAGTTGTCTCAATGTTTCCGAGCTGAGCTTGTGCATTTTGTTGCCCACCTTCATGATTGATTGAAATTGACCAGTTGATGGATGTATACTGTAACACTGTATTAACATCTGCTCATAAAAGTCATGTAAACTATGATGGGATTCGACGAGAAATTTTGTCCTGGAGACGAAGAATGTCCGAGTTCCACGGTAATACTTCCCGCTCGCTAGCCACAGAATTGCTGTCGTAGGAAGAACCCGAGAGGCAGTGAAATATGTGAAGAATATATTGAAAGCAAGTAGTAGGTGAGGCCCTGTATTCATCTTCACGACGTCTTCAAGAATGAGTGTGAAAACTGCGGAGCCTAGTATCGCTTTACTTGCCAAATGATAAGGAAAGATTGTATTCAGTTCCTTTTGTAAATCTTTTTCGAAGTAATCAGCGTCGACTGTTTGCAGGATGCGAGAGTCGAAAATATCCCACTGCTTGCAAGGAGACGGCAGAATGTACGCCAAAGCAACACATGACAATTTGTGAATTGGACGGGTACGGAATTTGAGTCGACTTTTCCATGACATCAAATTAAGACGCGAATCCCTTTGGCAGAAAAATGTTCCCGTTTCTGATGATCTGTAGTAATAATTAGTCATCTGGATTGGAAAGAAAGTCGGTGCAATATTAAACGCTGTGGTTTCGTCGACATACGTGTTATTGTAAATTCGCGTGTGGTAATGGAACACGTTTTGAATAATTTCAACCCAGCAATTTTTAAACTCGTTTAGCCCAGGATACAGGTAGAGTCGTTTGCCGTTGGATATCTCACCGAATGTCAGAATGACCGAACCAAAAAGAAATATAATAGAAGCTGTACGCGTCATCATTTTGATTTTAGTTATGCCTTAATTGGTTTTGCTTCCAGACAACTCAAGCCACAAACATCCACTGATATGAAATATATATCATTATGTGACAGAATATGTCTAGTAATACTTACTTTAGCCTTGCAACAACGATTATACTTTTTTTCAGTTCTGCACGATGGTTTAGTGCAAAGAAGTAAAGTCTACTACGGAATAAAATATAATCAAAATATTAGTCGGTGTCTGTCTTTAGACTAACCTGATAGCTTAATATTCTAAAGACACTGCTACATTAGTTTCTGCGACTGAAACTGGGCGTTGCCCTTACAATATGGCTACAGGTAGTCTTGTAGCATATCCTTGCAGGAACGGGTGGCAAATTAAACCGACTTGCTGCGCGAGTATGTATATTTGTTGTCGACGTAAGAAAAGTACACGTGCGGGAGTAGACAACTAACCAGCTTTTCGGTCAAAACAAATTCCATAACTGTCGCCGTCGGAATATGTTATGGTGTCTGCAAAAATTGAATGCGATTAATTTAGATAATTTGAAACTACATGAAATTTGAAATGATGGACAGTTTTTTTTCATACACTAAGCACGTTGATATGTTATAACTGTTGGCATAGCCAACCAGTAGTACCAATGCGATGATACCTAAACCTAAACATGTATTTTACACATTTTACATCTTTCGGATTCGGTTAATTTTAGGGCATTTAGTCATTCTAAAATAATGGATGGAGTGCTAGAATGTGGGTAATGGTTAGTATGCAAAACTCGCAAGGTCAATTCGTTGTATATTTAAATACGCCAAACTTTTGGTTCTGCTGGACGGTGCCTAAAGTACACATACTCAAAGTTTGCTTAAACTTTTTCATTTGCTTAAAAATCAAAAATTAAAAACTGATACACTCTGATTACGTGACGACAAGTAGCCGTAACGATGGAAAGTATATGTTGATTATGTCACAAATGCACGTTTGTTGGGAGCTAATATTTTCAAACGGAAACTCGTATATTCGGTTTTACCTAGCGCCAATTCTGGAAATGACTGAAGATATGTCTAGTAGGTATTCGTTCGGAGCAAAATGGTATGCAAATATGCAATACGATTCAGTGTACTTGAAAGTAATTTAGATCGTAAATCAAATGGATACTTAAAACATATAATGCATTTCAAACAGTTAAATAAAACAGAATTGAACTGAATGGTTATGTAACATTTAGCGGAGTACACTCAAGAATCATCTTTTTGAAATGCGGCATCACAGTTTGTGGCACATAAGCGAAATATTTTTTCGTGCCGCAGGTTGTAGATTAATTAATAACGGGGTTAATTAATTAATTATTATAATTTTACGCGACATTACTGGACGTTCCACATTTGTTGCGAGTTGCTTAAATTACGCGTAGATATTAACACTATTAAGGGATAATATTTTGCAGGCAAACCATGTTTACGAGATTAAGTCTGCATATACTTTGTAATTTGCCATTGTCTAGCGTTTTCGCTTGTAAGTATACACGCATGTCTCAAATAGAAACGTTGTTAGCGCAAAAACATGATCAACAATATATACATAAAATATGATAGACAAGTGTTTAACTGAAAGTGAGCACCATTCCTGCATCCCAACATTACTGTTAATATTTTGTGACATTTTGTCACTTTTTATAAACTTTCGGTGCCAAAGTTCCATCAAATATGTGGCCTCCGCCCGACCAATATACTCGTTCAACATCCTTTCGAGAATAGAATATTTCTGGATCCCCATGCTACCGAAGAATGAAATTTCACCGGAGAGTTGACCTGCCACATGTAGTCCAGTAGCGGAATTAGTTGGTCCCATTTTCGCTATAGCGGTGGACATAACGGAATACCAGCCGACACAGGCCGCGTTTTTATCCATCAAAACTTTGCCAATACATTCGTTGATATTGCCGGTCATTATGCTCATTCGTTGTCCAAGATTTTGCATGTACGCGTTCGATGAATCCGTAAAGTAATTCAGTTCCGAAGCCCCGACGCTATGCAGGTAGACTGACGTATATTCGTGTTCCCGGTTCTGAATGTCCTTGAAGCTGTTTGCCACATTTGGCTTGTGACCAATTGTCATATAGCCAATAAGATCCAGTTTGTAATGCGATCCCATGACGAATGAAAACCAAATCCAAAGACATATGACAATCCGTGACATTTCTTTCTTTGGGTGCTTTCGGGATTGTTCCGTTAAAATACCAACCATGTTTACTATCACATGCAAAACCGATTGTGTCTTTACACTGTGTTTAAACAAAATGCTTATGAGGACACCATAAATTACTGAAACAAGTAGGCCAACTGGATTAAGGGAATTGACTACCGCGTCTAAATGCAAGTTTGATTTTGGAACTTGAACGCAAAATGAAATCTTGCTTATGTACAACCATCTCGTGAATCCAATAACTCGCATTCTGTCTCCTCGTGGATATAAAAGAGGCGATATATCTGCATTTTGAGAAACGATTTCTCCAATTAGCCCAGTCCAAGTGCCGTTAGGCAGACGGGAGCCGAATCCAGGTGTTTTGATTTCATTCGTGTAAATGAAGGTTACATTGCACCTGGCGGATATCTCGTGAAGAATCATAATGTTAAAACCGACGGGATTGGACGAGTTGCCTTGATGGAATGCATTTGGTGGGATTGAGATGTAAGCAACTTTAAATGTTCTACCATTCAGAATATTTCCGGTCCTAGGATTTGGAAACTCCCGATATTCCTCAAAATGTCCCGGGTGTACTTGTGAATCGGCAAAATAAGCGACCTCACAATTCTTAACAAACATTCCGTATATAAAATCTGCTTTATTCAGAACGTTCACACAAGTCATCACACTTTTCACCGTTACTCCTTCCGCTGAAGCGAAAATGTAAATGTTGTGGATACTGAAGCGCCAAGGCATTGACTGCAGCCGCAATGCTGAACTTTCTCCTATTTGATCCGGCAAGCCTAGAATGTTTACTTCGCACTGTCGTAAAAACTTTGATACAAAGCCGTAGTGGATGAGACCCGGTGAATTTGAAATATAATCAATAATGGCCTGCACCATAATTGGTTCATGAAGGCGTGAGATTATGAACGAAATGTCACCGGAAGTATTATTTCCCAGCAATGTATATCTAAATTTACAATCTACTGCTGAAGTCATTTTGATGTGCCGCAGGTCGGAAACTAAAGTATTGATTAGTAATGATTTATCAGTGTTTGACATTCCCAATTGCGTGAATGTTATTAAAATATGTAGTTTAATAATCACCTGTGCTATAAAGTAGTAAGTCATTTTGCACTTGTGGAACTAAGTTCTTGTGATCGCTCACCTTATTTTCTACAAAACTGAAAATGAAGTAGAGCGCTGGTATTATTCTGAAACGAGACATTTGTGTATATTTAATAAGATCGAAAAAACATATAATCGTATCAGGTTTTGGATTGAAATCATGATTTGTATTATCTAGCGACAAATACGCTAAGCATTGGATGTAATCATTTCGTCAACCTTTTTCTTCGTTGCCAACGAATTGGATAGGACTTGCCTGTTACATAGTATGGCATACATGCCGCCACATTCGTATGTTTATTTATGTTGGATACATGAAATAACAGGAATAGTACATGCCGTCGAAAAATTGGTCCTGAAAAGTAATACAAAAACCATCATTTTATCACGTTGCAATTATTTTTAAATACAACTGTATTGCATTGAGTAAACAAACTGTAATTTTATTTGTATGTGTGCAAGTGGTTGTCTTATCCACCGTCAAACGCTACATCATGATAAGTAGTGATGGTTTGTATACTTGTTAGCATAATTGGAATACCAAAGTCCGAATATTCTGAAGGTTACAGAAACGGTAAACAAACATTATGAAACACTTTCTCTGAAGGTGCAGCGCATTGCAGAGAGTAAATATTATGACATTTATTTTTCCTACTGGGTTTGTCCATCCTAGCACCATTGAAAATGGACAACATCATCATAGAGACATTATTCATGCACACGTGTGTTATCAGCGTATTGGAAATGCGACAAATGTGAACGTGCATCTTTCCTGGACCATCCTCTCTACTAATCTTGAACACTGACGACATGCTTAATAGTTACCCTACATTGCGGATGTAACGACTTGATTATTATGACAATCATACGTCACTATATACATTGCAGCGGCATTACACCTCTACTGAATTTTATATTGGGCAACTAAAATAAATAGAGGTCGTCATTATAATCATTCACCGTAACACAAAACTTTTGAAATTTAAATGGATTAACGCGTGTGATTCATGAGCAAACGATGCTCATAAAACCTCATTGACAAGTTCTGCTGTAATTTTGTTTATGACATCGTATTTAAGATTAGCGTACAACATGAGCTCACACGTCTCCGTAGGAACAAATTATTTTAAGCATGCCCAGATTATGATAAAGTCATTAATGCGGGTCAGCGTGAAAAAAGATTACAACTTTGTTCGGAAATCATTGTTCTCTCGAAATGTGTGGTACCTTATTGAAGCGGTGCACATGCTTTTCACGTACACGGATCAAAAATGACGGTCATACGAGATTAATGAGAACTGTATCAGTCATAGTAAACAACATGACCAATATAATTGCATATGTCGGTATTTAAAAAGTAAAAAATAATACGAAATTCATTATATCACCCTGCCACAATGTTGCCGCCGATGCGTAAATTCGAAAAATGTATTAATTGATGTAATAAACTATACATTGCTTCATGATTACCGCATCAATGGGATACTAATATTATATATGAATATGTTGTTATGCGAGAAATTCCATTTCGGATTAAGATATGAGCTAATTTAAATCCAGCGACCTTTTGTATATGTTGCAGGGATTAAATTTGACTTTCGGACAATGATGTTGAAATCATGGGGCATTGCTAATCTATGTCATAAAAAATTAAGTTGCTTACGTCAGCTTTTGCGCATCATACCACAATTTTGCGTCATTCAACAGCTCAATTCACTTTATGTTAAAACATACGCATTAATATAATACCATGCTGGTATTATATTTGATTAATGCAAAGCGAATTAGCAAACTAGTAAGGACATTAAAAATGCTAGAAAATGTGTATTTTTTCTTGTTATGACTACATCTTTATTTTGTTTACTACTATTAATACAAAATGTTATTTTTTACTGAATCGATGAAAACATGAAAACTAAAATCATAACTTAAATATCTAATTTTGTGACAAGTTAATTACCGCCGCTGTAATGGCGACAAATAATAAAATGGACACGGACACTTCCGCGCTTACTCCGGCCTTATTACTGCATATTGTGCCATCATTGGTTGACCTGTATCCTGTACCACACCTACATGTACCTGTTTCAGCATGACATTCCACCGGCCCACTAATGGGCAGCATACACTCCACTAAATTATCGCATGTATCTCCTACCTTCTTGACGCCAAAGCACTCATCACGGAACAGTATGGCCCCAGGAACGCACGCACATTTCATGTCACTTGAGACGCAAGTGGAATATTTGTCTCGCAAGTAGCATGCATCTTCAGATTCACATGACTCATCCAGCTTCCTTGGAACAACGCAACGGTCATTGAAGTATTGGGATGGTGGATTGGTCACGGGACAGTCGCATATGCCGTTGACGCATTTTACTGTGGAGTCCAAGCCGATGTTCCGGCATTGAACGTCTTCAGCGCATGACTCATTTCCTTGTGTCTTAAGCTATTGTAAAAAAGTCGTGGTAAAATTTTAAGATTAAATTATTTAATTTTTTCCATCGCCTATTCTTACCTCCAAGCAAACATTTGGCGTCATGTGACCCTCGACATAGCCAGCCTTACAAAGACACAGGTTATCTATCTCAGGTCCCATCAGACACTCACTGTTGTCCACCTGGCACTGCGTGGTCACGTTGCAAGTAGAGTTCAGGATCTCGACAGGACCATAGCAGCCTTTTCCATCAGGACTTATCACTGGCGTATCTTCATGGCATACACATACATGTGTTTCCCCGTTGCAGACGGATCCCTCCAGCGCCCCACACTGGTCAGGATGATCTGGACATGGCTCCCCTATCACCTCCGCTAGTTTCATGCATGCAGCCCTCTCGTTGTGAGGATTGGTCACGTAACCAGTCCCCCCATTGCATTGACATTGCTGACTTGTATTACAAATGGCATGACTTACATGGGAACACTGGACCTCCTCCTCACATGCCGCTCCCAGAAAGCTCCTCAGTAGACACTTTGAATTGTCAGCGGAAGCAATGGCGCTGCCGTTACAAGCGCAGTGTTGTATCCCAACCAGACACTCAGCCGGGCCAAGATTAGTGGTGCACTGAATGTCCTTGGCGCATCCATCTCCAACCAATGTCGCCTTCCTGTAGCATGTATCCTCGTCAGAAATGGCATCACCTTGGCATTGGCATTTCTCCTCCTGGCAAATGCTTAGTGGTCCTGGGACGCCCATTTGGCACTGCTGGCTTTCAGTACAGTTATCATCAAGGTGGTCCATTATATCAAGACACGTGTCCATTGCAGTGTTGGCTGTTGTGTTAGTGGAGCAGGAACATACTGTGGAGCAGGCAGCGTTCTCACTTGGAACTCGACCGCACTGGGCGCTGTCGTTACAGGGACGACCTATCATGAATCCGCCAGGATAACACTTGGTGCCCGCGACGCCATCTCTGTTCTCAATAGCTCCAGCAGCGCAAACACAGTTTCCATCAGCGGAGCATGTGGAAAGGTCACCAATATTTGCAGAGCACTGAAGGGAAATGGTGCAATTGTCGCCAATGTTCACGGCTTTGGGATGACAAGTGTGCATCCCAGGATTCTCGACAGCTGTAGTCTGACATTGGCATACGCGCTCTCGCGAGTTACCGGGAGCTGGTCGGCAGGTACTCAGGGACCCCGGAGTCCCGCCGGTACACTGAGCGTTATCGGTACAAGGATCTCCTATTTTGTCCACAACGACGAGGCAGCGACCACCGATGTTCAAGGCTGCTCCCTCACACTCACAGGTTTTTGAGGTGGTATTACAAATACTGTGGTTTCCTGGCATGCCCAGTCTGCATTGCTCCTGATGCTCACACATGTCTCCCGGTCCTGTGGCCAACTTGTAACATCTTTGTTGCCCCGGAAGTTGAATGGATGTGGTGGTACAGCTGCAGACGCCGCCAAGGCAGTCGCTGAATTCTCCGGGTGTTCCGCCAGTGCACTGGACTTTCTCAGTGCATCTGTCTCCGATGAAGTTGACCTTGGTTAAGCAGATGGTGTTGTCCGTGCTGGGGACTCCGAGGACTCGGTTGCAGATGCAGTTGCCAGGAGCATGACCCTCACATTCTCCTAGAGCTCCAAGATTGTGTTTGCATTGTGAATTCTTTTCACAGGCGTCACCAACTTTTGTAGCCACTGGTCTGCAGACTCCGGGATTCTCACCTGGCTCCACAACTGTGTTGACGATGCATACACAGACGCGGGAGGTGGTGTCACATCTGCTAAGCTGGCCGGAAGCTCCTGTGCGGCATGCGGCGTCAGTAGTACATGGCTCCCCAATCTCAGCGCCATATGCAAGTGACACCAATGATATGGCCAGTACAGCCAAAACAGAAAATTTACTAATTTTTAACATTGTTGTAATTTTTTATAAGAGAGAAAGAATATAGGTACGTACAGCTACCGTGATGGTTTCATTATGTTACGGAGATGTGTTTTGAGCAGAGCTATAAAATGAAGTAGGATTCCAGATAATTCTTCCTGGCTGTGATTTGCAGGCTTATCAATTAATTGTCGGATCAATGGCCTTGCTTTGTCGTCATGCCCATGCGTAGGAGGTTGGATTATCCCACTACGCTCCAAAACAGTGTGATTTTATGGCACGGATTTATTGAGATTCATGCCCATGAAGTTTTTACATAAAATGTTTCAGAGTGATGTAGTATATAAAGATAAATGCCGGCGTGACTCTGATTTGACGAAAGATTCAAAGAATGTCCTCGGCAATCAAAGTTATCACCGCTGCCATTCTTGGTAATCCTAAATTACGTAATTTTCGCTTCACCGTACGCATGAAGCATTCCAGAAGGATTTGTGACCGAAACAAATGGAATGTAAGATTACTGTAGGAATTTATTATAAGTGTAATTAACAGGGAAGCCATCAAATGATTAGTCATAGTTCCAGAATATATTATGGCAGGTAAATATAAATCTGATCAAATTCATACAAGTTATCATCCAGCCCAATATGTGGCTCATCTTAATCCATTTTGATTGACGCAATTTGTATATGGTATCATGAAATTAAAATGTGGTGATCAGTGATACAACCGCTATCTCTTGAATGCGCATGAATCTCGTAGAATGGTGATTTTCATATTTCAATGTACTGATTAGTAGCAGGATAATCCTTTCTTTTTAATTCCTTATATGTCTCAATGAAATGCTTCCATAATAGTTATTTTTGACCACATATCCAACACAACATCATCGCCCAAATGCGGGGACAACAATTGTTTAATGTAAAGTATTTAAACTGAATTTTTGATGAATCATAAGCGAATTAATTTTTACTTAGATTGTTACCGCAGAAATTATACTACGCAAGATATCACCGATAAGACCCACTAGTGAGGACATTGTGCTACATGGAAATGGAGAATGTGTAGTGCGATACACATTTTGATTGGATTCCGTATGAATAGAATCTTCAAGGAAACATTATTTCTATATTCTGCATGTAAACGAACGGGTTGTATGATTTCTAGCAGAGTATGTGATAACACGACAAAATTTACCGGGATTAATACAAGTACACTCACTTGGATAACTCCAGTAAATCACATGGATGGCAAGCTGAATTTCTGAATGTTTCGTATGCGATTTTTAAGCATTTACATACGTTAGTAGACATTAATTTCAATGCCAGTAGCATGTCACTCAATAACGATAAAATTTATATTGATAAGAAAAATCACCAATTGGTTGGTCACCAGGTAACAAGTGATGAGCCATACGACAGTACGCTGTGGTCCGCCGTGATCTGATAATGGCTCCCAGTCATCTCAAATGCAAATCTGTCTCAAATCGGCCACGTTATATTGTACATGCGTGTCAGAATCCAACATGTTCTGTGTTTATTAATATCCGGCTGCTGATGTTTTCTTACAAATATTCCCAGGCAGCACTGTGTCATTCCCATTATCATACAATAACATTCATACTGAATTTCAATAAATTGTATTTCAGTCTGTCATTCCAATCAACAGTGTTTTATTACCATCGACCGCATATTGTTCAAGATGTATTATCTGCATTCATTTACGAAATATTTTGATTGACAATGCTTGTTACCTGATACTAAAGTGCTAAATGTCATCATACATGCAGTTTTATCTATTTTGCGTTACATATGAATACAAAAATTATCTAGCAAGGATCGGACCAATCTACTCGTTAATTTCTTGCAGATCCCAAAAAATATTTTTCTAGATTAGTGTCGCATTTTTTACTTATACGACAGTTTAAACAATTAGCAAATATGTCACCCTCTTACAGAAAAATGCACACTTGGTCTAACTCCCCATGTATGTGTTGACTACTACTATACTACTGGCCAATTCATTCGTCCGCTTCTTATAATATATTTGTGTGAAATGCTTCAGGCATTTATAAAACCGAGAAGTGACTAACTTGCATATATGAACCACAAAACTTAATTTTGTTTCGTACAATATAAAGATTACTGCTGCCGCAAATAACCCACAGCAGGGGATCACTGCTAGTATGATAACCTGATACCTGCTCCGACTGTAGTCAGTTGTTTCCCTGGAAAATTTATCAAAGCTGACATTTCTTGAATTCGCCAGCTGTAGTACCGATAAGGCAAAGTGTTTTTTCCACCACTCTATAATGCCAGTCTGGGCTGTGCGTTTAATGCGAAGAATAGTTCTCGTGGGAAAGTGCCCATAGAGATGATATCCCCGCATGATTTCGAAGAGGACGTCTTTACCCAACCAAATGGGTGCTCCCTTCTTGACGAAATGAGCATGGAGCAAAGAAGCCAAATACTCATTCAAAACCGCTGCTGAGCGGTTGCATTTTTCGATGTGTGGAATAACAAATTGTGCGGAATGAAAATCCAGCCGTGGATACCATTTCCGCGCAATTGCGCTTCTCCAAGATGGGAAAAGTTTTGTGTGATTGAAGTATCCCCATACACTTGCAGGTACATGATCCTTCAGCAAACTCGTCACTTTAAAATGTGGGTCCCGGGCAAGATTTACATACATCCATAACAATGACACAACCGGAAACGCTTCGTGATTGTTTTGCTGTACGTACATAGATGCATTGTATGTAAGACCTTCCACCATATTTAGATCAGCTTTTGACATTTCATACGGCTCAATGAAAGTATTAAAAGCATTTGCTCGGAGGGACTCAAATGTGTCAAAGGGAACCAGAGGGGAATGTACTGTCAATTCGGTGATATTATCACCTCGATATTCGTTACTTAATAATGTTAGAACCAACGGAATAGTAAATAGTCCAACAACCAGCACTTTGTTTGTTGTAACTCGTTGATGTCGAAACATGCCCGTTTCTTGGTCAACGCACACCGAGTAGAATTGGAATGCTATGTTAAGTACACCGCGCTTTTTAAAATATGCCAGCTGATCACTTCTGGCGAGTATGTATGCACATAGCTGGTTAAATTTTGCAAGCAGAACGGAAAATGTCATTAGAAATAGAAACAATATCACCCAACAAAATGCATCCAGGGCGGTAACAAGACCTCTTACATTATATGTCCAGCTTAGCTGCTGCTTGTGGCAACTGATAAATCTCAGCCTTGGAAAGATGAATGCTAGGGATGTGTCCGGAAATTTTGCCAAATTGGAGCCAGTGTGCCTCCGAAAGCCTGGTCGAGAAGCACTGCGATATTTAACATTTCCGGTTTTACCGCATCCTGATAGTCTGACCTTCTGCGTGGAAGAGTATGTCTCGGACCACGCGGACCTAACATCCACGGTTGCATTATCATGGATATACAGCGATAACAAATGTGTGTGTAGTATTAACTGCAAGAGCGATATGGAGTCCACATCTGTGAAATGTAGTTCGTTTAGTACAAGGTTCCTACGTTTCGCTAAATCGTAATTGTGGTAACCCGGGCGCATTCCGGCAGGAACGACAGCGTGGAACAACGGCGGTTGCTTCCCCAGATTGTTGATTTGATCATTAATGAGCAGTAATTTTTCCCTTCTGCGTGGGGGCTCAGCAAAAGTTACACGTTTGTAGGGTTTACACGGATCGCAGTATTCGCACAGAATGGAGAACGTTGATGACAATGTATCCCAAAACATATATGATATATCCATTCTTACGTGCCACGAAAAGTGAAATAATGTTGATATCCATGCCGTACGGATTTTCGCCCTGTGATAAATTATGAGAGAAAACCGGGGAACTGTATTGATGAAATGTTCTCTCCATTTGGACTTGTCGGATACGGCCGGCCAGAAGGGATCTATTAGCAACTTCTCAGGAACATCAGTTTGAAATGTGTGAAACATTTCCGGTTCGGATTTCTCGATTGGCGGATACACGTATATTCGTGCGTCGCAATATATATTTGTACTCCCTCCTGCGAACCCATCTTCCAACAATTTCTCACTGTATGCTGATGTTCCCGGAGTTTTGTAAAAGTCATTTATTGCCGTCAAATTTCGTGGATGTATTTCTGACGGAACAAGTATCTTGAGACATGTAGAGCATGCTTTATGTGTGTAATACTTCATCAGAATTACCGGTGCACTCAACTGGCTACCATTCAAATTGATTCCCCTGAAATTGAGCACTTGGATTACACAGTCATTGAATGCACTAATTGTTTTTGGAATCTCATTTGACAACTTCGGCTCCTCAAAGTCAGTCATAGTTGCGTGCGCTCTGAGAACGAGTGATAGTTTCAACCCCAAACACACACCACGACAAACGTTACTGAAAAGCATTTTGAAGCGGATAGCAGGAGATCAAATGGGATTGATGTTATTATCGGTGTATATTGGCAAATATATGATTGAACTATAATAGTAAGTCCACTCAAAAAGCGAAAGTGTGAAGCCGATGCTTTTAGCAGTGTTATTACATGTAAAATTTTATCCACAAGTAATATATGCACTATATTCTACATGTGGTGTTTGCAGCGAACCTTCTAGTAGCAAATAGCGTCAGATGGGATGTCTTATGCTAATATACACGACATCGCATGTGCAAATTTTAAATCACTAACTATACAATTTGTCCTAGAATTGAACTTGAATATTCCGTATTGGTTTGCAAGTGGAAATACAACGCCAATTCGTAGCCTACGACCAAGTGCATACGATGTTAATCGACAAAGTCAAATCAATAACATATATGTCGTGGTAAGTAATTTTAGATGGAGTTATTATATTTCAGATCGTGTAAAAATATGGCTTGTGATACCTCGTAGAAAAAGGCTTATATATTCAAAATGTTTTTCAGTTTTTACCTAATGCAATCTGCAAAAAAATAATTAGGATTTGATTAAATTTTCCGTACAGTGTTGGTTATGACCTAGAATGTCGCATTTGAATTAAATGCCCTAGCACCTGTTTCAGAAATCGTTGTTTTAAGTATAATAAAGATTATATTTGCTTGAAAGCTTCAGAATCGATCTGCTGATTCTGAACAACATGTGAAGCTGCTCTTGCTTATTACATTGCTGCATAAATCTCTAATAACGTCTGGTCACTCATAATGTTCCACTCAATACTAATATCGGTTGCCTGACACTGTCGTGAGTAGAACAGGTGCACGAAAGTGGTCACGTAAACTTGCAATAAATTATTCAAAACTTAATCCTTCACAATTCGCATTAATATTATAGTAGAGGAGGCCAAACCCATTAGCCACGTGCATGTTATATGGCTAATTGTTACCCATACGCTGCCTAAAGGTGCTAAGTAATGACAAATCAATAACAGTTGCGGGGTAAAAACAGATATTTGGTTTCTCACAAAATTTGTCATGTTTCCTAAAATGTTTTCGCATTGGATTGTAAGTACGTGCAACGATTCAATGTTCAGTCCTAATTTCGTTCCTGTAAACACGCCAATTTTTAGAACAAATTCTCGAGGTTTAATCTGTGACTAACTTCCGTATGCAGTGTGAATGTACATAATAGTAGGAAGTAAAAAGGATGTCCTTGTCGTGAGGGAATGCTACGATGCGTTCGATGAGGAGGATAGAAATTTCTAAAGGTTCTTGCTTGACATAATTACTGTGTTTAGAATTTGATTTGAACGTTTGTTTTGGCTGTAGCGAATTAGTTGAATTTTTAGCACGTCTCCTCATGCCGCTGCATTCACGTAGCTCGATAATGCCAATTAAATGGAAACATATAATTGTACGTTAAGTGCGAGAATTTGTATATTCGAACTAGCAAAAGGACCACTATGTATTATACTGTTTGAGGCAAAACATGAGCATACATTCAAACAGAAAAATTGTGCCGTCGCTGTTGGTGAGTTTTGCAAATACATGTTTAATTTATTTTGAGTAATTTTATAGGTTTTTCACAATATCATATTGTTCAATGAATCGTATCGGTACACTATATAATTAGCAGAAATTTATTCATGTTTGTTACGTTACGGAGAATGTTTACTGTTTTTATTCCGATACACATAATAAAAACGATGAACAGGACGGCGGTAAGCATAATAACTGGGGTTGTCAAAGAATTCATGAAACTACGCAAGTTATAACACGACATCAAACTAATCGTAATTGTAATGTTTTGTATTCTTGAAAGATTCAGAAGCCACTTGCCAGTAGTACCTAAATGATTATGCAGTGTAAGGTTGTAAATACTACCAAACGAAAGAGATTGAATATTGACAAAGTTAGGGCAAAAATGTAAATGTATTGGTGATGTCTTGACTCGTCTGCATTCTGTAGAAACATATTTTGCATTTTAACTTATTTCCATACCTGTCATATATTCGCTCATCGCAAATGCCAATCAATAAGTTAGTCAAAATAAGGTTAAATTTGCGATTTCGCTGAGTAAAAATATGTTCTGTCCTTGACAATGATTTTTGTTGTGTGACATGGATTTCACCGATCAAAAATACTTTCAAATGTTTTCGAAGTTAGAATTCAATTTACAAACAAAGGTACATAATATATTTAATCATGCGCTACCTTTCTAATTGGTGGGTACCATCCGTTGACAGAACGGAACACAGCATGAGCTCCCATAACATCTTGCAAATACGATGTCTTCCAACTTGTATAACACCATTTCGGTTATACACATATGAAATATATATGATGCATTCAGTGGTACGTTCACCCTTGACACGAAACAAAAGGTGATATGACCAGGAGAGAAAAACTTAGTTATATTTGGTACGCAATTTTGTTGACTTTACGTATTTCTTTACACCTTAAACATTTTTAGATTTAAAATAACATTTAGCTTCATAACATTTAAAATAAACGCAATGCACAGATTGCTATGTGAGCATCATCAAAGTAAACATGGCGATTTGCTAAATATTTTAATATCATTCATACACGTTACATTTGAAACCAAGCAGGAATAAGTGCATTCATATCAATAACGGAGCCCTAGTTAATCCAAGCAGACTTTATTACAATGTGCTGAGGAGCTCGTGCAATGGAGCATTTCTTTGAATTTGGTTTGCGGATAAACTCCAGCCACCTGCACAAACGCGACATGCTTTCCTTCCTCACTTGAAACACATAAATAAATCTTGTTTCATACAATACACATATAAGTGTTGCCGCAAGTAATCCAATGGACGGAATTATTGCGAGTGTGAAAACCTGATATTTGCTCCGACTGTAATCCATTTTTTCCTCCGAAAATTCATCAAAGCTCGTCTTCCTTAAATTAGACAACTGGAGTACAGAAAATTCAAAGTATTTTTTCCACCACTCCGCGATTCCCGTCTGGCCCGAGTGTTTTATACGGAGAAGAGTGCTCGTCGGAAAGTGACCACTGAGATGGTATCCCTTCATGATTTCGAGCAAAACCTCTTTACCCATCCAAATGGGGGCCCCTTTCTTGACAAAGTAAGAATGCATCAAGGATGCCGAATATGCGTCTAAAATGGCTGCTGAGCGATTGCACTTTTCGATATGAGGAATAACCAACTGGGCGTAGTGATCGTAATCATAGTCCAGATTTCCGTTATCGTCCCGATACACTCCAAGTGTCCAATCAGGAAATATTTTTGAATTATTCAAATACGTCCACACTCTCGATGACACGTGGTTCCTTAACAAATGAAGGACTTTGAAATCGGGGTCCCGCGCCAGATTGATGCCATACCAAAACATTGAAACAATTGGAAACGCTTCATGATTGTTATGCTGCACGTAGTCACTAGCGTTGCGCGGAAGTCCCTCCACTAAACCAAAATCATGTTTTCCCATCTTATACGGCTCACTGTATATGTAAAAGGAATTCGCTTGAAGGGACTCAAAAGTATCAAAAGGTACGAGTGGCGAATGTATTGTCAATTCGGAGATATTATCTCCTCGGTACTCATTACTTAATATTGTGAGGATCAGCGGAATGGTGAAGAGTCCGACAATCAATACTTTATTTGTGGTCACTCGCTGACGTCCGAACAACCCAGTTTCCTGGTCAACACAGAGCGAGTAGAATTGAAAAGCTATGTTGAGCACCCCGCGCTTCTTTAGGTATTCCAGCTCATCATTTCTGGAAAGTATGTATGCACATAAATGGTTGAATTTTGAAAGTAGGACGGAGAGGATTATGAGAATAAGTAACAGCAGAATCCAGCAAAATATATCCAGAGCAGTGACGAGACCTCGTAAATTGTGTGTCCAGTTTAGCTGTTCCTTATGACAGCTAATAAATAGTAGCCGTTGATCAATCAAAGCCAGAGAAGTGTCCGGATAAGTGGCTAAATTGGAGCTAGTATGTCTCCAGAATCCTGGCCGAGATGCAGCACGATACTTGACAAGCACATTTGTCCCGCATCTAGGTAATTTAATACTTTGAATAGAGTTGTATGTAACTGGCCAGAAGCTTTTAATATCAGTGGTTGTATTTTTAGGTACAAATACAGATAGCAAATGAACGAATAGTATTGATTTGAGATTGGCCATAAAGTTGATATCCCATAAACGTATTTTGTTTAGTACATTTTCTCTCCGCCGAAACACGTCATAGTCAAAACTATCATCTTGAGAAATTGCTTGATATAACGGGGGCTGCCTTCTGAGGGATGAGGCTTTCGCATACAAGTCAATCAACTGACCTTTACTTCCCGGTTCCGAATCAAATTGTAACCGTTTATACGGTTTACAGATATCACAATATTCGCACAAAACGGTAAACCTGGCGGAGAACGTATCCCAGAACATATAAAATCTGTGAAGTCTAACGTGCCCATATATGGAAAACAACGTTGATATCCACGAATCGGATATCTTTTCATTGTGGTAAATTATTAGCGTGAATCTGGGAATTGTGCTGATGAAATACTTTCTCCAACTGGACTTGGGGCTCACTGATGGCCAAAATGGGTCTATTAATAATGTATCGGGATAATGACCTTGGAATGTATAGTACATTTGTGGTTGGGATATCTCAGTTGTAGGGTACAAATAAATGCGTGCCTCACAGTTAAGTTTGCTCCTGGACTCGACAAACCTGCTTTCCAATGATTCCTGTTTATACACTGATGTTTCTTGGCTGTTGTAAAAACCATTTATTGCTGTCCAATTTCGCGGATCCATTTCTGATGGTACTAGTATCTTTAGACAATTGTGACAGCCCTGGTGCATATAGAACTTCATCAGCATTATCGGCACACTGAAGCTGCTACCGTTAAGATTAATTCCCTGGTAATTAACCATCTGGACGATACATCCACTGAATGCATTTATTGTTTTTGGAATTTTATTTGCCGTCATCGGATCTTCCAAGTTAAAGTTCCGTTAATTGCAGCAAGTAATGTAAACAGCAACGGGAGATAGTAACCCCGACCAGGAATATTGATACCCATTTTGATAGCTTGCACATGGGCGGATACGAATGTTGCAAAGCTGCCTGGATTGTAGTCAAATATTTTTTGATTGAGATTGTTTTAAAAACAATTAAACGCTGTATATCATAAAATATTGCTTTGAACAAGTTTTTATATGGCAATCAGTTCAATTAAAAAAAGATGTAGATGATGCTAAGAAAGTTATTGCACTTATAACAATATCATGTATAACAACATTCAGCTTATGTGGTATCAGCCAAACACGTTATGTCGAACGTACTATTGGAAAAGGTGTCATCGCCTAAAGCAAGCTTGAACGTATTTATGGGCTTGAAATCAATAATATATAACAGAATACTATCCTAATTATCGTAGAAGCAAGCATGAACATTTCGTACCTAGTTACGAACGTGCTATTAGAATCTAAGTCGTAGCCAACGAGCAATGTCAAAATTAATCGATAGTGCCAAATCGATAATAAATACGCCGTAGACTGTCATTTTAAAGTGAGCTATTATTTCTCCACCGGCGTTAAATCACATATGTAATACCTAATGAGGTTACCGGCTCTGTGCTGCGATTACACAGTAAGTCAATTTCTTAGGAATTATATGACGCCGTCATTTAAATTGATAATTGGCTTCAAAATCCCATTAAATACGTCAAATTTTGAAGCGTTTGAAAATCTCTAATCCACAAAAAAGGTGAACGAACGTCTGCCACAACCACATACTCGGGACAAGCCAAAGTAGAAAAAGTACTGATAAGGTATTTTCTCCAAATCAAGCTTATTATCCAGTCATGGTGTGTTGGGTGTCAGAAATCCGGTGAACATTTAGATGTGCATTTCATATGAAAGGAGAGTGGTAACACATTAAGATACCTAGATTGGTTAATTTATGAACACTTACTGAAGAACAATCTCGGACAAGTTTTATTCTTACACAATCACATAGCTCATATATTATCACACCTATTGAAAACAAATTCATATTTCATCTGATCTACAATAGTATTCCCTTTCAATTTTTAAATTCATATTTTGGCATTCAGTGCTTTAATTTGAATAACGAAACTTGACTGACTTAAAGTATGCGCTACCCAAAACCATGGCGATGCTCACTGTCAACACACTATACAAACTTTACAATCGTTGTATTGAAGTCAATATTTTTACTCGTAATCGGGCAAGATCCTGTTCGCGTTATTTTAAGTAGTTTCTCTACTCATGAATTTACAACCACTATTTCGGAAACGACAATTTTGCTAATATTTTCATTAAAATTATTGGAGATTTAATTGGAGTGGAATAGCTCCGTAGAAATGTCCACCGCCTACTGCTTCAGCATCGTGCCGGTCTCGGATACTCCAAATGTATTTTTATGTTATTTACAGCCCAACATGAACAAGTGGAAGGTAAACTTCCAGGAAAGTGATCATATAAGCACTGAGTAATAATTCAGAACCCAATCCCTCAGAACTCGCATTAATACTAAAGTAGAGGAGGCCGTACCTACATGGCACGTGTTTAGTTGATGTTCACTTCCTACCGATATGCATTACCGAAGCGTTTAGGTACCGACAGATCAATAATATACTTATGTGATACAAGAGTTTGATTTGAATCAATATCTTCCTTTTGTTTCTAGGTTTTGCAAACTTTCTATGTCTTCCATATCCAGCATATGAAATGATCCAACTCTCGTTTATTATAATATTTCCGCAAACATGAAAAATTATTAATTTCATATGAAGGTTGTGGATGAATGTAAACACCATGCTGTGTTTTTTTTAAATTTCGGAATAACCAGCTTGCTTCCAGAAATACGTCACGAGTAGGGTGGTGGTCATGTTGTTACCCATACATTAGTTTGGAAAATTGATGCAAACTTTGCAATATAGTTGTCCCATATATATTATCATAAAGGCCATCATTTCTAAGTGTGAACGTTGATTGAAATAATTACATACTGTGAGCCATAATATGTAATTTATTTTGACGAATAATTTATGTATGCTATATTGGCCATGAAATGATTGGACATGTGGACAAATATATTAAATCTCCATTACCATAAATATTACGTAAATGCTACCGAAGGTATTTTCCCAATTGGAAGCTTTATTTCCATTTGCCCTTTCTACATACGAGTCATGTGCAAAAGTTCCATAACGAATGTGCGGTGCATGTAATAGGATTCATGATATAAAGTGGATCCATAATATACAAGCAGTTCTAATTTTACGATTAATGATATAGATGCATTAGATTGTCTCCGAATGCGATACGAATATCTTAGTTGCCGTTCTTCTGGCAAGAAAAACTATATCACCGCTACATTAATTACATATAATAGGGTAATTGGAAAATAAACAAACGATTTGTAAATAGTTTGGTAAATCCATATTTTGGCAAATAATACCACAAAGTGAAGTATTTTGTCTATACATCTACGCGTAAAAATTGACCGTTAATTTAATTGTGAAGTAGCGTGATTATGTGACCGTATTTCAAATTTGCTGAGAAAAATAAAACAGTTTTCGCAAACAACAAACAAATATGTCTTTTGATGCAAGTGGTTACGTAACAAGTAAAGCAGAATATAATGCATACAAACTTATTCCACAAAAAAATCATTTAATTAACGTATATATATTTTATGCTCAACGATATAATATAATATAGTGTTCGACTATATCTTATATCTCCTTATACCTCTTTTGCAATATAACAAAAGAGGAGGAGTTGAGGTAGATAATGTTGAAGTGTGATACCAGCAAGCATGTAATGAATTTTTGAGCATGGTGAAACTACCAGACTTCATTAATATTTAAAATGCAATATGTAAGTAACATGACGATGGAACTATACACTTATAACCGAGACCTTTGCTGAAAAAGATAAATCGATAATGGCAAAGAATCGATAACTTGTATGATCGAAAATTGATGTATTCCTGTAAAAAACGTTGCTCATCTTGATTTTCCGAAATCTTGTCATCAGAAAATAATTCTTTGCATAATTTTAAATGGGGTGTTCAATATGTCTCCTTTGGCAGATATGTATCGCGTTTGCTATGAACAATTCTAGAAACAATAATACTTAGAGAATCGACGGGATGAGTGCGGATGGGTTTAGAATTCCAATTTATTCGAAGCAAAAGCATGGTTTACAAAAAGTGTTATAGCAGTTTTGTAGCCCGTAAACTTAGCTTCAAAACCCAGCAAAGACGGAAGAATGAGGACCATTCTGAAGTTCGTGGTGGATTTGTTCCTTAATGTTGCGCATGAGGTCTTCACCGGAAGACTTTGCAACTTTGGCTGAAATTTTCTCCCATCGGTTACGGAACTGGCGAATGGTTGTGGGCTCATCCTTTTCGTCATGAAATTCTCTTTTGCACAGTGCCCAAAACTATTCGATATGTCGAAGGTGAGGCATGCTGGGAGGATTCTCATGCTTTTTCACTAACGACATTTTTTGTCGCAAAAAATCAGCCAAATCTTTTTTGTAACGAATGGACGCTAGATCGGGGCAGAAGACAACTTGGTTTAAATTATGATGACCTTGAATTAAAGGAATCAAAATTGCCTTCAAACACTTTTCCAGATATGTTTTTTCGTTAAGGGTGCCATGTCTAATGTAAGGTCTGCTCACGTTCCCATTTTGGTCCACCGCCTGCCAAACCAAAAGTTTCTTAGGAAACTTGGATACCCCTTTGATTTTCTCAGGTGTGGCAATTAGTTTAGGGTCGGAAGCATGAAAAAATTGCCGGCCCGGGGTTTGGAAGGGATCCTGTATGACGTAGGTCTCGTCATCCATGATGACAACATTTCGTAGCCATTTTTTGTGCAGCAATGGGATGCGGTCTTTGAATGCCGCTTTCTGAGAACAGGTTTGCTTGGAGGTGCTCATCATAGTTCTCGCTCGAATCTCCAGTTTCCGAGCTTCAATCTCCTTCGACGTTCCTTCCTTAGTTTTCATTTTCTTGGCAGCTTATCAGGTGCAAATTCCAGGACAGCGCTCGAACAAGCGTTTAATGGCGGCCATCTTGGTTTTCGTCATTATCTAGGGCAATCGACTACTTTGGACAATGACCTTGCGTCTATCAGATTCAGCAGCATTTTTTATCCATCTCTGGATAGTATTCCACTTATAACCCTCATTTTTAGAAAACTGTCACGTTTTCACTTTGTTACCTTTAAACACATTTTTGTACTTCTCAATAACACAGGCGGCGAGCGTCGCACTCTGCTGTCTGTGTAATTGCTGACGAACAATTTCGGTAAAATTGAAGATGCCCAATTTGTGCAGAATTAAAAGCTCTATCTAACTGTATAAAGAAATAATTATAAGCGTACACCGGCTTATCAGCGCAACGTAAGGAAAAGTCATTCGCACTCATCCCGTCGATTCTCTATGACAAATTTATAAATAATATTAAGAAGGAACCACTTATCAGTCGTTCAGTGCGGACCCTGGAAATAAGTTGAAACCGATACAAGCTTGTATTATGCAAAACTTAACCGATATTTTCATTGTGCCAATAAATATTCACTGTCGTAGCTTATTAACAAATATATTCATCACTGAAATGATGTTATATTGTTTTATCAGTGATGCATTTGCATCTTATATTATATTTAATTTTTGATGTTATAATTCATCGGAATTATTTTTAACGAGATAGACTTGTCAACAAATATTTCATTTCTATTTATTCTGACATCATCCATCCATTTAGACAACGCAGCATTTGCCAGTTTCCAGCCGAATGCCACGAAAGCCAATTTTCTCTCATAAATCAGTAAAAGGAGTGTCGCCAAAAGTAATCCACCGCATGGTATAACGGCAAGTACGAGAAACTTACTTCTGCTTCTATCAAAGTTAATGATTCCATCCGCATGTACCATCACCCTAATGATTCATGATTGTATATTACTGTTTGTCGGCGAACTTGTCATTCATTTGTGGCTTTCATTTCTGATGGAACAATTTGTTTCCGACATAATACACAGCTCTGACGTATGAAATATCTCATTAAGATTAGCGGCGCTGTGAGAAGACTGCCGTTTATATTAATTCTTTTGAAATTTATCACCTGTGTGATACATTCACTAAAGATATTTATTGTTTCTGGAATAGCGTTTAACGATCTGTGGTAACGAGACCTCAACAATCGTCCGTGAACAGTAACCGCGAATACAATCAGGATTACAATGTATAATAACAAACCCTTGACCCTAGACCCCATTTAGATAATCCCCGCAAAGCTCAAACAATAGTTTTGAAGCTATTAGTTCAATCGCAATTGTTCAGGTTGATTAGCTTTGTTGTGTGTTATTTGATATTGAGGATGATATTAAGTAAACAAATTTACACAATGTATTCTAACCTTTCGAAACAGGTAATCTTAGACTATTGGCAACCTCCAACAACACATATTTGTCGTGACAACCGTCCGTCCTTCTGGGCTTGACCACTGAAATTGTGGAGGTAGGCATTCTAAATACTGGAAAGAAGGTGATGTAAAGCGAACAATGTCTAGGTAAAATATTGTCGTAAATGGCACATAGCCGCGCAAATATTGCGCGTGTTAAATTGTGTTATATATTGGCGATGGTGAAAATCGAGTACAGAAACAGAAACGAAATCGCGGAAGTTATAAGCCATTTCGGGTGAACGTACGTAAATTAGATTTAAGTGAAATTAATCTTAACTAGAAAATCCCGTCCTTAATAAGGACGCTGAAACTCAACAATAATAATATTTTTTATCAAAATCCCGAAATAATTTCAATAAATCAATGTCAGTCACCGCAGCATACACTTTTTACAGTTACATTGGAGCGAAACGTTTGTTAAGTGGTTGTGTCCATTTGATCATCGAAACCTTTGATTTTCACACAATTTTCAAACTTACCCTTTGACATCAAATATCAAACATATTTCAAAGTTTGACATATCCAATATTTGCTGGCATAAAATAGTATATAAATCAACTTTAAATTTATTACTTTGACACATAAAAAGTAAACATTTCAGTTGTTGACCTTTGACCTCAATTATTTATTTTGCTCTTCTGTATGTCACAATGTCAACCATTCAATGCACTCCGCCATTCCATTTGGAGTCGAATGACATATTGATGACCCGTGTGGGTTAAGAAATAAACAAATTTTCGGCTGGACAAACAAATTTCAATTTGTGTATTAATAATGTAGATAAAAAAAATCGGTGATTTGTCATATCTCTGCAAACACTGGATCTAATTTCCGATAAATGATCAACGTATCTAATCAATGGCACCTAAATTTTGCTGACACCAGTTGATAGGGTATTGGGCACATATGTTAATAATGACATCTCTCACGTACGTAATTCGTTGACATGTAAAATTCCCTAGGCGGGACTGAGCTAGCACTTACAAGGAAGAAGTTATCGAACCAAAGTGGTGCATGTTTCAGCTTTCGTAAGCTTCCACTTCATTACTTTTTCAGATTTTAATTGCGCATGGTGCATATTAATATTTAAGTAGTATAGTCCACACCGAGTATCCATCGAAATATTACGCGACTACTTGCCGACGCTAAACATGGCAAAATACGTGATCTCGTAATGCGGAATCAATAATGTTGGAGCCATGGATTAATATTGTTGTGCAGAATGTTTTTCGTCTCGGTTGAAAATCTGGTTTGTTGGAAACAAAACGTGAGATGATCCAAAACAGGATTTTGCAAATTCGAAAATCATACATCGTATATTTGCCAAAGCTAAAATTGTGCAAAATCTAAACGTTGCATCTGGAATTTCCATCGTTCTTGTCAAAATGCATGCTTTACCGCAATCGTGCAAAACGGCTCATTGTAAAAACATTCAAAAAAATTTCGCCCACACGTAACTACTAAAATTTTCCAAAGTGTATTTGCTGTCAAAATAATTTCATATTGTGTAATAGAATATAACAAAATGGTTAAAAATCTAGCCCGAGCAGAAAAATTTGCTATGTTGCTATATACCCGCAAAATAGCAAGAGGAAGATGGTAACGCAGACTATGTTGGAATGTAATTGCATTCTTCCAATCCACTTGGCAGTCGGTCGTGACTAAAAACTCATTTATATTAATATGGGCATGATAAGATGTAAGTTTCATCATAATCAAAACATGGACTACTAGCCCCGACCTCGGTGGTGCAAGTTAATCGATAATAACAAAAAAAATCGATAAAATGTACATGATAGAACGTTGGGGTTGCTTGTGATAATGTAACGACAGTGAGCCAGTTTTTTCAGATTGTAGGATTTTATTTAAATTCAAATAGGGTGCTGTCATGTCCAGCTTTAAATTTGTACAGGTCAGTTGAGGTAAACAAATGTTTTTTTCCAATGAATACCTTCGTAAGAGTACAAAATACCAAAAATTATTTAATTGATGAGCAATGATAATCGTTCCAAAGTGTCACGATCTTTAAGTATACTCATTTTGGAGATATGTATGGAAACCATTGAGTATATTATTGTACATAAAGCTTTGAGAAACACTTTTATTTGAAAGGTATTAACTGTTCAAGGTGCTTTTTGCCAGACAATAAAACCATTATTTTTATTTAAAACAAAACTTAGGTGGACATGTTGAAATTGTAAATTACAAACAAACATTTTATTATTCGATTGTTAGAATGGGCAGTCCACAATTGACACCCACCAAATGAAATACATATTATACGTTACCTACTTACCAACTCTATAAAATATATGGTATTTATTTTATCGTAAAATACAACATATTATACCCATAATTTATGGCACGATAGCATGATAGTGAGATAGACGATGTAGAAAAGTAATTACCCAATATATGTATGTAATCATGTTTGACGCATGCACGAACTATCAAAGCATATTAATTTTAAAAGAGGCAAGATAAATCCAAAGTCATATCGTCATGCAACCTACATGCAGCTGGCCGAGACCCTTGTTCAAAAAATAAATCGATGAACACCAGAAATCGATAACACAAATGATGGAAAATTGTGATATACTTGTAAACAATGTTGATCATTTAATTCCTGTTACATTGGGCGATCCGATATTAATATTTTGCATAGTTACAAATCGTGACAAACAAACTATAATACTATTACTTACAATGCAAGTACAATACGTAAAAGCAACATTGATGTTTTAGTCTTGTGATAGCAATACATTGGATGATGTTGGCATATTTTTTATGTAGAATGTATTTACCGTTTTTTCATAGTGTATTGACATGTATATGGGCATATTATTAGGAAAATATGTTGAGAGGTGAAGAATATGTCGTTATGTAATAAATCATGATGTGTTCCCGTTCTTTGTTCCGTTGCCCTTTTGTTGTTCCTCATTCAACTGCTGCTGCGCACTTATTTTTATTCGTCGGATTTGCTCATAATGTGTACACCAATAGTTGCAATCATTGTTGCATTTACATCATAAATTATCTAATATTTTTGAAGTGCTGGTTAGAATGAATTATTGTTACCACAATTGGTCTGACCACACAACTTCCCGTTCGTTTTGTCCGAAAATAATGAATCCTTTTAGACAACGCTGAATTGGACTGTTTCCAGCAGAGTACAACAAAATCCAGTTTTCTTTCGTATATCAGTAAAAGAAGGGTGGCCGACAGTAATCCACCGCATGGTATTACGGCAAGTATGAGAAACTTGCTTTTGCTTCTATCAAAGTTAATGTTTCTATCCGCATTTACCATAACTCTTGTGTTCGCCAAGCTAACTCTTTGAAACTTTTCCACTACAGTGAAGGCGAAATATCTGTTCCACCAATCCACTATGCCGGTCTGAGCGGAGTGTCTTATCCGAAGGAGAATTTTCACGGGAAAATGCCCGTGAAGATGATATCCTTGCATGGTTTCGAATAATATTTCCTTGCCAAACCAGACCGGTGCTCGTCTATTAACAAAATAAGAATGTACTATGGATGCCGTATATTCGTCCAAAATTGCTGCTGATCGATTGCACTTTTCAAGATGCGGAATCACGAATGGATCGTACCATGCTAACCCGGACCTCATGCCTATCACTGCGGTCCAAGCGGGAAAAAGTTTCGAATGATTAAAGTAATTCCTGATTCGCGTCGTCAGATTCTGCTTTAACAAACTAAGAACTTTTAGATATGGGTCATTGACTATATTAACAAAATACCACATTTGCGATACAATTGGAAATGCTTCGTGATCATTTTCCTGCACATAATCGGGCCGGTTGTTGGCAATTCCCTGTACCCATCGGTGATCCCGTTCAGCCAGCATGTGTGGCAAGCTGCATATATTAAAATGATTTTCCTGTAGAGACGCGAATGTATCAAAAGGAATCATAGGAGGTTCTGCGGTCAAGTCGGATATATTCTCCCCCCTGTATTCAACACTTATATAAGTAAGAACCAGAGGGAGAGCCAAGAGTCCAGCAAACAATACGTTGTTTGTCGTCACTCGATTTTTGGCAAACATTGTAGATCCCATTTCAACGCAAAGTGAGTAGAACATAAATGCTATGTTAAATACGCCACGCCTTTGCAAATATGGAACAGCGTTAGGTTTACCGAGTATATATGCACACATGTCGTTAAAGTAAGTCAATAAAATTGACAGGACAAGTAGTAGGAGTAGGAAAAGAATCCAGCAAAATGTATCCAGTATTGTCACGAGACCTCGAAGGTTATGTGCCCAGCTCAGTTTCTCGTTATGGCAGCTGACATACCGTAATTTTTTTACGATGAGGACGAGCGATGGATCCGGAAAGTCAGCTAGACTGGAACCTGTTCTTCTCCAGAAACCAGGCCGTGAAGCACCGCGGTATGAAACAAGACCATTGCTGCCACATCCCGGAACTGTAATATATTTCGCAATGCCATATGTCCCGTGCCAGTAACGCGAAAATTCAACTGTTGTGTTTGGGGAAACTAGTAGAGATAGCATATGTGTATACATGATCAGCTGCAACTCCGATATATCATCGACCTTTGTGAAACGCATTTCCTCGAGTACATTTTGCCGCCATCTAAATGCCTTAAGATTGGAATGCCGAGTCCACATGTACCCAGGAACAAATGCGTGGATCAATGGCGGATCCCGTACCCTTGCTGATATCGTATTTTTAACCTGCCTCAATTGAAATGTGCATATATCTCGGTACGGCTGCACTAAGAGCATGTAAGGTACGCACAGATTGCAGTGTTCACAAAGAAAAGAAAATTTTAATGAAAATGTATCCCAAAACAGAAAGGTCTGTTGGAGTCGTACGTGCCAAGAGGCGTAAAATAATGTTGACAGCCATTCCCCACGTATCATTTGCTTGTGGTAGATTACTAGATTATATCTGTGAATTGTGCTGACAAAGTACTGTTTCCAGTTTGATTTCACGGAAATTCTTGTCCAAAATGGGTCAATGAGTAGAATTTCCTGGTAATGTGAAATCACGTACATTAAGGGTTTCGATTCTCGCGTCGGAGGATAGGTGTATATTCGTGCCTCACAGTTGACATATTTGGCTGTTAGTGCCAATCTCTCGGTCAAAGATTCATGGTTGTATATAATTGCTTGTTTCCGGATATAAAATTCATAAATGACAGTCCAATTCCTGAGATTTACTTCAGATGGAACCAGGAGGCCACGAGGCATGCTTGAATGTCGATATATGTTGTATTTCATTAGGATGAGGGGTGTAGTGAGACGGCTGCCGTTTAAATTTATTCCCTTGAAATTTATCAAATGGATGGTGCAATTACTAAATGCATTTATTCTTTTTGGAATATCATTTGATGATCGGTGATCGACCAGAGGAGCGAATTTCCCACCACACGTAACGCCCATTGCAGCCATGAATGCCAAATATAATAAAAAACCCATACCCCTTGAAATCATTTTGAAAATTCGGACACCAGGCCAAACAATGCGTCTATGTTTTCTTAACATGTAACAGTACCTAGGTAAAGCTGAGCTAATGCTAATGATAAAGCTTGCACGAAAGTAGTTACGGAACCACATTCGTGCAACTTTCATAAGCTGACACTTAAGTATATCTTCAGCATTTAATCCTTTATAGTGCACACTAATATTGAAGTCGACAAAACCACACCTACGTTTCATCAAAATTTTGCACTCCCATATGCCGTCCATAACTAAAATAAAAAATCTGATCACGTAATCAGAAACCACCATAACGTTGAAGCCATGAAATTCCATATTTGTACAATGCTTGTCATATTTTTTGTGCAACTATGATTTGTTACGGAATACAGTTTGCGGCGCATTGGGCGCATGTACAACCAATGATATCTGTCTGGTGTACATTTTGTTAACATGTAACAGTAATTAGGCAGAGCTGAGCAAATGCTACGACTGGCATGAAGGTAGTTACGGAACCACATTCGAGCAAATTTCATAAGCTTATACTTAATTACCTTTCCAGAATTAAATTTATTATAGTGCACACTGATATCGAAGTAGACGAACCCGAACCCTCTTTTTATCGAAATATTGTACTGCTAGTTGCCGTCCATAACGACGATAATAGATGTGACCACGTAAAGAGAAATCAATAACATTGTAGCCATGAAGCGATATATTGTGTTATATGCTTGGCATACTTTTTTTAAAGTTATCTGATCCAGACGACACTTCCGGCGTGACTCGATAGAACGGAAAAAAATATTACTACGATTTTTTGCCAAAATAACGTCTTCATAAAAACAACTTTTTTATCATTTACAACTATCTTCCGATAACGCATGATTGGCGTCAAGGGTGTCTAGTCCCTCATTGTACATTACCTTGTCGAGAGAACAAATGACGTTGTATCTCAAACTATAATTAATGATCACATCGGAGCCAACCATGGGAATAATTGCTAGATTATTTAGCATTATTGCCTTTATATGGATTGTCACTCATTATATCCATAAAGTATATGATGCTTTCACTACATGGATATTAGTCTGTATTGGGCTTCGTGATGGACATGTTTGTGTCCAGTCGCAAAACTGCGTGAGAAAATTCTGTATTAGAGGTTATTTAAGGTTTTTTACTTAAATCCAAACGAACATTGTACAAACATCATGTTTGTGAAAACTGGTGTAATTGCTTATATGGATTATTACTGAAGGTATTTTTGTATAATGCTCATGAAAAGATATCAGGCCTGCTGCTTTCTAGCATACTTTGAAGATGAAAAGGCACGTTAACTTCAGTATTGCGTCAGCAGAAGACAAGAAAGAGATCCTGTTTCTCAAAGTGCCCCGATGTCTGTTAAGGTAAATGATCTGAGATCAAGCATGGGATCGAGAATTGGGGAAAGGTGGATCGCATGAGGAATAGAAATAATATGCTTTTGAATAAATTGACGTGCCATCATAAAAAATCGTAATATGCATCAAGCCAGCCACTCAACCAAATAACAATCTTTTTGAAAAAAAATTAAATAATTAAATAATATATTAAAGAAATAAAAATGGATTTCTGCATTTGCAAGAACAAAACTAACAAGTCGGCAACTATACAATGTGACATATGTGATATGTGGTTCCACCGGAAGTGCGTCAATCTTTCTTTAAAAGAATTTAGAATCCTAAGCCAGGATGAATCATTGGAGTGGATATGCCCATCATGTCATCCCAATAATAATCAGAAGGATCCCGAAAAAAGAACTAGTTGAGCCTATCTCTCAATCATCTGTCAAGTGTAATTTTTGTTCAAAAAATTTTCGTCGGATAGGAGCCTGAAAACTCACATCAGACGTCACTAGCTTGAGGAATATAGAAAATCTATTACATTTCGGACATGTGGTACCCCAAACCCAAATCCCACAATCAAGATCCTCGATAAAAAGATGACGCCAACAATCTTAAAATAATTTTAGAGAATATCATGGATCTAAAATCGAAATTCCAGTATATCTCAAAACAAGATACAATTGATATCCAGCTAGTTAACTCATATTATCACGAATTTGTGCAATTATTAAATGACGCCAACTCGATACTTCCGGGTCCGAAGCATCCAGCAACGAAATTCTATCAAATGACAAAAGACAAGCATATTTTCAAGAACAACGACTGTAACTTCAAAACGTCAACTAATCCACAACGATCATCAAAGCGTGCTCGGAACAGAAGATCGGAACGTTACAATAACAACCTTTGCCAATATCAATTCTACAACAAACGGAAAAATGTGTAAGGAATGTCCTTAAATCTGATAACAATACGCCATGCACCATTGATATTGATACCTTACAACGTTCTTTCCAATCACGCTGGTCCATTGAAAATAATCATGTGCTCATTGAATATGAACATTTTTCGGATGAGGATCAAGAATTTTTAGATAATGATTATAGCGACAAAATTTCTGAAGAACAAGTAGTACAGTCTTTCAAAGGAATGAAAATTGATTCCGATGCAGGATCTGATGGAGTAACAATTCGTGTTCTCAAACATTCATCATGCGGTGCGTGTCTGGCTGAAATTTTCACAATTTTCAATAAGCTATCTTATTTACCGGATTCGCAGAAGGAAGCAAGGACAAGCCTAATATACAAAGGTGGTGATAAAAATTATCCTTCCAACTGGAGGCCTGTTTCACTCTGCTCAACATTACGAAGACTTTATGAAAGAATACTACATGCTCAAATGAGATTGTATGTAAATGTTTCAGAATACCAAGCTGGATCCCAACATATTCCAGGAGTCTTCCTTAATACATCAATTATAAATGGATGCTTATCAAAAGTTAAGAAAGAAAATGGAGACCTGTCTGTTGGTTTCTTGGATATAGCCAAAGCATTTGACACCATAGGACATGGTCCCATGGAAAACTTTGTAAGCACTCTTCCCTTTCCAACGCGATTGAAGCTTATCATTTTAAACCTTATACGTGGAAACTTCGCAAAAATAACCATAAAAAATCAAGTGTCATCAGCTATTTACTTAAATCGTAGACTTTTTCAAGGATCAGGTATTTTACCGGAAATATTCAACCTATCTATTGACTTTATTCTACAGAGACTCTCCGAAGATTCTGTTCCAAAAAAATATGTATATAATGTTCACTCATCTATAAAACCAATCTCAACCCTGGGATTTGTTGATGACACTGCATTAATTGGGAAAGATAATAATGCTGTTTCAGAACTTACATCTATGGCTATCGAGTACTTTCACTCAATTGGATTAAATGTGAACCCGTCCAAAACTCAAGCTATTTGCATCAAAGGAGGAGCCTAAAAATGATAATATATTCATCAACCGAAACTGGTCTATTAGACCAATCAACGAGAATGAATCAATTAAAAACAAATTATGAGGAACCTTGAAAAATCAATTGAAACCCTTGTATCTACTCCAATGCTGCACCCTGATCAGAAGATGCTCATAATCAATCAATACCTGTGGCCAACTTCAACTTTTGCTCTTCAATCAACGCCAAGTTCTAAAATCCCAATAACGTTCCTTCATTCAATGAATAAAATGATTCGTAGCAGTACAAAATAAATGATTGTCCAAATACCATGTTATACTCAAGCTCAAAATACAAAGGATATTCTCCGCTTAATGTTGAATGGGAAGCTTTCATTCAAAAACCACGGAATCTGTTTAACATTGAAGAGAAACAATAATGTCTACAACAGTGCCCTATACTACTTTGATGGGGATATGAAAATATCTGAAAATCATTTAAATCTGAACGTGGACTTTCACAATACACTAATTCAACATGGCGGTTCGCTCCCTGGAATCAACAAACTCATTCGCGAGAACCTAAGAGAAGGTGAATTTACGAAGTGGAGCCAGCTTACGGTTCATGGTAAAAAAATGATGTGTACAAGGATTGTCCACCTAAATATCGGAAACTTCATCAAAAGAAAGGTCTTTCGTCTTCGGAATGGACTTCTTATTTTAAAATGGTCACAAAAAACAGTTAAAGGTCTCCCTGGTCACTCGCAAAGTACACCCTGCAGTGCAGACCCTGCAACGAGACTGTCGAAACTCTTGCTCACGTACTTGGCGCGTGTCCTTTCGGAGAGCTTTTACGGAATACACGACATCATCGCATTCGGAATCTCATTGCCAATGAAACTACAACCCAACTCTAAATCGCCGAGTCAAAATTGTTGCTATTGACCGTAAAAAGAAGAACGCGTTTATTCTTGACCCCACTGTACGATTTGAAACATCTATTTCTCAAGCTCACGATGTAAATGAAGAAAAACGGGCATTTATGACCCATGTTTACAAGACCTCAGAGAAAAATATGGTCTTGATCAATTCTGCAACAACAATATAAGTACAGCTGGAATATTAATTCGAGCGAGAGGAACCTTGAGCAAAGGTGTCAAACAACTACTTTCAGGATTCAAACTATCTACCAGTTTTTATGAAGACATTGTAACCAGCGCAGTCAAAGGATCAATCAGAATATTACACAATCACATATACTCGCATAAATCTAACTAACAATTGTGTCAAATAATCTTAAATAATAATCAAAAGTGTAAAATTTAAATTATGGGTTAAATACTTGTACAAATACGTTACTTATACATTTAAAATTACTTGTAAAAATTTATTATTTATATTACTGTGTTATATGGCAATCACTTATACAGTGACAGTGAAAACAAAGTCCTCCCCCCAATTGGTTCCCCTGAAAAAAATACTAGAATTCGGTGGCGCGTAATTCTGACAATGGGAGGGTCCAGGGTGGTGAACGAGAAACTTTGAATTTCGGGACCTGTTAGGGGTAAAAATATGCGGCGATATAATATCTAAAGGTACAGTAAAATGGGGAGAGAGGTGTGGATAGTATATATATTCGAGATTTACACCTTCCAATGTATATATGATTTGTCCATAAGCACGCAAATAAATGGCTGTGGGTCCAAACCACTTCCCATTTAGCAAAATCCAAGAGTGACATTATTTTCACCGCATATACTTGTCTATAACAAGTTCCGAAATTCAAAGTTTCTCGTCCCCCACCCCGGACCCTCCCATTGTGAAAACAATATTTAATATAATATAGAATAAAATTTATCAATTATATATAATTTCGATAGTAAAATAGAACATATTGTCCCTATCCCTTATCTCGCAAAAGGAAAGCCGGAGACGGTGAGCTATAATATGCTGGAAAGTACATGTAGTTTTCTAATCCATTATACAGCATGATGGAACTACAATGCTTATTGCATCTATCTCTCTTTCTAATAGGCACAGTAACTATACTTTACTAGCCTAGACCCTGACAGCGAAGATGTTAATCAATATTGAACAAAAATAAAATTTTTTATCGAAGCTCCTTGTTTTGTGAGGACTTTGTGCTGAAGCTCGTAGTCTGGTGGGATTGACCAACTAGTTCAATATTGTACAGTAATACTATATGATCCGATGGGCTTCCTGACCAGCTAAAATGTATATGTTTAAAAAATTTATGGAATTACAGCGGCTGCTATTAAATGCAGTTGATCTGAGATTTAACAAGTTTTCGCGCAGGAAGTCCTTGTTTATGAAACTTGTTTTAAAATTTGGACTTTTAAGGATGTACAGCCCTGGTGACGAAAAGGCAAACCGTTAATATGGAAACATTTTAGCATAAATCCAACTTACAAATTCCATGTTGCACTCACAAGTCCAATCCAAATGCATTTGATATTACTGTATTAAGAGGCATGTGTGCTTGCTATCATTTTTTTAAACCTAACATTGTCTGGATATTATGTCTTTCCGGTAACCGTAATGACTTACGTAATGCTAAATTAATCACAATTACAATGCGTTTGTAGAGGTGTTTAATTTTATATTGTTTTCGTCCCTTAGCACGTCTATATATCCAATATCGCAAGTGTGGTTGTGGTTGTCAACTTAACTTATTTGAATTCAAATAGCAATTAACGCTGACGCAATGGGGCAATTAAGTTGCTTGGTTAGGTATTACGATAAACGCATGGATTCCTAGCAATGACACTGATTTTATGCGCTTTTACAGATAAACTTAATTGACATATGAGTGAACCACTTCGTTGACAAATCTTAATTTCTATCTTTAATCCAATCGTTCACAGCCAATATATGTATTTTGTCTACTTTTCGACAAAAACCTAAATACATTAGTCTAATTTGCGACTTTTGTTTATTTAAATACAGTATGTAAAATTTTGCGTAGGTACCTAATTTTATAGAGTGGCTAGCTCTGCTACCTTCGCTGGCTAGTTTGTGTGATGATGATAATGTGTGTATGTGAGCATGTGGCTTGTTGCGCTGCTGCTGCTGCTGATATGATATGATGATGTGCGTGTGTGGTAATATGCGTTATGGTGTATTATGATGATGGTTAGTTAAACTTAATTGTTAAATTGCAACTCTGCTTGTTGTTGGTGAAGATTATGATACTATGCTTTGTTTGTTGCTGTGCTGTTGCTGTTACTACTAGTAATATAGTATTGGTTTTATAACAGCTCTACGGGCATCGGTACATGGAGCTTCAAATCAAATTTCGTTTTTTCAATAATAATATTAATACAGATTCTCCGAATTCTAGTATATAACTGTTACTACTACTACGACATAATATGAATTTGGACGTATATACCTAGTTTTTCTTTGCTTTCATTTAATTTCGTCATAATTTGTTGCCTCGTTGAACCATATATTAGTATTTTGAAGGAAGGTCATCATCTTCCGCTTGGCTTCTCTCCTGATGTCGTACGGATCAAAGCATTGATGTTTAGCCATGTCGATTACATAGGTGGAGCACAAAATAGTGTGCTCAAAGGAATGGGCATTGCCTTCTTTAATGCTCACGTACATTCCACGTTGATTAGCAAGATTCATGTCAGGAAGATAACCATAGGTAGGTTTTGTTTAGGTAGATACGTCCGCTTCCGAGATTCGGTTCATCCATCGGTGATTGTTTCTTCATTGTTACCTCATTTGTTTCTGCTGACCACGACAAAGAATGTTGCGTGAGGACGCTCCCCTCCTATTATAAAATAATTCTAGGCTTACAACTCATGCACTGTTTTCCCTATATGCAAACACGTAGGTATGTAGAAAGGAATTATATGTTTTAATGTAGTTGATGCTACGAGTTTATTAAAGCAGCATTAAGATTAAATGGAAGATGTGACCGGACAAGCTCAAACATTCGTTAGTCATTGGTTTCACTACTGCATGTGAACCAAGACTAAAATCTTTTTCCTGTATAGATTCTTCTTGCTTATTTGTTAAAACGGAATGTAACAAACACTTTTGCTGGTCTAGTATTGGACTGGTTGAGACTCGATTCCACGACTCGTGGTTGTAAGATGCAAACAAGTTAATAGGCAGTGAGAAAAAATATTCTTAAATTAAATTAAATTTGGAACAAATTTTATATGGGTTTTCTAGTTGCTATTTTTAATCTCCAAAACAACTTCAAAAATATCTCGTTTAACGTTCAAAATGGGTACGCTGAAAATATATGTGAGCTGTTGCAACCGGAGGCCCCAAATGTTCCTGACCAAGTGAAGTCGACAAGTGACAGTTTCACTGCACCATTCTGTGGTTGCTTCCACAAGTCCTCCCATAATAATACAGGTATGTCAAAAATTGGGATGGTAATAGCATAATAGTTGATTAAGTAGAAACCACAAATTATTTAAATGTTTCAATTTCAGGTCACGCCCAATCTTCGAATGTATTTTCAACAACTGTTTCACCACCGACTACCCAGCTTTCTACTACAGTTACACCTTCAGCCACCACTACGACAGATACAATGACAACGTCACCAACCACTACATTTTCCACGACAACAACTACATCCCCATCTACGGTGACGATGGCAACACCAACAACTACTACTACTACAACCCCCACAACAACAACAGCAGATCCATCCACAGTCGAATTAACTACTAACTAACGTGGCTATAACGACTGTGACACCACGTGGAATGCTAATTACTGATGGGCTAACAAAGAGGAGCCAGTCAATGTACAGATTCCATTAACTTTTGAAATATTACATGGTGGTACTTAGAATATTACCGAGGATGAAGCTAATGCGTGAAGTATATATTTTTACTGATTCTCATATTTTAAACTAGAAGCCTGCATGATTTTTCCCGTGCACCATATTCAAAGTGCCAAAATGAGTACTTATACACACAAGGTACTTATATAGGTACACAAATTCCTAGACAGTACTTCCCATTTATATAACACTGACCATTGTCTGTCGCAATTGTTAATTAAAGCATGTGAAAACTTTGGTCACTTGTTAAATTTTGGGCCAATCAACAATTCTTTAACTGGATCGATCCTGTAACGGCTACCTTTCTGGTCATATCATCTTGCCATCATACCTAACCCAATGATTATGTATGCCTTCAAAGGTTTCAAACGATGCTGTATGATAGAAGAAAATAATATATATCACATAAACACCATCATCATTACTTAATATACATATAGTATTCAACTAATCAATTACCATCGTTGCTTGATGGAAATGCGTACCGACATGCTAGTCTCCCAGCATCATATAATAATTCTTGTCGTCTTGGTTGGTATCCGTCTCGAACGCGTCAATTGTCCTTATAGCTTGTGCCTGTGTACTCGATGATCATCTCATTCGTTACGATTTTCTTCCCCCTTCCATAAACGGGCATACTACTGAGTTGTAATGGCGTCCACGCCGAATTGACGAAATCGTATTATTGGTACACATACAGCTCCTTGGACACTCTCGGTTTTGCTGCCTTAGGAAGGCACCACCCTCCATTACACGCCATCCTCTTCTTCCCCATCCTCTTTTTGTATTCTTATTGATTTGCTCGCACACACAATCCTCCACTTTCGGCTTTAAAGCGACCATACTTTCTTTAGTAAATATACATAAATTAGGGAAAGTATATATATACACACATAAATACACAGTAAAAACAACAATAAATGCAAATGGTAGCATATACTTACACGAGTCCTTTCTGTACGTACTCCCTAAAACGTCCATAATGCTACAGGTGCGATACCGGTATTACTTCGGTAAAATTGCAATAGGTATAATTCAGTTTCAGAGATGGGGGCATTCAGCCAAACGAACAAAGGGTTCATGCAGGAACATCGCATCTAACATCATCATCATCACGCAATTCATACTCAAGGATACATGATGCATATATACCTACATAAACGACAGCGTAACTTATTTAAATACAACAATCATGTATAAATTGCCCGTGCTACTTTGAATTGCGGAAAAGTAGACACAATACATATACAACGGCCATATGACGTTGCTGCCATATTTTTGATGGCAAATGTAGGTAAAAAAGTTTATTATGCAATGGGTACTGGAGTACAAGCCCAGGACACGGGAGCTATTCCATAGAACTAATAATAATTTTCAAAAAGTATCATGACTATCTTACATGTTGACAAAAACATATAAAAGTGCATTACATCAACATAGGTTAGCTTATACTTACATTTTCGCTTAAAATATTGCATACATTGATATATTCTGTCTGCACTGACTAAATGTTTTAGAGCAAGTTTTATTTATCCAAGCGGAAATCCGCTTGATAAATCCGGCACTTGATCCGGGAATGTGACACGTGTATCAGTTTCGTGTCATAGTCTTTGTGTATGTATGTAATATTTCATAAGATTAATTGGTTCAGTAAGGTGGCTACCGTTTAAATTAATTCCGTTGATGTTTACATGGTGGATGATGTACTCACTAAATGCATTTATTTTTTGGGGAATGTAGTTAGGTGCCATGGGCTCATCAAATAATGTTGATCGTTCGTACGCCGGCGTTACGAATGAAAGTAAAAAGACAGGGACGAAATCCTCCAGTTCCATTTAAGCAACATTTTGATAATTGCCTCGCTTTGATGTGAGAATTTTGTTTTTATTTTTTAGGCGGATAGGTGGTCACTGGAGATGAGCACTGGAAATATTAACTGTTGTGTTGGCTATCGCTGCCGTATAGTTTGTTATAAAATTCCAATACTTTTTCCAACGATATTGTTATTCCATACACAGCTCTTCGCAATGTTTTATTCTCGTTGAAGGAAACGTTGGAATAAAGGTCGGATCGATTCCTGTAAACTCCACCTTTGCCGCAATCTTTCAAATCCAATAAGTACTAAAGAACGTTTAGAATCAGCTTATGTTTAAATCGCAAACAGCTTCAATGAAGTAGCAATTACAACCAAGATGGCCGACATTAAGAACGAAATACTAATTTTCCAGTTTCACTAGCACCAATACATCTTAAGCGTGTTTTGAGGTGAATATGCTTCAACATTAACGTACATGTCATTATGCGGACTAGTTGCCAGTTGGAGCTGAGCAAAATCATGCTGGAAGTTGGCTATAGAACTACTCTCGTGTATGTCGTAGCTTTCGTAAGCTGCTAATGATTTAATCATAATTGAGCACTGGGTCATTTACATAAATAACAAAGTAGTGGATAACTCATTTTGCTTGACATGAGTAAGTGGGATTCCTACTTAACACTAATATGGTGGCTGTAAAAATCAATCGATGATCCTAAATGAACAAAATATTTTTCATGGAACTGTATACTAATTAAAATGCTAATCGATTTAATGTAAACATCCAACATCTTCAATACAAGCTAACGTAAAATCCCAGGGATAATGCGCTAAACACTTTCCTTAAATTTTCCAATTTTTTAGGCAATATATCTCGATTGTGTCAACAGCGAATATTGCGAAACAAACGGACGGCTTTCTGGTTATAATTATGTACGTACTCACGAAACGCCAAAGTCCCTCCCAAGAATTCAAATCAAGCGTGGTCATTCGATACTGAAGGGTTGATACATTTCAAAACCATTTGCTTGGATGGACACGAACGCATTGAAGGGTACCAGGGCAGACGAAACCGTCTATTAAGATATATTGTACCTTGGACGCTGTTGGCAATAAATATGATAAATGTACGATGGAGCCCCAATTCGCAGATCCTGAATGTGGAAATTAAGTATATTAGAAATACGGATCACTAAAGATTTTTAGGCCTCTTGCCGGGAAAGAAAAACGTTGATATAAGAGCTGCTAGAACAAAATGCCGAGAGTGACAATTCGAGCATATTATTTTTTTGTATGTCCAATCTGTATTTAGAGCAAATAATATCTACATTGTTCTTTTGTGTAGAATCTTAAAGACTTGTATTGTGAACAAATTACAGCTTTTCCAATTTGCGGAAGCCACGAAGCTAATACTGCTGGAATTGCTTCGGGTATAGGTACAGTTGCGTGAAATAGGTTTTACGTGAACATTTCCTTGGCCATTTGCCTAACGGGTGGAAGAGAGGGAACAGATGGAGCAGAGAAAGAACATGCACGAAGATTGTTCTTGTAGTTAAACTTTTGCTAATATTAGCTTGTATAAGGTGCCAAAAATTATTCACAATGACCGCCTTGTAATATTCATTAGTAATGAAGTGGACGAGTACATGTACGTGCTGTCATGAGAAAGTAGGCAACTACATAACACATATAATTTATATCAAAAATTGAATTCGATAATGACAAATTAATAAAATTTTATCTTTACAGTTATGTATTTGTGAAAACACCGGCCGATTTCTAGTGAGTATTTGGCGTGTGCATTCTTAAACAACTTAATAATTACTATCACGTTCATCACCACTTCATGTACATAATTCGTAAACAATTGTAAAGCTGTATATACATATTTTCGAACCTCAACACCAAACACAAAACTTGCTACAGTTAGCCCTCCAAACAGAACAATAAAAATAACCAGGATGTTCCCTGTCATGGTAGGTGCCTGGAGCTCGGCTGCCTGTGGCACAAACTCTGCACTTTCGATGACCCGCATCCATCTCTCCAGTATACCAGACGACTGAATGTTTTTTACTCGTTTCAGAAGAAACGGCGGGACTAGACCGGTCAGATTGATCGCCCCAATCATTCTCACGTAAACCTGTTTTCCAATATCAACATGGCTGTTTTGTTTCAACGCCACCTGAGCAAATTTATTGCACATGAAACTCGGCAACAACAACGCAGTTTTATTACAGGCATTTAGACTTTGCTGCAACAGGTTATTTTCCTTTTCCCAAATCCATCTGTGTCTTAATGCATTGGATTGGCGAGCAAGATTGTCGAGATGTGCACTCTTAGGAAATATCCTCGCCAGCGTATGCAGCGCATCGACCAGTTTTGACGCAATTTCTGCCAATCCGACGTGCAACCTGGTTCCCTGCAATACTTGTGTGGCATTATTATCTACAGAGTTTTTGTGCATTTTATAAAACGAGCGTATTTCACTTTCAATCCAAAAGTATCCATATGGAGATACTAAAATGTGCCCGCCTCTATGACTTCTCCATGGTTTATCGGATGTGGGATCAGTAAGCCGTGGAAATACGAAGGTGGATGATTTCGAGTAAATTGTAAAGTTGTCGCGAATGAGCTCTGATATAGTTTCGTAAGGTAGTACGTTTTTTGGGACAATCATATTGTAGACGTTGTCGCTCTTGTATCCGTTACTGAGGACTGTGCATGCCAACATATAGGCGGCCATTTTCCATCTAAGTCGAAATATTCTGTCCACTTCAGATGAAAATGGATCACCTTGCTCAATAAGCACCTTGATGACTGATATGAAATGACGACCGTATTCATTAAATCTGTTTCGATTCCCCAGCAACTTGAACGAGCAAGTTAATGTAAGAATGCCGAGAAGAATGCACGTCCATACCAAGGAATCGAAAACATTTATGAGCTCTTTAAACGGATACTTGCTCAATTCCTTTTTCCCACAACTGGCAAACCGAAGATTTGACATTGACATATTGATTGTCGCCAAATTTGAGTGGAAAACGTTGGCCGGTTTTACGGGGACAAATTTGGTAAGCCATTGTATCTGAGCATGTTCGGTTTCTGCCGCGATTCCATCTAACCGACCTGTGGCATATATTTTCCCGGTTCTGCAAACTGAATATATGTCGATGTGATACGTGAAGTTTTTCATGATTTGCTGCAAAACATGCGCGTAAGCATGAAAGTATTTATCCCTGTCGTCGCTGAATTCCTGAAGTCTAAATCTCTTCACAGAGCTGTACATATTTTGACACATTTCCATATGCGGTTTAATCGTACGAGCAGCATCTGGGTCCAATTCCCGATTGTAGAAACCCAACCAAATTACTTCGGATTGAGGACTTACAAAGTATGCTTGCGATACCTGGGTCGGTTTGAGATTTGCCCATTCGGAAACTGACAATTCTTTCGCCGAAAATTGTACATAATGTAGGGTTGAATTTTGGAGCATAGTTTGAAGAAAAATTGATATTACTGAAGATCCATTCGCGCTTACAAGCATTGTGACCAGAATTTCTGTTGTGAGCTGACCTTGAGGATACAATTTGTTAACAAAAAACGAAATAGGTAGATGATTGGATTTCCAATTTTGTAGGAACCGACTCCAGATATTTGGCCTGTCGATATCAATCAATATGTGCACTGGTGATGTCCCTTGAGGAATGTGTCATTTGGAATGTATCTGCAAATATGGTCACGAAATTGGACTGCACAGATGTCGGCTGATACAAGCTCAGCTGAATCTGGCAGCTCCACGGTCTTGTCGCTGACGAATATTTTGTCAGGTTCATTGTTAAACAGTAATCTCCTGCGTATTCATATATAGACATACTTTCAAAGAATTTTGAAAGGTGACAATCCAACTCCTCTTCCATGTACTCATCCTCACTGTTGGCTGTGTGATTTACTGCAAAGGACACTGTCTCCCGTGGAACCCAAACAAATACGGTCACGGGGTTTCCAATAATTGCTACGGCCATCTTTGGCGCTCGCAGGATAACTGGTGTTGATATTTCGTCAAAGGAAATGTCGACGTGGCGATAGTTGTCTACCACCACAAGACAGTGCTGGTCAATGAAAGGCTTCAGTATTTCCGACACGTTCCGAATGTCCGGAAACTTTGCTTGTGAAGCGAAATTTTCCACGTTGCTATTGTACACCCACTTTGCCCAATGCGGCAAGGAAGAGATTTTGCTTTCAGCCACGTCGTCAAATGTTACGACGCGAAGGTTGTAAATGTCTCCACTAACTATTGGGATGATTAGGAATAAGTAAGGATTTATCATGATTCGCAACATTTCTCTATTAACTATCACAAACGGGCAAAATTTTGGAGCAGTAATAACAAACAAGTGAATATTTTGCTCAGCGAAAACTGGAAGCTTTGCTAGAAATGACAAGCGGTATTATTGGTTAGCTTGTTGATTATGAAGAGACGGCATACAATGTATGAACAATCAATACACAATTTCCGTTCCAATACCAGTATTCTCATTATTCTTATTTAATGATTTTGATATTAAATTGATCAATTTGGTCAGCAATATTTCATATTAACATGAGTAATGTGGACGGTATCGAAAAAAAATGAAATTTTAAAATACAATAATATTTCAGTAATACCACATCATACATCACCTGCGATGTTTCATAAAGAATCCGACGAGTGTGTTATGTGTTATGATAAAAATCACCTCATTTCTTCATTTAACTGAGAGCAAAAATCACATGATAATGTTCGCTAAAGGATTTAGTTCTATAGTATTGTTGATGAATGTTGTGTAAAGTGCAAAACAATATTGGCGTGCCAAATTGGCATATAATAGGATTTTTTTTGTTGTTTCTTATGCGAGAAAGTGAAGCATTAGGGCAACTACCCCTCCGCAAGGGATTATGGCCAGTACAAAAACATTGTATTTTGTTCGACTGAAAGCCAAGATTCCTTTATGGTGAAACACAAAAGATTCGGTTTCTTTAATTCGTCTCCAATTTGTTTCGAAATTCAAATACATTTTCGTAAAATATCTAACAATGGCCCATAAGGGAGATATCTAGATATATGTATTGCATAAGTTCTTTAACTTTAAGCACTATTCGATATCCAGGTCCTAATTTAGCATCAGTGTGGACCAAATGCAATTGATGTCTTTATTATCCCACAAAGTGTGGAAACAATCATCCCCACTAAATATAATATCTCATGTAAAGATCCATACAACTAAACAAGACTAGAACCAAGAGATTTTTTATGGTCCCCGATTTGGCCAAAAATTTGCACACTAGTAGATTTTGATGCGCTGATTTTAGATCTGCAATCTGTTTATAACTTTTTAACTCGTGGCGCCCCCTAGAGGGCAAAAAAGGCGGGAAAAATACAGTTGCCAGAATTAGCTGAAAATTGAGTATTTGGTACTTCCAAGCACGCTGAATAACATGGTGAAAACGGATTTTCAAAATTTTGATCGTGGCGCCCCCTAGAAGCAAAAAAGGTGGGAAAAATTTAGTCGTCAGAATTAGCTGAAAATTAAGTATTTGATACTTCCAAGCACGCTGAATAACATGGTGAAAACAGATTTTCAAAATTTTGATCGTGGCGCCCTCTAGAAGGAAAAAAGGCGGGAAAAATTCTGACGACTAAATGTTTTCCTTCTAGGGGCCACGAGTTAAAAAGTTATAAACAGATTGCAGATCTAAAATCAGCGCATCAAAATCTACTAGTGTGCAAATTTTTGGCCAAATCGGGGACCATAAAAAATCTCTTGGTTCTAGTCTTGTTTAGTTGTATGGATCTTTTCTGTGCAGCTAATAAATTATTATACTAAATTGCACTATTATCTAGTCAAGAATTTTACCTGCACACCTTTGTAGAGCTTCGAATTAAGAAGCAAATTCTCCTGAAATACGTATGAAAATAAAATTTACATAAATGTGCAATATTGGATGTATGGTCATACAAATAATAACAAAATAATTCTATTCTCGTCAAAAACCATGTTCTCATTTCTATAGAAAACATAAATGATGCAACCAGTAACCCACTAAAGAGTAGAATGAATATGACAAGAATGTTGCCACTCATTGTCGGCGTTTCCAGTTCTGCCGATTGCGGCACAATGGCATCATTTTCAATCAGACGCATCCATCGTTCCAAGATACCGGATGACTGAATACCCTTTACACGTTTCAAAAGAAATGGTGGTACTAATCCAGTCAAATTGATAGAACTAACCATTTGAACATATGCCTGCTTCCCGATGTCCACATAGCGATTATTCCTAACCGCAATCTGTGTAAATTTATTGCACAAGTAATTTGGCAATATCATCGCAGTTTTAATACATGCGTTCAGCTCGTTTAAGAGTAGATCCACCTCACGTTCCCATACGAACCGTTGCTTCAGTGAGTCTGTTGGCATACGAAGTTTATGAAAGCTCAAATCCCAGTCCTTAAACGCAAACAATGCATGTAGTGCGTTAATCAAGTTTGACGTAATCTCCATCAATCCCGTGTGAAGTTTCGTAGAATTTAGTATATCTGTAGCGCCGTCGCCAAGGGAGTTGTTATAGGTTCTGTAAAACCAGTGTAGCATGCTGTCGATAATCATTTCCGGGTATCGCGATTTGAATATATGTCCATTGTAAATGATTTTATAAGGTTTGCGCGATGGCGGTATCTGCAGGTCAGGAAATAAAATTATGGACGATCTTGTGCATATCGTGAAATTGTCACGTTTCAGTTCGTTTATAGATTCGTACGGTATAACATTTTTGGGAACAATCATGTTGTGGACGTTGTCGCTTTTGTAACCGTTACTGACCACCGTACATGCCATCATATAAGCGGCCATTTTCCATCTTAATCGGAATATCCCGTCCACTTCAGATGAGAATGGGTCGTCTTGCTCTATCAGAACCTTAACGACGGATATCAAATGACGGCCGTATTCATTTAATCGGTTTCGATTTGCAAGCAAGTGGAATGAGGCAGCCAATGTAAGTATGGTGACCAGAAGGCAAATCCATATGGTATTGTCGAAGACATTGACCAAATCCTTGAAGGGATATTTGCTTAACTGCTTTTTCCCACAACTGATGAATCGTAGATTGGACATTGACATATTCATGACAAACATGTTTGTATATTTGACGTTTTTGGGTGTCACCGGTTCGAATTTCATTATCCATTGAATTTGAGCGGTTTCGTCACTTGCTTTCGTGCCTTCACGGAAATCCACAGGGTAGATTTTCCCATTTCGACAAATTGAGGTATAGTGAATATGATAGGTAAAGTTTTTCATGATTTGTTGCAGTACGTGCGCGTATGCATGAAAAAATATGTCCTTCTCGTCACCAAAGTCAGCCCGAGCGATGCCTCCGTAAGAGTTAAAAGCGTTTTCGCACATCTCCAAATGGGCGTGAACCGTATGAATACTCATGAATTGATGAGCCTCATTATAGAAACCCAACCAAATTATTTCCGACCCAGGTTTCGGAAAGTAAATTTTGAATATGTCAGCCAGGTCTAAATTTGTCCACTGAAAAAGTGACAACTGATTTGATGAAAGTTCAGCATATAGGGATGATTTACTGGGACGGATATTTTGCAGGGAAACTGAAATGACTGAAGACTCGTTTGCATTGACAAGTATTGTTACCAAAACTTCATTTGTCAGCTGACCTTGGGGGTTTAACGGGTTGCACAAAAATATCTCTCGACATATGATGGGTAGGCGGGTTCGCGTCCATTTGTTAAGAAACCGTGTCCAATTTACTGGTCGTTCCATATCCAACAGTAAATGGACGGGTGGAATTACTGGTAACATATATGTGGTATCCGTGTGGTGAAATATCGACAAAAAGTTCTTTACCACAGATGTCGGTTGATATAAACTTAGCTGAACTTGACATTTCCATGGTTTCGTTGATGATGTATAATTAGTCTGGTTGATGGTTTGACAATACTGTCTTGCGAATCCTGATACAGGTGTACTTTCGAACAAATCAGAAATGTGACAATTAATTTCTGCTTGAAGGAAGTCACCTTCTTGTCCATATGTGTAATTTGCCGAAAACGAATATGTATCGTCGGGCACCCATATGAATCTACTCATGTATTCCGACATGATCATCACAGCCATTTTTGGTGCTCGAATGAGTATTGGAATGGAGTCTGCATGTAGCGCAATGTCGACAAGTTGATGGTTGTCAACCACTGGAAGACAATTTGCCTGAATAAACGGCCTTAGAATTTTGGAGAGATTTCGAATATTAGGAAATTCTAATTGTGAACTGGACACTTCCACGTTTTCCCAATAAACGTCCTGAGCATACCGCGGTAGTGACGAAATGTCCCGTCCATGCATTTCATCAAATGTGTACACATTTGCCCAAGATGCAATCTCAAGTGATAGTGTACTGTTGAAGAAGAAGAAGGAAATAATGAGTTTAAGAAATGTCATCTTTTATTGCGCAATACTGAAATAAAAAGCAAACTTGAATACAGTTGGTCACAATCTGTACAATGTAAGGTGAAAGCTAATGCAAATAAAAGTTTTCCAACATATATTTCAGTATACCATAAAGAATATGAAATCGCAGAGGAATGGAAAAAATCGATTCACCATTTCCTTTACCATACAAACTAATATATTTTTTGAGTGTAAGATATTGATTTTAGCGTGATTAAACTTGAGAAGCTAAAGTTCACGTGAAATCAATAAAATATCCACGGTGAAAGGAATGTGAGCATTCTTGTGGATTTGAAAACGTTTTATAGATATTATTTTCGTACATTATTTCTCCCTTTCCTTGTCTCTTTTTCAAAATATGCCCCTGATTTTGAATACCCTAAAATCACTCGGCTATGTAGTTCCGCCTGACATCGCGATTGTATAAGCATCATTATATAAGCGATTGTGTACGCGCGATTACTTGAGTCCAGTTTTTACTCCCAACTCAAAACGGAATGCAATACTTGCTTACAGGAATCCACCACCACACAACCTTTACAACATAGTTGCCCAAAGGGAAACTATTCCATATCCTACATTTTAGGAGCTCGTCGAAAACAATTTCGCCATTTATACCAGGACGGCGTACATTTATGCCAATCCTCACGGAGATTGAAATAGATGGGGATTGCGAACAAGAGGGGTCGTTCCTGGCGATATCCGGATAATGTGTTCCCATTCATTGAAAACTGTTCAAACTACTCCATTACCGCCACATCTGAGGTGCATGAATGGGGTTATTCCGCCGCCCAGGATCGAAATCAAAGCTGGAAAATTATAAGAGCTCATTCATAGCTCCACCCTGAACTTGACAATGCATCGGCCATTACAATTAAAAACTGTGCATCACTTACGGAATATAATTTCATTTGTAAGAAGCTTGTATATGATTACGAACACTGTAGGCAGAGATCTTGCGTATGGAAGGAGAAAAAAAGTTTGCTCAAGACTTTTCTTGAAAGCTGCCACAAAGCAAATCAGCGTCGGTTGTAGCAGAAGGCGGAACAAATGGAATGGCTCGTAAATTACAGAAAGGGCGGAAGCATAGCGTTTACGTCGGAGACGATGCTTATTCAAATGCGTCAATCAGCTTGCGTCCACAAGGATGGATACAGTTACAGGTTCTATGGGGCATAAAGGTAATAGTGGGTTCTGGTTTATGGAAGTTTTGGCCCAATTTCCTGCATGCGTCGAAAAGTTTCAACTCTGAGTACACAACATAATCGGAAATTGAGAAACCCGACATGTGTGGTAACATACAGTTGCTGTTGCTTTTACTCTTGTGTGGATTGGGATGCGCCACAGTGAAATGTTTGTGTGAAGCATACCAAGATATTGTTCAATTGGTTATAACAGGGATGCCTTCTTTCAAGTCATGGGGGGTCATGTTGCTCTCTGTCAAATGTAAGTGGATGTGTAGGAAGACGAGTTAATTCAGAATATAATCAGATGCTGCAAGGCAAGGGTCAGAAGTACCCATGCGATCTAATGGCCATAATTACCATTAACAATATTTTTATTTTCCTCTCTTGGTTCTGAGCTTACATATATTTGCTACAGCAATCACTTCGTCAGCACCGGTTATCGTGACGACCTTGGTTTTTGTGACTGAGCTGCGAGATAGTTGACATCCTTTTAGGTTGGTAAATGATTGACACGCCTTGGATGTTATTATATTATTATTTGAGGTGTACGAAATGTACCAAAATGTAGCCGTAATTACCAGTATTAAAACGTAGATGGCAAATAATATCTTGCAACTGATTCCAACGCCGCTCATTAAACCAATTCGTTTTGGAAGCACAAAGCCTTTCACGTGCTTCGGACCTGCCTGCATAACAAGTTGCCTTGCTTGCTCAAAGATGTTTCTTCTCAAAGTAAAGCCACCTTCCATCCACCTCCTCACGACATGTATCCAAGTATCACCCACAGCATTCCACATTCGCCAGCTGTATCTCACCTTCAAGTCAAACTTACTGTTAATATCCACTGACTTGCATACGGTACTATGTTGTAGAACGAACTGAGTTTTCTCCCAAATCTCCTTACTAAAAAGTGGACTGGTTGGACTGAACAGCAGAATTTTAAATTCCAAAAGCTTTCCAATAAAATCCTGAGCAGTGCCCCAATCCTCCGGCCAGGTTTCGTTAAAAAAGAATACGTCACGTCCTTTCCCAAACGTCAAAATACTCCACCAGCTTTTACCTCGTTCTGGTCCATAAATAATCATGAGTGAACTGTAAAGCGATCCGAGAATTTTCGTTGGCGCCCAAACTCGATATCCTTGGTCTATCAGTTCAGACGATGTAGGAAAGTTTCCAATTTTCATCGAATCGGTAGATACATGGGCTTGCCAACAACAGTTAAAAAGTAGAGCGGCAATGAAATAAATACCTACAGTTTTTCGCCGTTTAATTAAAACTTTCATTCCTGCAGTACCAAATGGCAATACAAGCTTCAGCCCGTTTGGGACGTGACGAAATAGCAGGCCATAGACAACAATGAAAACCAGGACTGTGATCCATACGGTTTTGTCAATGCTAGTTACAATGTCAAACACAAAGGATGACAACTCTTGGGTTGGCAAACAGGCGGAAACTTTCCATATTTTATCATTGCCGACTGCAATTAGGCCTCTGGTAATGGCATATTCGTTGTTTATCCCAAAACTGAAAAACGTTTCACCTGTGACCAATTTTGTAAACTGGTTCGCATCTGCTAGTTCAGGCTCAGCTAATTTGTTATAAGCTGTGGATATAAATGTAACGTTGAATATACGCCAAAGCGGTGTGATCATTGAGAAATCTCTATCGCAATAGAGAAATGACTTGTAATAGTACCGCCATTCAGCGTCCGAAATTTGCAAACAGTATCCAATATAAGCGTCACTTTGGTTTAATGTTTGTGGCGGAACTGTCACCATCATGTTACGGCCGTGTCCATTTCTATTTACTCGCCAAGTCTCCCGTAACAGCTGACTGTACTGAAATCCATTCATAGCCGTCAGTCTTTCCATATCCGATGTACATGTATAACAATACGCGAAAAGTTTATAGACGGAATCCGAGTTATTTATGAAAACCAAAGGAGCGCTAATAGGAAAATCAAAATTCCCACTTCTTAAAAATTCGATCTCATAATTTATGTATGTACCCAGATCGACAAAAAATATCAGATTCGAAGCCAATCCAAACCCGGAGTTGTGTATAGCCAAAATAGTTTCTTCAAATGACGGCATTGTGTCCAAGACAAACACTCTGCAAGTTAGTGTCAAGTACTTAATCCAAAATCTATAATACTTGTATTTCACAGTCAGTGGCACGTCATCATTTAATATGTCGTCGTTCAGGTCAAACGCAAAGTCTAACCGGTTAGAACTATATAACAGCCACGACAGCTTATTACCATTTTTACTCATTTCTGGCCCGATCAAAGAATCTAGTCGGCTCTCTTGTGTTGTGTTCGTCGTATTAACAGATTTTACGATTGCAACGAAGCAGTGTTGGGTTACTTCAAACGGCAGGATGAACGACTTCACAAATGCCAAGGGCACCAATGTAATGGACATAATTAAAGGCCACATCGTAGCTCCTATACAATACTAGCCAAACGCCGACATTTAGTATTAAATATATCTTGCAAAAGTAATATAGAAAACTTTGTTAGTGTTCCTATTCTGTCCATATGAGATCAAATATTCACGCAGCTCCACAAAACTGCATGGAAACAGGAATATGTTGGTCTGCATCATAGTAATGCACAATACACTTAACCACTGTACATATATTTTAGCATTACTTCTCATGTGAAAACGGGATGATTGGAGTGTGGAGCTCACATGACGAACATAACATTATTCAGATGTTAATGAGAAAAATGTAATTATAACAAAGGCGACGTACCAATCGATTAACGCCAAATATAGTATCAAGTTAGCTTCGGCTGAATATTATAGCTGAGCCAATTACGTTGCCATATTTTTCTGTTCGATCCGGTTAATCTTTGCAAATAGGTTGAGATAATGTTGCTGATACTCGATAGAAAACCAAGTCATAAAATATTCGAAGTGCCTAAAAATTAGTTTACTTGCTTTCCTCGAAACAATCAATAGTGTACGTAACTTTTCTGTACTCACAACATCATCTTGCAAAGCTGGCACAAAATCGTTGTTTTTAAGACAAAATATATTAGATGTCATCTGTCATACACCAGGTAATCACTACAAAAGAATATACTTATCTGCATGCTAATGTTTTATAAAACTAAACTTTCACTTTTGTCGTAACCAGCGATAGTAGTGGCGTGCAGGACGGAAGTGTGTAGTTACGCCGGTGTCTTTATTTGTCATGTCACAAAAATGTAATCAAATAAATTAGTATATCTACTACCTGTAGTAAGGGGAATATACGAACAATATAGGTTTCATGTATTAGCGTCGTTAACCATGTTTCTGGTATATTTCAGCACGTGCGAACACACTCCATCCGTTCATTTGCAATATATTATGTAATACATCTCATTTCACTTGTCGTACAAACCAAGAAAGTCTGAAGATAATCGCATCCCATGAAATTTAGCATTTTTATATGATCTGAGATTTTCTATAACATGTAATCAGTGCGAATATCACGGAGCCGGCTTAGTGTATTTGCAAACAATTCTAAAATTATGCAATGTTCAGAATCATCCGTCAATTTAATTAGAAATATAGAATGTTCTGATCATCCAGTGCTGCATTAGGCAATCATATGCACAAATTTATTAAGGGTATCAAAACTTCTGAACATATATAAAACCAACAGATGGACCAAACGCTGGAGCAATTAAGTGTATTACAGGTAGCACTCTAATGGATTATTTTGTACTGCATCCCTCAGTTACTGGCCCATACTCCTTCTAATTGGTCCCCTTATTCCTAGTTTATACATATAATCTTAGCTGGTAGAGAGTACTTACAATATTGTCAAGCAGATATTCTGCGACGTATGTACTAAGTAGCTAATACGCTAATTGAAGTGAGGTTTAATATAATTTCGGGTACGTTTCGTACTCCTACAGATATTGGCTTGTGCCGCCATCGATTTCTTGGCATTCGGTTCTAAATTTGTACATTATACACTAGTCTATATATGGTCAAATATTTTTCGACCAGTGTCCAAGAAACATCTTCACCTTAATAACCATATACGGTATGAAGGAATTGATTTAAACTACTGAGTTATCTGTTGTTCTCTAACGTTAATGATATGTTTGTTGCAAGTTTAAGTGCTATTTGAAAACGTGGGGCTAATAAAACATCAGTGCAGTTAGGAATATCAGTATAAGAGTTTGGTGTCGCCCTAGATACAAATATCAGCTTGGAGAGATTGTCAATCCGTTATTCGGAGTATTCATACCTCGTCAATAGCTTGTAACAACCAATCTACCAAAATGTTGCTAATGATCGCTTGCGCATTATTCCATGTTTTTCGTTTCGTGCGGTCAAATCATTTCCCAATAGAAATAGACGATCACTGCTTAGTGGGAATTCTCAAATCTGTAAATCATTCTACCGAGGAACATGCCAATTTCGTGGATACCATTGCCACTAATCCAACTGGTGGCAAATATCTAAGCGCTTCGTGGCTGACCTACTCTATTGATCAGTTGGATCTCACAATAAGTCTTGACGACGAGGTGCAAAACAAAGATTCACGGCTCACACTGCAGTCAAAATACTTTCGATTCCTAACGAGATTTCGAATGGAATCGTGTCAAATGTTCCTAGTGATTTCTTCTTCATTTGAAGAAACCGTGCTGGCGATACACAGATCCGGATATTTTTCCGACACGCATTCAATATTTATTGTAGATATGGCCATGAGGATATCATTTGAAACAGAACTTGCTTCCAGCGATGACTTTGATGTATATTTCAGTGCACCTCTGGTTTTCTGGTCATTTTCGCCGTCAAGCAATGGTATTTCCATTTTCTGCTATACGTGCTCATTGGCCATAGAAGTTCACATGCCCTTGCAAAAACCGCAATACTCGAGCTTACTGAAATATATGTGGGAAGTAAACAAAAATGGGCACGCCAGGAATGTTCTTGTGCGTTTACCAACACAAGCTGCAAGAAAAAGTGACGAGTTTATGAATGACTGCCTAAAAGTGTCAGACGATATATCCCAACGCCATATTTATTACGACACAATTGCGACCTGTAACCCCAATTTTGCTATAATTGTGCCACTGGCGCGTCGGTTCAATGTCACATACAGCTCCACAAGAACCCACCGACTGACCGAATCGCAACTTTTGTTCTCAAAGTGGTTACCACAATTGGCATTTGGTGAAGGACACTATAGCGTCACCTTACCCAATGAAATTGCTTACACACGCGGATTTTTTGTCTGGAGCTACGAGGTAAATTGGAAGTTGGCTGCTTGCGTGTCAAGCCAAAAACTTTCCTTTGTTGACTTCAGCGTTGTGACTACTGTCGGCTTCAAAGTGTGGATATTTCTATTTCTACTTGTCTTCATCGTGAAGTATATCAACCGAGACATATTATCTTTCGAAGACGTCCTTTGGCCAGTTTTTGGTATCAATGGAAGCAGAGAGATTCAATGCAGAAGAGTTATTTTCATGTACATGTTACCAATGTTGATGTTCTCAATGTGCTGGCAGGGATGTATAAATTCCGACTCGATGATGATTGGTGAATTCCCGACTACTGCAAAACTAGTGGAAAATGGATACCGGCTGTGGGCTCCTTCAAAATTTGTCAAACCGTTCATTAGCTCACTCGAGATTTGGCTCGGGAAACGGAGGTTAGAGATTTGGTGGCAAAAGCTGACATTCGGTTTGGGCGACAAAATAACTTTTGACGATCAAACTGCTCCCAGTTTTTTTACTAACAAGACAAAGCTGATTATGAAAATGCTGGAATATAAATTGTTTGTGTTCAGTCCGGGTGATCTGCTTTTTAAGGAAAGATTGTGGCATCAGAGTGTGTATGTGATGAACGAGTATGTTGTATGTAAATCGTCGGATCTCAACAACCGACTTGATTTGAAATTAAGGGATACTTGGCGACTGTGGAATACTGTTGGGGAAAACTGGCACACAGATATAAGACGATGGATAGAAGGTGGTTTTGCGATTCGAATGAAACATTATGTGCACAAGAAAGGAATCTTACGGGAAATATCTGCTACGCCGGAACAAGGTTTTAGCTACCCGATTCCTCTGAACATGTGGACTGCATTGGGATTTTGCTGCATTGGCATCCTAGCGCTAGAAGCACTTTTGATGTTTTTAATTTTGTGTTGCTTGATTCGTTCCGGACGAGCACAAGTTAGAAAAGGTTTTGTCCTTAAGTGCATGCGTTTACAGAACTTTGGCAGAAGCATTTGTACGACAAGAACTAAAGTTGAGGATTATTAATACCTTGCTAGAGTAAGTAAACATAATGCATCTATTAAAGTACTAAATATTTGAAACATTATTGCATATTTGCGTTTAATAAATTGTCAAATATTATTCAAATCATTAATTAAATACATTTTGAGACATAAACATACTATGTAATACATTTCACAGATCCAACAACTCTTGTAAACTCATAGATTTTCCATGTGACATTATGTACTGTCCATTGTCTACACAATACAATAAGCGGGCTTAAAAATTGCAGAATTTGTCCTTGATATTCCGTCAAGGTCCATTGGAACTTCAATCAAACAATAGCCCATTGTATAATTGTTTTACCAATGTCATTGTAGTAGATACAAATTTGATTTAACGGCACACTGTCATTTTAAAAATCACAACGATTACTTAAGTACAGAAAAAGCATACTAACATATTTGTATTGTAAGGTGACCTGAAAACTAAATTCATAGGTGAACAAAATGAAACGACTGCACTTGACGCCGAAAGGAACCATGTCGGTTGTAGTAACGTTGACGAGCCTGCTACTCTGTTTACAGGTACCCAACCTATACACAAAACGTAATATTAATGTCCAGTTACCGTGTTTTATAAGGGATTGCCTTAAACGGTACCTTATGGTTTTCCAGATTTCTGACGGCCTGTTTGTGCACAGCGACATGAAATTTTACGAGTGCCAGGAGGGTTGGGTAAAGCAGCTGCCTGAGAATTACAACGAGTCGATGGCGGAATGTGACAAGGACAAGAGTGCTCCAGTTGAGGTTAGTCATATCATAATTTCATAACAGTCCTACTTTATGAGTATCTGCTTGCAGCATAAACTGTAATACAAAGTAAAACTGATGTGAAAATTATAACTTTTCCAGTGTCGAAAACATTGCTTGGCCAGGAAGATGGGTTTGATTCTTGACGGGAAAATGTGGCTGTTCAAGTTGGTGGACGTTTTAGGTCACCTTTTTCCGGGACAACCTGGCAAGGATTCAGTTGACAAGATGACGGATGTCATTATGGAATGCTCTGATCGTCACTATAAATGTAATTTCTAAACTATTTAATAAGAGTATTTTGGATACAAAATTCCATTAACAGTAATAGTTATTATGCCATTTTTACAAATTGAAGCAAATGGTCCCATGACCCCATATCGGTGCTATCGGGAGAAGAAAATGTGGAGCTGCATTCTTAAGGCCGCCGAGGTATAAAACAAAATTACCGTACCACCAACAATATAGACATCAATGTATCCATAATTGTAATAATAAAATGGTTTACCTTAAACACATTAAGGCAATTTGTGAGGAGAACGAGAAGCGCTATCACAGGGATGCATTTTCTGTGGTATCCTGGTATCCAGGATACCGGGAAATTTTGGGGGATTTTTTAGTGCAAAGAGGGGGAAACAAAAATTTAAAATAATTAGGAAGCAGATGCTCCAGAAACGAACAAATTAGTATGCTGAAGACAAAAGTAAACGCTAGTGGCACCTTATTTATCATCTGAATTGAATATACGTAATTGACGGTTTAATCTGGGACAGCCAGGAAATATTTAGCAGTCAGGAAAAGTTAGGGAGTCGGTGAAAGTTGGGCAGCAAGGTCCTCTTGTGCAACCGGAAAATATTGGGCAGCTGGAAAATGTTGGCCAGTCGCAAAATAGTGGGCAACTGGAAAATGATGGGCAGCTGGAAAATTATGGGCAGCTGGAAAATGATAGGCAGCTGGAAAATGTTAGGCAGCCGGAAAATGTTGGGCAGCTGGAAAATGATGGGCAGCTGGAAAATGTTGGGCAGCTGGAAAATGATGGGCAGCTGGAAAATGTTGGGCAGTCGGAAAATGTTGGGCAGCCGGAAATGTTGGGCAGCCGGAAAATGTTGGGGAACTGGAAAATGTTAGGCAGCCGGAAAATGTTGGGCAGCCGGGTGCTGTTGGGCAACTGGAAAATGTTGGACAGCCACAGAATGTTGGGCGGTCGGAAAATGTTGGGCAGCTGGAAATGATGGGCAGCTGGAAAATGATGGGCAGCTGGAAAATGTTGGGCAGCCGGGTGCTGTTAGGCAACTGGAAAATGTTGGGCGGTCGGAAAATGTTGGGCAGCCGGGTGCTGTTGGGCAACTGGAAAATGTTGGGCAGCCACAGAATGTTGGGCGGTCGGAAAATGTTGGGCAGCTGGAAAATGATGGGCAGCTGGAAAATGATGGGCAACTGGAAAATGAAGGGCAGCCGGAAAATGTTGGGCAGCCGGGTGCTGTTGGGCAACTGGAAAATGTTGGGCGGTCGGAAAATGTTGGGCAGCCGGAAAATGGGCAGCAAGGTGCTGTTGGGTAACCGGAAAATGTTGAGTAGCCGCAAAATATTGGGAAGCTGGATAATGATTGGTAGCAGAAATATGTTTGGCAGTCGGCAGATGGTTAGCAAGAAATTCAAGTTTGTCAGGCGAAAATTTTTGGTCACGTAGAAAAGTTTGGGAAGCTGGAAAATGTTGGGCAGCCGGAAATTGCTGGGCAGCCGCAAATATTGGGCAGCTGGAAAATAGGTCAAATGTAAAATATGTATTTCCCTAACTTAAAACAAATATATTTTACCCCATTGAACAAACGGGTAACTTAAAATACAGTCATTTGCTCACCCAACTCTTAGTTTAATTTATTTCTATAAAATTTCGACAAGAAAAAATTTTCATTTAAAATGTAAAAATTACATACGTTTTAACGAAAGAATATTGTAATTTGTAAAGCCCACCACTCAACCCGTCAACATAATATGTCGCTCTTACTCCGGAATGTCAAAGTGAACACGACCTTCCTGTTGATTGTATGAATCTACTGATTTGGAATGAATATAAACGTTCAGTCTTTCCGGACGACTTTTCTTAAAAAATCGCCAATGCCAATGGAAGTGATGATTTAAACTTTTTTCAATGAACGGTTCAGCAGGAAGACCGGGTGCCGGTCCATTCCAGGATAACTTTACTTCACTGCTCAGAGTTTCTGGATCAAGCTGTGGTCTGTTCCTGGAATGTGATTTTGCAACGCTGGCTACTGATTCCACGACGGATTCGCAGCTAGTGCGTACCATACTGCAGGCTAGCAAATGTGCTACATCTTTCGTATCCAGATTCCTGTCCGACTTCAAATAATTTCCGTACTGCTCTTGTTCATTACAAGATGCGATCATGAAAGTCTCCTTGATTCTTTCAGTAAATAGTTTGTACTGCTGTAAAATGGAATCATCTGCCACTTCTGGTTCCAAGTGCCCTGCCGCGATGGCTAATTTGGTATATCTGCTCAATTCATCAGTGACTGTCTCCCAATCTCTGCTAAGGATTTGCTCTCTGGAGAAAATGATTGTGGACAGTTCCGTTGCTTTGTAAATGGAGTCGTTGAAACGAGTTTCCAATTTATCGGCGACACTGTCACAGAACACGGCGATGCGGTCAGCGCTTCGTTCCACAGCAGATTGAACGAGCTCATGTTTTTTCTCATTATCCATACTCTTCAACTCCATATGATGCTGCTGGTTCAGAAACAACGGCTTGTTTCTGTACAGGTACTTGGTTCCAATTTCCAAAGCTGCACTTTGAAATCCTTGGAGGACCGGCAAAGAGTAATCCCGTATCTTCAAATTCTGGCTTAACTGGCGAAGAGCTGATATTCCGGTCTGAATTGCCTTTGCAACCTCCCATGGAAAATTTTCAGGCTTTTGAAGTTTCAATGACGTCAATCCAATAATTTTATACGCGGCCAGGGCTCCATTTAGATCCATTACGAATCCCACGTTGTTGATTTTATCCAATTTGGGATTTCGTAGATCATCGTGTAAGTGATCAAAAATTCCCGGATAGTTATTGTCAAAATTTTCCAGCACTTTGTAGGTGTAGGTAGAGAACCGCGTCTCAGAAAATCCAATCGGGGACTTGAGTTTTTGATCATTTTTCTTCTGCCTATCAACAAGCTGTTCATAGCTTTTCCCGTATTGACTCTGTCTATTTACATCCGAAATTATTTTTGTGAGTGTGTCCACGACCTTTCCTGATGGTAATTTTACGCGAACATCATGTTCAGCAAGCTAAAATAAATCATATGAAAAATACATTAATTTGTATATCAACTTGTTGATCAGTTGGCACACTAGGTACATTTCCAATTATTTAATACCTCCAGAAGGTGTGCACCATCCCACTGATACGAGTGAAAACTGGTACCCGGATGGGGTTGAGGAAGCTCCTTGTTAGGTTTTGCCTTTCTCTGATGTGGATGCGGATGATTATTTTGTGAAATGGGAGGCACCGTTGGTTTCTTTCCTTGTGGGAAGATTCTCTCCAGCAAATGATTACTCAGGTACAGTGGAACATGCGTTATTATATACGCACCGTCAGTTGATCCACCAACAAATCGCGTCGGAAATTCTACAGAGTTACTGAAAATATCAAATGATTTTGCAAGTTGGCTTGAAGTCTCGGCCCCACCTCCGGTTGCAGCAACGGGCATATCAATGAATATAGTTTTAATGCGTCCGTCCGAAATTATATTCCATCCAATTAATTGATAACTCAATTTGTGATAAGTTGCCTTATCTGCCACGAAAGCAATTGGACTGGGTCGTCCTGTGGCAGGCAAGATCCGCTGTGCCGACAATTTAATGTGGTGATCCATCGTTGCCAGCATTGACTTTGTGAAGTTGGCAGAAAATCGCCTACTAATGTTGATATTACCAGTTGGACATTGCATAGATGACAGATAGGCTATTTCCCTCGGGTAAGCATTTTGGCTTTTCATGACCTTTATACATTTATACGCAGCCATTCCACAGTTCCGAGCAGCAGTCTTTTCAAGGTCACTTGGGAAATATGTGTCGTTCTCAATTTCTTTAATTATTTTTGCTTCATGAATTTTCTCATGTTTCAAAATAATCTTCTTCAGATTCGAAAATTCTTTTGGAAGCTTGTCATTCTTGCCAAAGTCGTAGGAAGATGTTTTCTTTGAATAACTGAACTTTCCCTTGTTGCTACTAAGGTCCGTAGAGTCAGCACACATTGTACACTGCAACCCTGATGGCATGCGGGCTTCCTCGACCAGTTCATCCTCGTAGTGGAAACACAGATGTGGAAGCATTTTCATAATTTCGGCTATTGATCTTGCGAATTTGACCTGCACGATCCTTTCGTTGTAGTCCTTCACTTTGGAATTGAACTCCACGACATCAATTGATTGCGCCACTGAAATTTGTGGTCCTAGGCAGTTGGCTCTTGTGCTTGGAGACTTATCGACGGCTTCGGAAATAATTGCATTTGACTCACCCTGCGGGATGAGCTGCCCAAGACCAACCGTCGACTGTACAGAACGTCCCTCTGGAGTATAACGTTCCAGGCAAACCTGAAGTGTTTCCGTGAGCATCTACTTAAATGACTCGGTATTGAGAATACCAGCCGTGATCTGAGCCGATTTACTAGGATTATCACTCGCAGCATATGTATCAGGATTTGACTTGGAAACGTTTGTAACTGTTTTCAGATTTTCTGTTGGGACATGTTGTCGGAATACCCTTCCGTTGCTCCTGGAAGCCCGATTCTGCTCTTGAGAAAATGCCGTTTTAAGCTCGCATATGTCGTCCATTGCAATGCTTTCACTTTTGTTGCAACCGAGAATTATACCAGCAAACCGCTTCCCTGATGACGGCTCTAACGTTTCCGCTTGCTTTCTTTTGTGTCCAGTTATTTCAAATGCTGCGTTTGATGCTCCACTATCCACCGGTATGACACACTGCACATGCTCCTGAAATTCCAAATGATAATCTGCCGCCAAGAAGATTCCTCCAGGTTCATATCCCGGCGCCTGGTGTCTTTCAGGTTCATCTGCCACCGCCTGCGGTCCTCCAAGTCGATCTCGCATGGCCACATGTCCTTCATGTTCACCTCCCAGCGCCTGAGGTGCTTCATGTTCAACTCCCAGCGCCTGAAGTGCTCCAGGTTTACCGCCAAGCGCCTGAAGTGCTCCAGGTTCACCTCGAAGCGCCTGAAGTGCTCCAGGTTCACCTCTAAGCGCCTGAAGTGCTCCAGGTTCACCGCCAAGCGCCTGAAGTGCTCCAGGTTCACCGCCAAGCGCCTGAAGTGCTCCAGGTTCACCTCCAAGCTCCTGCAGTGCTCCAGGTTCACCGCCAAGCGCCTGAAGTGCTCCAGGTTCACCTTCCAGAGCCGGATATGCTTCAGGTTCCCCTCCCACCACTTGATGTCCTCCAAGTTCACCTCCGTGCGCCAGCAGTCCTCCAAGTTCACCTTCATGTGCCTGATGTCCTCCAAGTTCATCTCCCAGGGCCTGTGGTGCTCCAAGTTCAACTCCCAGCGGCGGATGGTCACCAAATGCACCGCCCTCCGCCAGCAGTCCTCCAAGTTCAACTCCCAGCGCCTGATGTCCTCCAAATTCACCGCCCTGCGCCAGCTGTCCTCCAAGTTTAACTCCCAGCGCCTGTTGTTCTACAAGTTCAACTCCCAATGTCTGATGTCCGCCTGGTTCGCCTTCCAGTGCATGATGGCCTCCACGTTCAAGGCGCAGAGCCTGCTGTTCTCTATGTTCAACTCCCTCCGCCTGCAGTTCGCCAGTCGTGTCAGAGAGCCACTTCCAAAAACAAAACGTATGTTAGAATAATTTGTTTAAAAACAATGGAGTGTTTAAAAACAGAACCTCATATTAATCATTTGCTCATTTGTGCCGCGCATGAGCACGTACATAAAGCAACTGCGAAAACCTGACAATCATAATCAATTACCCGACCTACTGAAAAGAAACTGCCAAGTTGTCTGGTCCCAACTGGCCTGAATGGGTGCGGATGATCTTTTTTTCTGTCATTACGAATCCACTTTCCGCATGTCACACATTTTTCCTTCCGTTTAGAATAGGGAACTTCATTTAATGGTTTGACTTGTTTCTTCAATTTGGATATGCAATTAATTAGCTATCTTCTACACTTGTATATGAGGGAAAAAAGTACAGGTCACGCAAATTAAAAACTTCCAAATAGCCGTGCACTAAACCATTAATGAAAAATGTATTGAAAGTACTTGCTTCTGGAGAGCAATTTAATTTGTGGATGCAAATAACCCAATCAACGTGACTATCTAGACAAACGCGAAGCAGCAGCAGCGTAGACTTGTGGTCTGCTCACGCTGTGCATGCAGAGGTGACAATATGTTTACGAAACAGTGTGCTTCCGGTCCAGGTAACCATTTCATGGCGCTTAGATTTATCATGTGTAGCATGATACCAATACACAATACACCGTCAGTGACAACTTAAAACAAAAGTAAGCATATGTGTATTCAAATGTTTATTGCCGAAAGTACTACATATTATGGAAATCATGCCTGGATGATCCAGGCTGGATGCCAGGATTTGTGTGCAGTTATATTATTGACCAAAAGCTATGGATTTGAATGCTAGTTTACTTAAAGTGACATTGCAAATCTGAATTAAACAGTTTACGAAATAGACCGGAGCTTCATTTTTTTAAATTCTGTATCTAGTGTGTATATTTGTTTCAAAATGTTAGGTAGATTGAAAACATGATAAAAAATTATCTATTGAAAGTGGGAAATAAAAGATAATTCTACTTCGTCCGGTAAAACCGCGTAATACTTCTAATATCTGAATTCAATCACAAGGGAATATTGGCTAACATCCCGATGCAACATCACATGGACGAATAAATGAAAATAAACGTAGTGTATTTACCAAATATTTAGTGACAGGATTAGATATATGACTAACGCAGGATAAACTAATGGTAGTCCTGCGTCAACATAGACCGCATGTTGCATGCTATTTCTCAGTAGTTTAACTTGTACCCTTCTCTTATGCTGAGTAATGCAGCTGGTCTAATGAATGCACCAATGCATTTATTGATCAACTAAGCTGCAATTTGTCACGCGAATATGGAAATAACTTATAATATATGGATCGTCCCTCCCTCGGTCATATTTATCTTCGTGAATGAGTCACAAAAATGTTTTTAACTATGAGGAATTACACATATATCTTGGGAAATTTTCAACAGGATACTGGGAAATTCAATCCTGCTGACAGAAAATGTATCCCTGCGCTATCAGGAAAAGGTGAAAGAGCACCGTAAGCACACCGACTCAATTGTTGCTAATGGTACTCATGGAGAGAAGATGAAAGGGCGACAGATAGTTTTGGAGGACATGTGGTGAAATTAAAGAAATAACTCAATTTCCATACAAGCTCATGCCATATATGTGCAAATAATAAAGCAATTATGTTCAATGTAGAAAGGATGGCTTCCTGAAGTTGTTATGTCAAAAAAAAATAATTCGTCCTTTTACACTTTTGAAAATTCAATAGTTATTAAGATTTAGTTGGCTAAACTAAAAGAAAAGTTATAACGCTGTTGCAATTGCGACATTGGCCATTGAAACAGCTGAGCCGGTGGCAGTACGACAACATTGCTTTTGCAGCATTATATCCACTGATGGATTTACTATTTTCTTGCGTTGACATGATGGGGAGTGAGTTTTGATGGAGCCAGTGTAGTTTGTTATTACTCATGTGCAACTTTACTTGAAGGAATCACGGCAGAATACAAATGACGTCCAGGCATCTAACACTGAGCGGAAAGACGTATGAACTCACAAGTCATCCTTGAATGGTTCGAATGGTCAAGTCATCACTAAATGGGCGAGAAAGTGGACCGGTTACAATTTTAGCCATCACATAATAAAAGCGATCCTTTTTTGCAAACATGCTAATGGGAATGGTGAATATTCGCATCACAAAAAACAATTACACAATATTATTGGCCACACATTTCCACCGACCTAGAGCTGCCTTGTCCAGACAGGTGTCGTTCTGGGAAATCATAAGTAAATTTGCTTCAAAGTTACTAAAACAGTAAACATACATATTTAAATAAACACACAATCATCCCCGTCTCAAGTCTCTTCAAGTTTGAGTAGGTTTGAATTGCAAAACTATGGCCATGTACACTATTTGAAATGCAATTGGATTTTCCCAACAAATATTTTACAGAATAATATGATTAAAGCTACAGTGTATTAAGCTTATATCATGAATGTATTATAATAGACATTGCGCTTTAAAAATTATTTTTGCTTTTCTGTAATAAAAGTCAAATATATTAAAAGTTGGAAATGGTTATGAAAGAAAGCATAATTGTAAGCATATGATGTTCAAGTGATCAACAAAAGGTGACAAAAAATTGCACCATAATATTATGTTCACATTAGCGGATGCACATGTTAACCGTAATGTCATGTTTTGCATATTATTATTTCGTAATACGAAATTCGTATGTAATTAAATTATTAACATTAGTTTCTCAACATATCAGATCAACATGTTTTAATAATTTGGAAAATGCTTAAGCGCTGAATTAAACGAAAATGCACACTAAAAATTGCAATATTATTAACTTAAATTGAGACTGTCTAAAACAATTTGGATTCGCAACGTTACGATAATATACTGTACATTAGTGATTCTACTATATTTCAATTAATCATTACTTGACCGTACGAACTACATAAAATACAAATACGCTCCAATCAGTATTTACGCAAGTGACAACTCATGTTGTAAGCCACCAGAAATACTAATACGTATAAGAACCATATATATAACTGACAGAATGACGTTTATCTCCACCAGTAGCGGACATTGAATCTCCATGGTTTAATCATTGAATATTAAAAACACTTGCGTCTAAATTATTTAATCAACAGAAAGTTGACAGTGAGATCGTTCGCAAAATGTATGAAATTTAAAGGGGTTAGCCTGTCAACGAAATTTACAGATCCGATATCGACTCTAGTAGGCCAACAGGATAAATAAAATCGATTGCGCCGCTTTGCATCCTTCCTTGAGACCATAGCGCAACTATCCCGATGTGTCATAAGATTTTTCAGGACGTTGGAGGAAGTAGTATAAATGTTTGACTGCGCACCTAACATCCCAATTAACGCCGACAAGGCACAAGTTATTTGCACGAGAAGAAACAGAATTGGGATTAGATTTTCCATGTTCCATTCCATTTTAACTAGAGCTGTAACTGATGCCGCTTGTATGGTAACTGCCAGCACTGCTAATACAACCATTACATTCCATCTTACGCATTCATTTAAAAGTATCGATATGACCTGAAAATATCTGTACAGCTGAATCTTTTCGTAATTTATTGAGCCATCCCGAATTAACTTTTGGTATCGGAGGAGGAGTTCCCGGAAACTCTGTACGCTGAGAACCGAAATGCCGGCATAAACCAATGGCAGCACGTTGACCGCAAATTGAGATATAATTGCCCACAGGCTTAACAGGATTAGCTTGAAGATAATATGAGTCCTGTGCGCCATATCGCTTGATTGGACAGTGTGTCCATTGCATTCATTGAGCAACCAGTACCCCGGTAGAGATGGTTTGCATGGTGACTTCCAGTGGAGTCCAAATATTGTTACGTATACAACCGCAAACGCTACTGGCGTCAGCTGATATGCAAAGAGAATGTTGAACATGTCAAGGAAAGATGGCTTTCGGTCACTTTTGTTTGCAAGCTTTCTTCCAATATCAATGTTGCCATTTATGTATAGTACAAGCATGTCAGCATGATTGTGTACAAGAATTATACACGATAACGCAATGGCGTTATCTACAATCACCGCGAATGCAAGCATCGTGTCGAACAATTCGACATCCTCGCTTCTCTTGGGTACTGATTTCGCCCGAGTCATAAAACTTTGGCAGAACAATATAAGTACACAACTCATAAACACCACTGACTTTAATTTAAATCGTTTCTTTCCCGCCTTCCAGTCTCCGTGTAGATTCAATATGGCCGTGTTGCGGTTCCAATTAAAAATGTCACCGGTTGATATTTTCGCCACACGACACAGCAGTCCGAACAATGTTTTATGGCTTATGAGATCCATGTCTAATTGTTTTAGTTGGAGAACACAGAAACCAAAACGATTTTTTTATGCAATACTGGATTCCAGTGGAATGTTACTGTGTCGTGACTTGAGCAAAAACTGCTGCTGTAATTATCCCAAAAATCCAAAATACTACGCTGCAACCTTCTTTGCGAAAGCTATGAAAATGTAATACGTATTGAAATTAAAAATTAAATATTCCATTTCTGTACCACGAAATCGGACGGAATATATCGTCATAAAATGGTTATGATAATAGATCGCTTTTTCACGTTCGCATTGTCAATGTTGGATATACGAGTCCATTTAATTTATATAATGTTTAATTATTTTCATGATGTATAGCTATTTCGCCGCAGCTACATAACTGTGTTGAGTGCTTTCTTGGAATATGGTATATGATATTATTGGTGCGTTGCCTATCGAAATCGGAAACAATTTATTTTGCTACGGTTGTACTGGTAGGTTTAAATAGAAGGAGATGTATGCATGCCCATCGTATGAGGCACTATTATATTACAATGATACGATATTAAAATCAAAGGTTTTACCATCCTATGACACATGTCGTACGAACTGGTGGAGTAAAATGTGGTGACACCTGAAAACGCCCTCCTCACTCAAGGCTTGTCTTTTAGCGCATAGAATGGGAATTAATTTTGTATACAATGAATAATTAAAATTGAGAACGCTTAATTCTTTAAAGTCAGGGTAGCTGGTTCTAACACGTATAGTAACAGGCAAGGGCAATTACAAAAGCACGAGGTAGAGACTGAGAGTCCCTACCTTATCTTCCTTTTCTAGAAGCGGAGTCGAAAGCGCGTTCACTTTCGAAACCGGTTGAACGCCGCAAGGGGTAGCACTGAAAACTTGATAGACACCGTCCTCAAGTTGGCTATTGTTTTCATGATCCGTTAGAGCGACTCGTGTGGTTTAAATTCTCCAGGTTGAATCACTGGAGATCGTTTTCTTTCACATCAAAATCCACAGGCTCTATGGACCTTTTAATGACAGTTTGCCACTGATTACACCAATTTGTCTTATTTACAGGCCGCGTTAGTGCAATCTGTATAGTCTATTAATAAATGCTCATTTATTCTATCGCATTGTTTCACTCAATCACCCGTTTAGTTACGCAATAAAATCAATACAAAGCCGGTGAGTAATCAATTGATTTTAAACTGCACAGAATATTTCGTATTCTCACAGCAATCAACTATTTCACTACTGAATCTTCCGTCAAAGGCCTACTACAAATAAACTTATGGAGAAACTAAATGTGTTTATGAGCGGATATCAAATATATCCGTCTCAAAGCTAATACAGAAAGAATTTGAGCCTTCCTCTTTCTTTCTCGCCGTCGCTTTGCGATGATCGCCTCCTCCTTTCTCATTAAATATTAAGTATCGGCATTACATTCTCCTGGCGTGGCCAGCAGGTACAACGAAATACATATCAGAAAATGTGGTGAGCGAGTTGAAGGATTGCCAATTCTCTTTGACAAGAACGTGAAGGCTACTCTGAGTAGTCTTCATACTTGTCGAGATTAGTCTTGTAATGATTTATGAGATGGAAATATTGATATAGTGAAGAGCAGGCGCATTTCATTTCGACTATTCAATCCTATATAACGCAAAATCTTATCGCATGTCTATATGAGGTTTGAAATGATCAGCATGTACGCAGATATGCTTGTAATTAAAATAGTGTGGAAACGTGATGTATATTTATGTACTGGTACAGAACGAAGCACATATTATTCGCTTGCAAATTGTAAAGTTATTTTTAGTTTTGATGTGTTTCAACTTTTGGTTTAGCTTGAGTAGCTTTGTTTTGTGAGCAATGACTAAGATTCACAGAACTTGTGGTGGGGTGATTCCCACACTATTTTTGTCTCCTTTATGTTTATTATGTGATGGGTGTAGCCAGAACAAATTCTCAACAAATGCGACATCTCACGATGATAGCTAACGCAGGATCATGTTGCGTGCGTGCAATTTTATAGTTTTGGTTCGAAGAGGCGGTTGTTGGGGGCTTATCCAGTCTTGATGTTGTTGACAGGTCAACATCAGGGTTGAATATATGCGCCTATGGCCATGTATGGGAATGGAATGAGGAGGTTCTCTAGCAACAGTTATTTCGGTTTTACTTGCGTATTGATCGGTAAAGGAATAATTACGTTATGAACATAATTGCAATGATATTAGTAATGCTAACAATGGGTATTCGTCGCGAGCGGAACGGACGAAGTGAGATATACCTCAGGCGCCAGTTATTGTTTTGATGGGAGTACGATAGTAATCAGTTTGTATTGCTAAACAATAGCAAAATCAAGGACAGGTTAAAGTTTGTAGTAGAAACACCACGACATATTATTGATACAATCGGTTTAACGATAAGGTGCATATCAAATGAAGACACTGAACCATTCAACTCCCTCATGTACAGTTCTGGATCAATTTCACATTATAAACCAGTATGGTTAAAACATAGCACAAAACAAAACCATACTTGCTGTCGTTGCAAACAAAATTATGTGCTGTGAGTATACATCCAGAATATCTCCGATGCATCTCTAAAACTGGCCATTCCAGCTCCTTAACCGACGCGTTTACGACAACTTTGCTTTCGCAGCATTATATGCGCTACTAGATTTATTATTTTCTTGACTCGACATATTGGGAGTCACTTTCGTTGGAGCCAGTATAGTTTGTTACTATTTCTTTTCAAAATGTTGAATTTCGGAATTGATGTAAGTACAAGACACTTTCATGCTTTTTGAAAACTGTACATGGCTACTGGATACCACAATCACTTCACTTTACTTTCAGAGATAACATTGAGCATCGCCGTTTGACATTTTCTTATGCCATGTAGGAATACCGAAAGCAACTACGGTTGAACAGTCAATTCAACCGCACATTTTCGGCAATTGTTATGCCGTGTTGCATTACGTGCTCACTAGTGGTTATTTCAATTGACGTAGGGTCAATCATCAGATCATACGAATTGCTGCCCCTTCCACTCATTGGTAACTGTACATTTGGCTGCGCGCTATTGTTGAATTGCATTCGGTATCTTTTGCAAAACTTATGGAGCAGTCAATTTCAACTAGGCGGTTTTTAACAATATGTGTGTATAATAGTCTCAACGGAAGCTCGTCACTTCAAATGGGATACAAAAGAAGATGTAGGATCGTAAAGGGTTATCAAAAGTTGGAGTTGCGTGTAACGAGCCATTATGCAACACGTCCTCTGCACACTGTGTCGCCCAAACGCTGGACAAAACCGTAGCCTACTTGCTGGCCACGATAATGAAGGGCCCGTAACGGCTATGAGTTTGGAAGATGGCGTACGGCTCCAAAATAATGCGTATTAGTTAATGGCTGATGTAAATCAAGATATGGATGGCATGATGTATGTTATTTGCAATAAAAATTGGTTTGGTTAACTATATAGCAATGAAAATCATGTACATGCTTCTTAGTATCAGACTGAGCAAATAATACTAGACCTCACAAATCCCCTTTGAAAAATAAAAAAAAGAAATCAATTTTTACCTAACTCTGCGTGAAAGTAATAAGGCTATGCGATCGGGTATAATGTAAATATTAATGAAAACGTGTTACATGATATTGTTATATTGCATTTCTAATTCAAAACTTAACATTAGATCCAACACAAAAAACCAAATGACTAAGTAAATTGGAAAATAATATTGAACCTAAAACACCTCTGGGCCGAATAAAATGGAAATGGAAACAAAAAATGAGCACCAATATTACTATAAATTGAGCCTTTGACAATATCGCTATTAGGTTTGCAAAGTGACCATATTATACTATGAATAATGATTCTGCTTAATTTTGTTAAAAGTTGGCGGTGAGGTCATTCGCAAAATGTATAAAATTTATAGTAGTTAGCCTGTCAATGAAATTCACAGATCCAATATCGACACTTGTAGGCCAACACGACATATTAAACGTATTGCGCCACTTCGAGTCACTCCTTGAAATCATCACATTTCTAAGCAGATATGTCGCCAGATTTTTTAGAACGCTGGTTGACGTTGTTTAAATATTTGGCTGAGCACCCAACATTCCAATCCATGCCGACAAGGCGCAAGTTACTTGTGCCAGCGGAAAAAGAATGGAGGTTATGCTTGCCATGGTACATTGCATTTTAACTAATACCGTAACTGATGCCGCATGAATTGTAGCCGCCGGCACTGCAAATACCACCATCACATTCCATCGTAATCAATCATTCAGGTGGACTGTCAAGACCTGAAAATATCTTTGTAGTTCAATCGTCCCGTAATTTACTGGATCTTCCAGGATGGACTTCTCGTATCGCAGGATAAATTCACTGAAACGTAGTGTGCTGAAAACCGAAATTCCGGAATAAACGAGTGGCAACACGCTTACCGCAAACTGAGATATAATTGCCCATGAGCCTAACATGATTAGCTTGAATAGAAAGTGAGTCATGTCAACCATTTCGGTTGAATGGGTAGCCTGTCCGTTGCATTCCCTGAGCAACCAGTATCCCGGTAGATATGGTTTACATGGGGACATCCAGTGGAGTTCTAATATTGTGACGTAAAACAATCTCAAATACCACCGGTTTGAGATGATACTGAAACAGAATGTTGAACATCAAGGAGAGATCTCAAGGAGAGATGGCTTGCGGTCACTTTTGCATGTCGGCTTCGGTCTCCCAAATCTAATATTGTCATTTGTGTATAAAGCGAGAATGTCAGCGTAATTGTGGACAAGAAACCCGACAACGCAACGGCGTTATCTAGGATCACCGCGTGGGCAATCATTGTGTCAAACAATTTCACATCGTCACTTGTATTTGCGACGGATTCCTCCCGAGTCAAGAAATTTTACCCGAACAATAGAAGTACACAACTCGAAAGCACGAGTGATTTTAGTTGTAATATTTACTTTACCGACTTGCAGGCGTGGAAAATCTTCCAGACACAAAAAATTTCCTGCGAGCCAGGCAAAAATTTCCTTGGCATTCTGTAAATTTCCTACACACTTAAATAACATAAAGTAGTATAATGACCCTTGTAGGTTCATTTTTTTAAACTCGTTTGCTTGTATGTGGCATTTTGCTTCACAAACCATCATCAAAAGGTGATAATATAGGGTATATTTTGAACTTCATGCTGGTATCTTCTATGGTTGCCGCATTGTGGGAAATTGAAATTGCGATTAATTTTGATTTAGTTGATATGCAACATTTTGATACTTTTAATCTACAAATAAATTGAATTTCAATTGTAGTGAGTATCCCGAAAAGTTGTTCCAAATAACAGTTTTTATTTGATAGGGAGCAATTAGAAATCAGTAGTTGCGGTTGTTGCAGATGCAGTAACTTATCAAACATACCGTTAAACGCTCAATCTGACTTTTCCACGAATGTCCCTAGAACAATTTCGGATGCTGCGGACAAATTGAATCTAAATAGTCGAACAAAACAGTTGACGGGAATAAACACACTCACTGGTAGATTCACAGTCTAGTCCCCTCGATAATTGGATATGATTGGCCCGGTGTTGTAGACAATTTTACTCTGATTCTGCATTTGCTTACGTCCCGGCTGACAAACTTGATTTGAAGATTCTGCATGAGCAAAACTCCCATCGGATTAGCATTGGAGGACAAATAAAAGTGCAATAATTTACAATACACTAGCAATTTCAAACCTGTCACTGTTCTAATCGCATTTATTAGATATTTTCTTCGGTTTTATGCTTGCATTAATTGTTTTGAAAGTTAATGTGATTGACATGGTTAAAAATTGAAGTCGTTGCTCCGAGTTATTCAGGGTGTTCGAAGTTTAGTCACCACATAGATACTTCACAAAATGTACATGAACTCGGGTATGATCATATTTAGATATTTGAATGAAATAATTAAATATATAACGCCAAATTAAACATGGCAAACCATTACTCCGTGTCGCACATATTGCCGATAATTATAATATGTAAACGTTGATATGAGTTTATGTATCGCGTATAAAGAGTGTAGTTGGATACCAATTCTGATGAATGCAATTTTGTAATTTTGTCGGCGGTACCAAACTCACTAATATTCAAATATGACTAAAACTACCCGCCATCAATTTTATCAATTGAATATTCTTCAGCTAAACGCTCCTTAATTAAGATTATTTTCTCGTTCTTACATATATGCCCGGGTAACCACGAATGTAACCACACATATTCATAATAATTAATGCCTCAAAATGAATTATCGGCAATGTTTCTGAAGTCTGCCACTGAAGCAAGGATGATGTAATTGTCTACAAATGAAGAAATAAAATTAAAAGCACGGTAAATGGCAAAAGTGTTTGATCAAATGGAAAACTTTCAAACTTTAGTAAGTTACTTCATTTAGATATGCCCTTGAATGGTAAAACGGCCGATATTTTTGCCTTTACAATTCGCAAATCAGATTTGTCAGACGGGAGACAAGCATATTTAAAAACAGCGAAAACTGTTCCAATCATATTCAATTATCGAGGGACCATACTGTAGGTTTACTTGTCAGTCAAATTGAAGCAAACACATTTACCATTGTCGCCAAAATGACGGACGGTAGCATTTGAAATAGATTGGCTACTAATGTCAAGAATGACCGGATAAATTATATTCACCTGAAGTTCCCAATCAATCTATCTGCGGAGGATCGTTCAAAGGACAATGCATTTTGAGCCATGCTAGACAATATTTGTCGAGCAACTGACTTAATGACGCCGTGAGGGAAGTTTGATTGCACAAAATAAATACTGGCGCAATACAAAATAGTAAAACTTTTAGTGTAGCTGCGGAAAGAACAGAGATGGAACAATATTCATCTCGGAATGGAAATAAAAGTCACTATGTGCAAAAAGTAGCTGTAGGGCAAGATGAGTAACTGTAGGGCAACGTATATTCCAAAGATACCACGCCACAATCTACTAACACATTGTGCTAAATTGTCGTTTGCCGTTAGTGGCATCAGAAACTGAAACCAAAAGGGCTCTCGTGTTGCAAAAATTCCGAATTACATCAGCATCTTAGGATGATATTCCTCAGGTGTTACCACCTTCTGAAAATAATTTCATAATACCTGTGTTTTCGTAAACTGAAACAAAATAGTATGAAAAATATAGGGGGATGGCTGCAGGAGAATTCCGCCTACAACTTGGCTTGACAACTCTGTACTAAAATTAGATTAATAATCCCTCAAGAGATTTTCAAAAGATATTGTCCCGAAATTCTGGCCGCAAATTGTCCAGTAACTCCGGCTGAAAATAGTTCAGAATTTACAGTTCAAGATTTATTTGCGAATGGTAGCCACAATTGGCGTCCGATGGAAGGATATACGTATAAAATTATGTCCTGAAATTTATGTGCCTATCTTCATAAGAATATCGACGGAATATTTAATATGCGTGAGGCAAAACTTAGGAACCAAGATACAAATATTGAACGAATCCATCAAATATAGTTGAAATAAACTTGTGCCCACTAGCTTTAGAATACGAATAAAAATGACGAGATATTTCTATCCAATTCACATCAAAAAAGGGACAGAAATCTGTGAATTGTTTTCAATTACACGGTTTAATATCAACGACGTATTTATTACAAGCAGTTAGGCAGATTTGAAAATGTGCCGACCATATCCCATTATTACGTTATTGTTAGTTCTTTGCCAAATTAACTAGAACGATCACGTTTTTAACAAAATATCTCTCCGATCGTCATAGCAATATTTCCTTTCCGTGCCAATTTAGGTAGTCATTTACATATAACTTACTATGTCCAAAATAAAACATGTACGAAAATGTGACTTTTGTTAGTAGCTGAGTGCTAACTTAACATATTTTTCAAGAGTTCGCGCACTTATCAATTCCCTCTTGTGTTTTCCCGAGATATTTAGCCTTTTCTGTGGCTATGCCAAATGCCGCGAAATGTGAAATTACGATTACGCTAGTGAAATTGGTCTTCAGTGTAAAAGTGATTAAATAGATACGATGCATAGAAACAAAATATTTTAACCTTCAGTTCGGATAGTTACATGTTCAGAAGATACATAGCATTATGCGTAGTTTGACATTTTTTTATATTTTTGGTGCAGAAAGAAATGCACACACATGTGTTTGGTTACATTTTTATAGGAGTGTGCACCAAAATAAAAATAATAAATCTCAAACTACGCATAAACCTATATATCTTCTTAACCTGTAATGCAAACTTTCGAAAAGTAACGCTAATCACGTAATTTAGAACTTGTGTCGCAATTAGTATATATATGTATCAATACCAGTAAATGGCAAATGGCCATGTCAAATGAATGGTTACGAATTATAGAGGATTATAACCATTTTTACATATGATGTTTAGAGTTGTCAAAGAAACTTCCAACTCACGAAAGGGAATTTCCACTATTTTCTGAACACTTGGTAAACATGTATACACAGAGATGCAGAGTTTGGTCCAAAAATTAACGTTATTAGCGGCAGCTTCCTTCCATTCGTGAGCTGACACAAACTTGGTTTTACTCTAGTCTGTATTTATGGACTATAAAACAATTCCGTCTCTGTCAATGTTCCCACCAAGGCTTCAAAAAAGTTGAAAATGTGATACTTCCTAAATTTCGGGCAAATCAATTGAAGTATTATTTAATCACAATTTCCGTGCAAAATTGTGACGTTTATAGAAATGTTACAAGCAATATGCTCAGTTTTCCCAAATACTTGTAGGCCTACCTTGTATCTTATTTGTTTGGAATAAAAGTGAATTACATACAACTTACTAGGTACACTTTTGAAGTATAAGTCGAGTTCAGCAAACCAAAGTATCGATTTTAAGCAAACTGTATGCGAAGAATGCAAATGTATAGTTTATTTGCTGTAAAACTGATATATGAAAGTAGCGCTTGAAAATAATTAGTATTAAACTTATGATTCTAGTTAAATTATATATTAGTAAATACTAGATTTTAGGCGTAGATTTCGATTACGAAAATCCGATTTGAGATAAAGTGCTTACTTTAGTAGTTAGCTGCTCTAACTTCTAAAGTATTCACGATGGACAAAAATGCTCATCATGTTTGGATTCTACGCATCCGATTTGCTTAGACGTGCTATATTATAGCTCAAGAATACGCGCTTCCAATTCTAATGTGCAGACGGACAGACATACTGTTTTGTGTCAAAAGTGAGTTTCACGAAACTGACTTCATATTCGAATTCTTCGTCAAACGTTTACCTAAATTCAATATTTGATTTTCGTCAACTCGACTTACACTTCAAAAGTGTACCTAGTTAGTCCGAAATCAATAAAATCTATGTCCTCTCCTTACAATATTATACTGAGGATAAATTGCAAATTGAGATGTTTGGCATAGAAAGTTGTATGCACTGGAAATATCAATTTGGTACGAACGCAGACTTCCTGTAACCTCCAGGATTGTCGACGCAAATTCATGCATAGGAATTATGCAAATTTCTTCCAATTTCATCCCCTAAATTTCCAACCAGTTTGTATGGCGAAGTTGAGGCTAATCTGAGTCGTTTCATTGAAGGTTTGCAAGGTGTATGCAGATGTGTTCCCGATATTTTTATAACATGTTTGAGAAATAACCGTAATATTTATTTGTGATTACATACCACTTCACAATTTGCCACTCGTTTATTCCTCATTTTTTCCTTTTCTCGAATTTCTTCGAAAATATTTTTCTAAATGCCCCTCAAAATTTCCTACGAGCCAGGCTCGTTGGATCGCGAACTTTTTCCACCCCTGGACTTCCAGCATCCGTGTACATTCATTATCCTCATGTTGCGGCTCCAATTGGAAATGGCAAAGGTTGGTATTTTCGCAACACGACACAGCAGTCCAAACAAAGTTTTGTGGCTTATGAGATCCGTGTGTACTTGTTTTATCAGCAGAACACAAGAACCAGAACAATCTTTTTTATGAAACTGGATCCCATTGGAAAGTTACTGTGCCCTGGCCTGAACAATGACCGCTGCTGTAATTGTCCAAGCAATTCAGAACACTACCTTCCAAATTGTTCCTCGAATGCTATGTCAATGTCACTCCTATATTGAAACTACAAGTTAAGGTGAAATTAATTAAAAGGTGTTCCGCTTACAACTAAAAACGCTACCGGATGACAGTTCCGACACTATACAAAGAGAAGCAAACAAAGTTTTATGACTGATCTGGCCCATGCCCACTCGCTACATTTGCGTAATATAAGCTATCAAGATGAGAGGTGTTTATACCGAACCGCAGTAGAAACTTGCTGAGTCTCTGGTAAAAACTACAACTGGATCTACAGGTTTCCAAATGATTTTGATCATAACGGCCGGTAAACAAATTGTTAGTAATATATATTAAGTTTCAAATTTAAAAATCAGTGTGTGCTCGTTTACTATAACTAAAAGCAATTTCGTTCTAGACATGATGCCTGGTACCTGTGTAAACGGATATAGCGTCGAGGGTACATGATTACTTTGAGTGATGGTCGAAATGAACCAGTCTGGTCCAGTATGTCGTGGATGCTTTCCATGTTTTTCCGGTGGCGATGAAAGGGACATCCAGATGGGGTCAAATATAATGTGCGTGACATTTTCAGATTCTGAATGGAGTGAACGGTAACCGGCTCATCATCCCTGGGTTCGGTTATAGTTATTGACTCTGCCAAATCGCTCATGGAAACTATGACATGTCGAATTGGAGCAAATTTACTCGGCCGGAATATTTTTGCAAATTTGTCGTCCAGACATAATTCTGCCGGTACTGGTGACGTACTCTGAATGACGGTGCATAATGACAAGTAGCCAATTTCTCTCTCGAGATTATAAAACTTGCTACTATCATTTGGATTATATCTAGAAAAATGTAGCGTGCTAGGGTTTTCCTTTAATATTTCGCGCAACTGTTTATTAACATTTTGTGATAAATCAGATACATCGACGGCAAGATAAATTGGGGGCCGCAGCAAAGTCAGAAACATGTTTAATATATCGTATATCCGCCACAAACAATGATTTTTGGTCATTTTGAGGATTCATGAAGTTAAATTACTGGTGAAAAAGAATTTATAACCGGATACGAGACAAAAAATGCGGAAAGTCAACAACTGAAACGATCAGAAATAAAATCCCGTAATTGATGAAAACTCCATAAAAGATATTTAGCTACGTCTTGCATCGCTGTAAGTTTACAGCAACATAATGCCATTTAGACTGCAAGAAAAATGAGTTGTTTTTACAGTAAGAATTTTGCAATACCAAGATATATTATGTATTTTAATAACGTAAATGGCCAGTTTGTAATTCACGTGTTCATGTTTCACATTAGTTAGCAAGTGCGTTGAGTAGAAAGACTAAAGGACAACAACAAATTCAAACATTTATGCTATGCGCGCAGGTGCTCTTATCGTATAGGAACATGACCAATACGGAAAATTCAATTACTTACGTCTATGTCGTTATCATGTGGTCTTGTAATATTTACTCAATGCTTTTGTCTGCCGCTACAAAATTGTTTCACAAAATTGTTTTGGCAATAAGTGCTCATAAAGCGGTTTATTATTCTGTTGAGAATCAATCGGTGTTCGAGTATGAACTGGAATCGCAGGGCTGACAAGTGCCTATCTTGTGACTACACATTTACCTGATATTACTTCGCGTGACAAGGGGAAGGTTTTGAACATTAAATTTGAAACACATTTCGTAACGGCAACATCACTGAGGCGAGTTGATTTCGTAGATTAAATTAAAATTAATATTCAGAAATATTATTTTTTGACGACTGTGTATTATCTTCAAATGCACTACTTAATGCCATTACCCCGCCAATGAAATTGTATCAGTCGATAATGACACTGTGGGCAGAATGTCATTGCCCACTATCCCATTCCCCATACCTCTACACGTTAAGTGTAACCCCTCCTCTTTCCCTCTCGTTTTTCCCAAGCCCGCGGCGCAACCACGCCGTCCTAGAAGCGTCTACTCTGGCGAGTCGCCAGAGCTCTCATCACTTCTCATCTTCTTGTCATCGGAGCAGCAGCAACGAGCCGCAGCTCGTCATTATCTCTTTTTTCCCATTTCTGTTTCCGTATAGGAGAACGTGTAATTATTATTCTTCTTTCGGGAAAGTTCCCGAAAGTCTCTCATTTAAAGTAGTCTTTCTATTATTTCGTGAGTGAAATAAATATACCATTGAACAGTTAAATATATTGTGTGTGTACCTAACTTCGAACGCCATTATTTGTGTCCTCCCCATTTCCCCGTTTCATCCCCATCATCACCAACACTCCCGCTCACTTCACCACAAACCGGGCATCATAAATAACCCCGACATTTGGTGGAGGCGCTTTTCGACCGGTCACCAGCTCTACCATCCCACTTCTACCCCCAAGGATCCTCTGCATCTTATCGGTTATTGGTAAAGTGTATAATATAAATTATTATTTTCAGTTTTTTATGTATTTTGTGTGCGTGTGTGAATTTTTTTTGTGAGTGGCTTAAGTGTTGTGTGTCCCCCTCCCCTCTCCCACTTCTCAATTAAAGTAATGTGGTTCCCTGCCACGTAGAAGTTTAAAAAAAGGTGTCAAAATGTTCCCCTGGACTTAGTTAACTAGTGGGGTAAAAAAGTTAAGTTTTTTCACCCGGTTTTTGGGTGGTTTTGAATTTTAGTTTGTTGTGGTGCAGCGGTCCCGGACTCCTCCTCCCAGCCTGCACCCACGTTCCGTTAAATGTAATTTTCTCGGGTTTCCTTTATTTAAAAAATTCCGTTTCTTTTTCAAACGGGTTCTACTACTCCTACTTTACAAAATAGGAAGTAGATTAAAGTTTAAATTTAAGTTTTTGTCAGTTTTTCGACATTTTTGTGGCAGTGAGTACCTACCTCCTCCACCCAACTGCCATCTTCTTTCAATCTTCTTTTTTGGGGATAATTTTGATAAATAAGGGGAAATAAATTAAAAATAAGGGGAAACGAAAGTCGCTCTCTCGAATTGGGTAATTTTCAGAATTTTTTAATTCGGATTTTTCGAGTTTTCCCCCTATCGTTCTCAAGATGCCCCCAACCCAAGATCCCAACTTGTACATCATGCACATCAGAATTATCAGTGCAACAAAAAAGCAAATGATAGTTTTAAAGAAAACTTTCCCCTCCCTCCCCGTTACCCCCTACCATCCCGTTTTAATTAAAACTGTTGAACTAGTCAACGGTGAGTGGGTAAATACCGAAACGGTTGAGCTTCAAAGCCCGCCAGAGTCCACCAATTAAGTTTGTCCCCTCCTACGTTCCCCTTTCGCTAAAATACTATAAGTTTTGGTGATTCTTGTGAAAAATAAATGAAATTTTTTGGTGAATTGAATAATCAACATTTTATTCTTTCCACCCTACAGTCTTTTTCCCCAAAGTAGCGCAGCCCATCCCTACCCACCTCGTCTCCGTCACCATGTCAGACACCGAACAGGAAAACATTCCAGGAAGTGGTATGGAGAATAATTCTAAAGTTAATGTAATTAATGATGGTCAAGCGCATAACTCCCTATTCCCCCCACCCCCCATTTCCATAAATTTACCTGAGGCTTTGCGACTCATCCGTAAATATAACGGACGTACCGATGCTTCTGAATGGCTGTCTCGTTTTCAGACAGATCTTTCTTCTTTCGGCATTTCATTAAAATATGCCATCTTGTCTCTTGATCGCTTCTTTGTTGACGACGCCTTGAATTGGTGGTCAAGCGTCGCCCATAAGTTTAATTTAGATCCTAATGAGGATCACGATTATTTTCAAAACGCCTGGGCAGGCATAGTCGAAGATTTAAAGTTGTTTTTCGATCATTCCTCCCTTGTTGATTATCACAAGGGAGAGAATAAAAAGTTAATTTTTAAAATTGGGGATGATCCTCAGAAGTATGTTACGAAGAAGCTTGCTGTCCTTAACAATATTGATAGGGACATGAAACCCCACCGCATTATTGAGCAGCTAGTTAAGGGTCTTCCTATGACCCTTAAGCTTCAATTTTCGTCTTTAGAAATAAAAGACGTTTCTCAATTTTTGAATCGTCTTCGAAAATATGCGGCAGTTCTTGCCGAAAGCGATGGTTTTAAGCAAGCAAGTCCCCCTCCCCAAAAATCCCAAAATTCATCTTCTTCATCGGCATCGAGGGTTAATATGCAGGCACTAAATAATTCCCCCTCCCAAGTTCCCCAGTCTGGGCAGTCCAATTCTAAAAAACCCAGAGATGGTTGTTTCTATTGTCATAGTCCCGATCATTTCAAGTCAGATTGTCCCAAATTAAAAAAGAAGTCCAATAATTTTTCCCACTCTCAAGTTGCCCCCACATCCCAATCCCATGCGCCACCCCTCATGGCTTTACCTTTCACAGGCAAGCCGCATGGTGCGTACCAGTCCGATTTTGGACGTGGCTTCGGCGGACAGCACGGCTACGCCGGTTATCCCGCACCAAGCATGCCAGCATGGCAGTTCCCTTTCTCTCCCAATATGCCGCACCCTACCAACCCCACCCAAGCATACTTCCAGCCGCCCCCTCAGTATCAGCATGCGATGCCAAGTAGCGAGCATCACTCCCCTGCTTATAGCATGCCTGTTTATGGTGGTACGCAGCCCCGCCCGCAGCTTACACAGCAGCAGCTGGCACCACCGCCCCTCATTGCGCCTCGTGCTCAGCCCAGTCAACAACTTCTTGAAATTTCAGAAGTATATGACAGTAGTCAAGGTTATATGACTCCACAGTCGGGAAACGAGTAGTGCTACTGTTGCGGGACAGTAGCTCCACTTCTACTCATTCTCCTTTCCCACCCATCCCACCACCCAATTCATTTGTACATATGTATCCATTTCATTTTAAGGATTTAGTTAAGCCCACTTCTTTATACTTTAGGCTAGAGCATTTAAAGTATTTAAGTGATTTTCCCTCACTAATGAGAAAAGTCAATGGTCTTGTAAATAATTGTAATACTAGTGAGCCCCGTGCACCAACGCACGCTCACACCCAACCCCACCCACCCCCTCTTGTTACTTCTGTCCCTGAGGCACTTAACTCTCAGCTCCTCTCTCCCTTTTCAATTTGTACATTAAATCATGATCATGATGCATGTTCTGAAGCAGCAACTTGTGCTACTTTAGACTACACAGAGGTGCATGGTAAATCTTTCCCTGTATATTTTAAGAATAAAAAGCACAAGCGCGTTATTCTACAGTGGCCTGTACATATAAATAGTAGTTCAGTTGAAGCATTAATTGATACTGGAGCTACAATAAGTGCCATTAACCCCAGTCTTCTTTCTTCCCTTCCCACCAATATTTTTCGGCGTAGTAAAATAGAGCCATTTTCCATAAATCTTTCCGTTGATGATAATCAACAATTCACAGTAGAGGAGCAAGTAGAAATAGTCATTACTGTAGATGGTTATGAATTTCTTTGGCTTTTCTTTGTGGTACCTTCTCTTTCAAATAAACTTGTTTTAGGTATGGACTGGCTTACAGCCATGCATGTTAGCATTTGTTGTAACAGTCGTACTCTTTCTATAAATAAGCAGATTTCTCCCCCTGCCCCTAATAATCCCACCTCTCCCTCTCTTGATGTTCATGCTTCTTCTTCTTCACATCAGCCCAGTGAACTTTTTCTAGATCACGCCACTGATGGTGATGATAGTGACGTTCCTTTAAATTTTTCCGTTCTTTCTGACTCAAGTTCAGATAAGTTCATTCCTCCTTGCGATGTTAGTTGTGTCAACAGTACTGCTCCCACTTCTAATATTTTTTCTATTTTCACAAAAAAGTCCATCATTATTCCCCCTCATTCTTTTTCTAAGGTTAAACTGAGAACCAATCTCAAGTTTAATGGCGACGTAGTCCTCTTTCCTTCTAAAGCTACTGAAGCATTGCAACAGATAGTCATTGGTACGAGCATAATTTCAGTTAAAGATGGTAATGCCTCCACCTTTGTTCTCAATCCCACCCACAGGCCAATCCGGCTTCGTGAGCGACTTGCCATCGGCTCTTGTCACAGTTTTGTTGACTCCGATATTTTGTGCAATGTCGAAGATGTCGCAAATGCCAATCCCCCTCCCACCCAACCTGAAAATTTATGTCTGTTGGATGAAACGTCAGCCTCTTCTTTTCAGACTCTCTTGTCTCATTTCAAATTTGGTGAATCCCTAACCCCTGAACAAAAGAATTCTCTTGTTCAATTGTTAAGTAAATATCAGTCAATTTTTTCTTCCCCTGAAAACCCCCAAATTGGTAACTGTCCCCTTGTAAAGCATTCAATCGATACTGGTGATGCTCATCCCATAAAGCAGCGCCCTTATCGAGTTTCCTTTCTTGAACGTAATGTCATTAATGAGCAAGTTGAACAGCTCTTAAATAAGGATTTGATAGAGCCCTCTTCTTCCCCCTGGTCCTCCCCTGTTGTTTTAGTTCAAAAACCCAATGGTGGTATTCGCTTTTGCGTTGACTACCGAAAATTAAATTCAGTCACGAAAAAAGATAGCTATCCCCTTCCCCGCATTGATGATACCCTCGATCAGTTGCGTGGTGCCCAATTCTTTTCTACTTTAGATTGCGATCAGGCTTACTACCAAGTCAGCATGGAAGAAGGTAGTAAGGAAAAAACTTCTTTCATTACCCCTGATGGTCTCTACCAATTTAAAGTTCTCCCCTTCGGTCTGTCCAATTCCCCCTTAACTTTTCAACGACTAATTGATAATATCCTTGGTCGTCTTAAATGGTCCATTGCATTAGTGTATATGGACGACATCGTCTGTCTCTCAAAAAATTTTCTTGATCATTTAAAAAATCTTGAGTGTATTCTCGTAGCTCTTTCAAATTCTGGTCTGAAACTTCAGGCTAAGAAATGTTCTTTCGGCTTTACCAAGCTAAAATATCTGGGTCACCTGATTTCACACAAAGGAATCGAAGTTGACCCCGAAAAAGTCCATGCCGTCCAAAATTTCCCAGTCCCCAAAAAATTAAAGCAAGTCCAATCTTTTGTTGCCCTTTGTAGTTATTATCGTCGTTTCCTTCCAAATTTTTCTCGTGTTGCCCTCCCCCTACAAAAGCTCATGAAAAAAGATGTCCCTTTTGTTTGGTCAGAAGCAGCCCAAAAATCTTTTGAAGATACGAAATCCCTTCTTTCTTCCACCCAAATTCTTGCCTACCCCGATGAATTTTCCCCCACAGAAATCCACTGCGATGGATCTGGTCTCGGTTTAGGTTGTACCCTTGTCCAAATTCAAAATGGCGAAGAGCGTGTAATCGCTTACGCTTCCCGTTCCCTTCAAAAACATGAAAAAAAATACTCAAGCACAGACTTAGAATGTCTTGCTGTCCTTTTCTCTATCCAAAAATTTCGCCCCTATCTTTTTGGTCGCCCCTTTAAAGTTGTAACGGATCACAAAGCCCTTTGTGATCTGATTAATTTCAAGAACCCCCAGGGTCGTGCCGCACGATGGTCTATGGCTCTCCAGCCATACGATTTCGAAATAGTACATAAAAGTGGTCGTAAACATGCCGACGCTGACGGCCTGAGTCGGAACATTGCTCCTCCTCCCCTCAAAGATCCTGAAATTTTTTCCAAAGCCCCAGATAATTCTGATTCTTTATGTTCTTTACTTGATAAAAAATTATTTTCCTTATGTGCCATGCAATATGACGCTTATGATACGTTACAGTATGCGGACCCTAAACTTCGCCCCATTATCGACAGTCTTATCGCTCTCAAAAAAGATCCAGATTCCCCTGTCCCCATAAAAAAGTCCCGCCTAAAAGATTATAATCTTGAGGCTAATGTCTTGTATAAAGCAAGTTACGACCCTGACGGTCGCCTTTGGCGTCTTGTCGTCCCCGATCCCCTCCAAAAAGACCTCCTAAAGGAGATTCATGAGCGTGACGCTAGTCACCTGGGTCTGGAAAAGACCTGGAAACTCTTGTCTGAGCGTTATTACTGGCCTCGGATGTTTAAATCCGTCCAGCAATTCTGTCGAAGTTGTAAAGTCTGTCAATTATACAACAGACGTAATGGTCCTTCTCCGGGCACTCTCCATCCCATTCCCCCTCCTTCCTCTGCTTTTTTCCGCATTGGCGTCGATTTTGTTGGTCCATTTCCTACCACTTGGCCCAAACGAAACACGTGTATTCTTACGGTCATTGACCATTTAACTCGTTATCTCGAAGCTTTCCCTTGCAAAGGCGAAACTACCGCCGAAGCAATTTCCGTTTTACGAGACCAAATCTTCAAAAAACATTCTGTCCCCCATGAAATCGTTGTTGACAAAGGCTCCTGCTTTGTCGCCAAAGAATTCCAAGATTTCTGCAAGTCCCATAATGTTAAGTTAAAATTCTGTTCCCCCGCCCACCCAGAAACCAATGCAGTTTGCGAGCGTTCCCACGATATTTTGCAGCGCTGCATGGGTAAAAAATTGTTAAAAAATGAAAAGGAATGGGATAAGTATCTCCCCGAAATCCTCTTCTCTTATAATGTCACTGACCATAAAGTGATCAAAATGAGCCCCTTCTTTGCCCTTTTTGGTCGTCACCCTTCCCTCCCGTCTGATCTCGTAAGTCCCGTGAGTACCCATTTTCTTCATGAGAATGATCCCAGTTCGTCCCGTAAAAATGCCCTTAAGGCGGCCCATTTTGCCCAAGTAAATACCCTTGAAGCCCAAGCCCAAACTAAAGCTCTTTTCGATCCCCACCACCCCGATCTTCCCCTTGAAAACGGTGATCTTGTGTGTATTCAGGTCACCCAGAAGATAAAAGGTAAAGTCCAGAAGTGGCAACCACGCTGGATAGGCCCTTTTGCTGTAGTTGAAAAGCTTGGCCCAATTACGTATAAAGTAGTTGATGCCCGTCCCCTTAACGAACGTCCCCCTCATGGTAAAAGTGTAAGAGTTGTCAGTACGCGTGAGTTAAAGCGCTGGCATAATGATTTTCCCCAAGAGACAGACCCAATTTCCCAAATCTCAGATTCCCCCAGCTCTTCGGAGTCTGATTTCGAAGCCCCCACCATTTCCTCTTTCCTCATTTCCAGTGTAAATAGCGTAAAAAATGTACATAATAGAAGTTCAGGATCATCAAAATCCCGAGCCTCCAGTCTTCGTAGTAATAAAACTTTTGTTCATTCTGTATATAATGGCTCAGCAGAGTCAGATAGTAGCTCTGCTGACGAAGATTCTGTTTTTGGTGATGCTGAAGCCACCATGTTAGAGACCCATAAGTCCCCCAGGCGAAATTCTCAAATCGCCCCTGTTTCTGTAATTAATTATAATTTAAATCTTTCCCCTAACTCGTCAGGAATCCCGCAACTTGACCAGTTACCCCATTCTCTTTCCCCCCCTCGTAACAGTAATCGTGTTACCATAGTTACTCCCTCACCATCGCGTTCCCGTTCTCTCCCTAATGAGCTCGAGTCAGAGTCCGAAACTGACGTTTCAGAAGACCCTGAACCCCTCCGTCACTCGACGCGAACGCGTAGAGCCCCCTCGCGCTATGACCCATCATTATTTCTCCCCAACAGGTCCAGCAGGAGGCGAGGCTCGTCGTCAACTTCACGACCACGCGGTGGGAGTAATCCCTAAAAGTCCTAATTTTTTTGTATATTTTCGTGTATTAATTTGAGTCGTACGACTCTCTATTGTTTTCTTTTTTCAGAATTGTCCGTTCCCATGGACATTGACCTAGGTGATGATGATGACCCTCATTTCATTCCCCCTAAGCCTGAGGACGAGGATTGCTTAATTGGTCTGGAAGAAACCACAGACCCTCAAACCATCTCGTCGTCGGCGTCTCCGCAACCTTCCCCTCAAGAACCCGTCAAGTCATCGTCGTCACCAGTTTCGTCGTCTACAGCAGCGTTAAGCGCAGATTCCCCAGCCCCAGTATCAAAATTGGCAGCAGCGCCGTGTTCCACCAACTCGGATTTGCCCAAGTTGATGGATTGTGTCATATCAAATGACGGTGCCGAGGATATCAGTCCTCCCACCATCCCCTCCATCATGTCCCTCCACTTTGACCCCCAGTTTTGTTATTTTGCCCTCCCCGTTTGGCATAAAATCAAGTGGGACCTTAAGTCCCCTCCCCAGTAATGTTTTCCCCTTGTTTCTCAAGTTCCCCCGTAGCGTGTCCCATTTTTTCTTTTTTTTTCTTTTTTTTTCATTTTTTATTGTCCCCCGAGGGAAATGTGGGCAGAATGTCATTGCCCACTATCCCATTCCCCATACCTCTACACGTTAAGTGTAACCCCTCCTCTTTCCCTCTCGTTTTTCCCAAGCCCGCGGCGCAACCACGCCGTCCTAGAAGCGTCTACTCTGGCGAGTCGCCAGAGCTCTCATCACTTCTCATCTTCTTGTCATCGGAGCAGCAGCAACGAGCCGCAGCTCGTCATTATCTCTTTTTCCCATTTCTGTTTCCGTATAGGAGAACGTGTAATTATTATTCTTCTTTCGGGAAAGTTCCCGAAAGTCTCTCATTTAAAGTAGTCTTTTTAATTATTTCGTGAGTGAAATAAATAGACCATTGAACAGTTAAATACATTGTGTGTGTACCTAACTACGAACGCCATTATTTGTGTCCTCCCCATTTCCCCGTTTCATCCCCATCATCACCAACACTCCCGCTCACTTCACCACAAACCGGGCATCATAAATAACCCCGACAACACTTACTAAGTTTTGAGCGTGTGTCCATTTTCGTGAAACCCAATTAATAATTGAGTTTATCTATTTTTTCACACAAATGGACACCCATCACGTCGCTAAGCATACATTCAAATGCTAGCACTCCGGTTGTGTAATTTAAGCGGCTATTCATCAATATCACCCCTTTAGATGACTGTTCGCTAATATTCTGGTAATGTTAATTATTTCGGTGATATCCCGATATTGTTGTTTTTTCGCAGATTATAGTAATGTATTTTTGAACTCCGTTGGTAATTGACAATTCATCCAAAGATTAGATTTGTCCATCCAGTGCTTTCCCTTCAGTGACTTTTGAAATTAGTAATGTGGCCCCCATGTATTGTATTTTATGTAATTATACATGCTCTTCCTGAGCGATCAAGGAATGCCTGTAATTGCACTTATTGTCTATTTTGTAATTTGCTTGTACCATAATTCGTCGGATATTACTGAACATTTTTGTAATGGCTATGACGGATTATTTAGATTGCGCAGAATAAAACTCTTGTATCGGGTCCATTATATACAATTAATCCAACGTAATGAAGATAGCTCTGGTCAAAAATAGACTACATCACATTTAAAATGGTATCTGGGTAGTAATATCTTACCATTATAACCTGTAAGCTTATTGGGCTAAAACGTTTTCCATCGGAATGAAAATATGTACTACCAAGAGCAAATTTTAAAATGGTAGGAAAATTACGCTACTTGGGTTGGATATTGACAAACCCAATGCAGTATTGAACCATCAATCCCGAAGATACGATAGTGAGTCGGTCAAAATACTTGGCAAAAATCTCAATCCAAAAAATTATGTTATTATCATGCTGACTTTTTTGTTGGCCTTTGTTTGCTGACCGTCTGCGCATTTCGTAACATAGGCAATTACTTGTCATTTAGTTTTGACTCCAACTACGGATTGCGCAAGCTAAAGTCGGGACAAATTTAAGCTGCCATGGCCGCTTTTTATTTCTTACACAATAGCACGCAAATGCATTGTCCACAGCGGAACGAAATAGGATCACAAAAATACAAAGAACATATTTGAAGCAATATATTCACGACGTATTCTTGCAAAATATGTATACGGATTTCATGGCGACATGGTTCCTTCGACTTCTCGAATTTACAGCCCTGCTTGGTTTCCTCCCATTTGGATGGGATCGTGAGCGTGGCAAAATACACGTCCCCTTTTGGCGTTACGCAAGGTGTTTGCACAACTGGTCTTGGTGCGTGGCCTATGGAATGGTGACACTCCCAACACATGTATATCATGTACAGGTCCCACAAATCACAAAACTTTACCTTCACACTAATTATTTTCGTCGGAGCTTTCACCGCATCAGTTTTGTTCGGTGTGGTTCTTGTTCATGCTACTGGACTGTGCCAAATCATGAACGCCTTTTGGAAGTTTCTTGGTGATTTCTCTGTAAGATACATGGCCAACCATGACGTCATATATGATACGCGATCCAATGCGGCAATCACATTCATTCTACTTTCGACATATTTAATTTGCGTCTCTGTTGGACTGCTCACTGGTCTCGACTCGATCGTTCGACCACAACAACCGGCATATTTGCTATTTAGTATTGACCCCAGATTTGTTACTTGGCCAGTCATTTTGGTTGCAAGTTTCTGGTATATCAATTTTGTTGTCGGCGAATTCTCCGCAATGGCAGTTTGTGGCTATTACTTGACTCTCTTCTTTTTCTACTCGTTGATAATTATACGTGAAGAAATTAGAATTGCGAAAAGCTCGTACAGATCGGATAATAGATTACGAGAAAACACGTCCAATTTGACAACAGCTTGGCGCTCAGTCGAAATTCTTGTCAAGATGGCAAATGTTGAGCTAATGTTTCTTGTGGTGTTCGTCGACGCACTTTGCACAATCGTCGTAGTGATCGCCGTGATCACTCTGTCGTTTCATGGGAACTCGTCAGGATTCATCGGAACCGTCTTTACTATTGGTGTGATATTTTTGGTACTCTGTTTTTTCTCGTTCTTTCTAATTGTCGCGGGAATGCTGCATAAGGGGAGTGAAGACACTTTAAAGGCTGGAATGGTGGAGCAGAAGAGTAGACAGGATGTACATTCAGAAGGTGAAGTTATCGTGTCCTCCGTTGAATATCGGTGACGGAGGCAGATATATAATCAGACCGATTTCTGCGTTTGCCTTTATTAACGGCGTTAGTCAATATTCATTCAATGCATTAATTACCATTTCCCAGATATGAGTAAATGCACTTACGTACACAAACATTGAAACAGTTAGAACAAAATCATACACTACGAACCATGTATGTCTTGTGTACCGTAAAGCTCATTGCTTAACTTTCTAAATTAATGTAATTATTAAATTCCCTATTCAACATTGAATATTATTAAAAATACAGATTTTGTAACTATTTGAAAATGCGATCACCTAATTTTCCATGTTCAATGGTAACAATAAGGCAATTCAGATACAGACTAATAAATCGTCATATTTAGCAAGCACAAAAGAACACAAATGTCGAAAACGTTATCAGATACCAGGTTTCGCCCAATAAATGGGCTTCTCATTAGACGACATCCATGACTAGAAAACGAAATTATACTGGGCATTCAATGTAATTAATGTTTGTTGGAGTTGCGTCAGCTACAATTTCCGTTGAACGATTTCTGGAAAAAATATTTTGGGACTTTCAGGGTAATGACTATACAAATGTCATATGCAAACTACGATTATTTTTTGCAGATTATTATCATATCAACTTACTAGGTACACTTTTGAAGTGTAAGTCGTAATGACGAAAATGAAATATTGAATTTTGGGCAACTTTGGGCGTAGAATCCTAATATGAAATCAGTTTGGTGTAAAACTCACTTTTGACAAAATGCATTATGTCTGTCCGTCTGTACATTAGAATACGAGACATGTGTTTTTGAGCTAAAATATATCAAATTTAAGTAAATCGGATGCGTAGATTCCAAAAATCAGAACAATTTTTTTTCAGTGTAAACTGTAGAACTTAGAGCAGCTAACTTTCAAAGTAAACATTTTACGTAAAATCGGATTTCATATTTGAAATCTACGCCTCAAACTTGATATTTTCCAATATATAATTTAATTAGAATCAAAATTTTAAACACCACTAATTTGCAAGCGCTACTTTATTACATCAGTTTTACAGCAAATAAAGTTCATATTCGGATTCTCCGTATAAAATTTGCTAACAATCGATACTTTGTTTTACTGAACTGGACTTACACTTCAAAGGTGTACCTAGTTTGATAGACATGCAGGGGAAATGTTGATGACACGTTGAAAATGACATTTATTTGGCTGTAACTTCACAAAGAATGGCTTGGATACTTGAAATCAGAATGCGAGTCCATTTTATAATAATATCGTTACGTACCAATCATTTATTCAATTACCAAAGTCAAAAAATACAAGTATCATTTGTAGGATCGAAAAATAAGTAGCCAATTTATTTTAGGAACTGAAATAATAAATTATGGCATGTGGCCTACAGCACATAATCATCCTCTTCTATTTAATATGTCTTTACGAATAAACCTAGGTGATGAGTAAAAAATTTACAGTGAGGTCGTTGGCGAAATTTATAAAATTTAATGGGGTAGATCGATCAACAAAGTTTACCAATCCAAGTCCAACTTTTATGTGCGAACATGACCAAAAATACCGCTGGCGCCATTTCAGTTCCATCTTTCTCACTATATTTGTAAGAGAGCAATCTGCTCTGAGATTTTTTAGAACTTGGCTAGATGTAGAGTATATATTGGCTTGTGCACCCAACATTCCAACCAGCGCTGAAATGGAGCAAGTTACTTGCATTATCAAAAATAATACTGGTATCAAATTATTATCATTCCACTCCATTTGCACTAGCGCAGACACCGAAGCTGCTTGTACTGTAACGGCCAGTACCGTTACTGTCAGCATGATTCCCCATCTGGCAAACTCATTCAGTAGAATGGACAGGATTTGAAATTGTCGATAGAGTAGATACTTTTTGTAATTTGTTGAGTCATCCTGTATAGCTATTTCATATCGTAAAAGATGTCGACGGAAGCTGAGCGAACATACAACCGCAATGCCGGCGTACACAAATGGTAACACGTTTACGGCAAATTGGCACAGAGCAGCGGACAAGCCAAAAACGCTAGACTTGTAGACAACTTGGCGCATAGAAAACTCAATTGGCAAATTATTGCCCGATTTGTGACACTCGCTAAGTAGCCAGTAGCCCATCAATGATGGCTTACACGGGGAAATCCAGTGTAATCCGAATAGTACAACGTAAACAATCGAGGTGGCGACAGGTGCAAGTATGTAGGCAAAAATGATGTTAAGGTTTTCGAGAATTGATCGCTTTTGGTCGATCTCAAACTGTAATTTTCTCCCGAGATACATGTGGCCATTTATGTAGAGCACAATGACGTCAACATAATTGTGAACAAGAACCAGACAAGACAAAGCAATTGTGTCGTCAACGATAACCGCCGACACAACCATCTTGTCGAGAAGACCTTTTTCCTCCGACTGAGCACTTATGGTTTGCAATATCAGCGTAAGTATGTATATTAAGAAAGCATATGACTTTACTTTGAAACTACGTAATCTGGACCTCCAGTTGACGTGAAGAGTTATTATGTTAGTTTTACCGTTCCATCGACAAATGTTCCCGGTTGAAATGTTAGCAATACGACATAGGAATCCGAATAGGGCTTTATGGCTAGAAATGTCCATGGTGCTAGTTAGAGCTGAATCTAACGCTTAAATTCCCTGCTGTGCCTGGTCGCAAGGTTTTGGTGCAAATGAAATTAGGTGGTCTGCCCTTGGTAACTCCAGAACACAAAGCAGCGACTGTATGTCTCCTCGTTTTCTTAATTTCCGATCAATTATTCATATGCAATTAAGAATAATTTGATAGACAATACACGTTCCTTGGTCGAAATGGTTTTTACAATAGAAAAACTAAATTGTTTCCACGTTTTGAGCGTGGAAACAATATGGATTTATATGGAGTAGAGGATATATGTTGACGTCAGATGAGCAATCAAATAGTCAATAACGACAGTCAATACAATTTGTTTCACTGCCTCATATCTCGTTCCAGTGCGACCAATATAATCCAACATCCACACTCAAACTTGCTTCCCGTATTGAATTATATTTCATTATAATGATACGCTTATTCATTTAGTTAATTTAATTTGGTATGCCAGTTAGTACAAACAAGGAAACAGTTACTGTATGTGATGGGATAATGAAACCAATAATTTGGATCATTTAACTGAGTAATACCTTGATATTATAAAAGCATGTACTTATATCTTTTAAATAAAAGACAACATTGAATTAGTTTTTAATTTATATCGTGGAATTGACTCAATTCCACGATATAAATTAAAAAACTAATAGGTATGCTTTTGAATGCAACAACGGATCCTCTAGTTTTACTTATTATAGCTTTTGCAGCATGAGTCATGTAATTCAACCTGTCAATTTTTAAAACTCGGAAAAATGTCGGATATGTTCGTATATGTATAAGCTACGGTCAATTTGATGTTGTGGTGACTGATTTCCGAAATTCTATGATCTAGAAAGTATCTTTCTGTGCAGTATAGTGGAACACTAATGTTTTTAGGTCACTGCTAAAAATAGAAGACAATACAAAGTGATGGAATCAAAAACTATGTAGATTCAATTTTACAACGAATGTTGTACGGGAAGTGTTGAGTTATGAAGTCTGTAGCAGAGAGTGTAAAAAAATGTGAAGTATTATTTCGTGGACATCCATTTTGATTTGGTTATCAATAGTAACCAAGTGCACATATTATGTAATGTCTGAGGGCAAAGGATGTCGGAATGATGACGTTCAGGAAAAAGGTATTCACACAATGCTTTACAGGGATAAAATGTCACAATTGTCTTGTCAATATTGCCGGTTTGTGACGTTACAGATACATTTACAAAGAGTTGACAAACTTTCCGTTGTGACTGCAGGCGATGTTCTCGTCTAGTCTTCGCTGCCCAATCGTCATCCCCGTCCTAGGAAGTCGTAAGACGTGAGGATACCTTTGACCTACAGAACAATAAATACAATTATCATGAAGTTTTTAAGTTCAATAATATATATAATTTAACGGCTCACCTTTGCGATCCGTACTGTTCCTCATATTTAGTTTCCACATGTTCGCCGTCCTCCTTCGAAATGTAACCCGCACCTTGCTCCTCTTCATCTTTGTCGCCGGCGCAGTCCTCCCATTCGTCTCTTCGGTAATCAAGAAATCAATTAATTGATCAAGTGATCAATGGAGTTTAGAACACCTCTTCAGTTATCGCGGTCGCTTTGACTGTTTGCATCCATTGGAGGGCTCGCAAACAACCGTGTGACAACGTCGCTGCGTGTCTCAGCGACAATGTTGATACCATTCGGCTCAAGATGTGCTTTTGTGTTCCCGTTGTGGACGGAGTTTCTAGTTACTTTGGTGGGGCTCCGTCGCCACTCCGGCGAACCTTGAACACGCCGTAATGATTTAAGAATCATCTCCAGTCGATAAACGTAGAGATAAAAGCCAATAAAAGCGTAGAAATTCATGACAGTTTAATTACCTTCAAGTTGAACATGTTCCTGTTTACTGCAAAACATAACATTCTTTCATTCATTTCAGTTGAATATGTTAACATAACATACGTCTTTGAAAATCGCTGCTCTGGGATCAACGGAATCGTTTTCCACCTTCACATGCACGTTGTACAATAGGTAGTCATCTTCAATGATCGAAATGTTCGACAATCCGTCTTTTACTTCATTTTTCAAATTCTTGCGAGCAAAGCCTTAATGTAACACTTCTTTCTGTCTGCGAAGGTAGTGGGATTCGGGTTTGGTTTTCCTTAAAACTCCGGTCGGAGTCACTCCTCTCCGAATCATGACAGCTGTCGTCGTCGGCATCACTATCGGCGGTACTATCTTTCAACGCATCACCCAAGTCTCCGGTCCAAGTCATTTTCATCAGCTGGCTGAGTGTCCAAAGTGTCACAGGTGACGTCCAAAATGGATGGTATTGTAAGTGGTCCCGTACATAAGCCACAACGGAAATGCACACCTTCAGCGTACACTGGTGGTTCCTCTCCAGCGCAAATGGAATGAATCAACTGACCTCAGTCATCGGATTTCAGCACCGGGATGTTAGTTGCTGTCCTGTACTTCCTCTGAACCAATGACCCTTAACTTCCTCTTCAGGTTTTGCGTTCTTGATCTGTCTTGTGTTCTTCTAAAATAGAGACAGATGATCAGTGCCAAGGGTTGGTTGATGTATTTCATCGTATAATCTCTAATAATAAAACACATAAATGTTGTACTAGTGACATGGCAAGATGTCCATTAAATTGCACAATTAAGATGTATTGCCTTTTTTTTAAATCTTATGTGCAGATTTTTGCGATCCCGCACCCCCTCATTCATCAGGAAATATCGATCTCTTTCAGTCGCCGTAATGTTCATATCAAGGCATTACACATCACCGGCCAAACCCGCATAGAGTGTTATGCAGCCGTGATAAAAGTTTTCTTTTGCTCCCATTTGAAGTTTGGTTTAGAGCCCTCTCAATTTCGGATGGGGTTACGGCAGACCAATGTGATGTTGATTGCTCTTGGCTAGACGTATTCTTCATGATGCACACCTAGAATCACCGAAAGAAAACGGTATTGGCTTACTTAAAATGAATTTGTAGCTAGAAGGTTTTGGTTGCAGACGTAGTGAGAGAAGGATAAATGAATGGGCGATATTTATATACTCGCACTGAATTACTGAATTAAGTTAAATCGTAAAGTTATTCTACAAGATATTACCGTCGTTGTACATACATGCTTACTGTAATTAACTGTAGCATGATTGTCATCCCCAAGAGGTTAAGCTAATGCCCTTACAGTATTAAATGCAAGAAAATATTTGCTGCATGATCTCATGGAGGGCGGTCTTCTCTATTTCTCTGTGAACTGTAAAACGTTATCAGTGAAGAATCCGCCGGTTTTATTAACCCTTTTGAAGAAATCGGATGAATAATATACGGAAGCAACCACTGGACCAGTTCGTGGGTAAAACTTGTTTATCCATTTCGGAAACGGCGTGCATCAAACATGAAAATACGTCCGATCATACACTTATTGAGAATCTTCAGCTTGAGCATGCTCCATTTTTTTTGTCACGACTCGTTTAATGTCGGGTGCATTCTGTTTCCCGAAATTTGAGAATGTAATTTTAAATCAGGGAAAATGAAACTAGTCTAGTATGTACAGTTTTGTCTTGACTTTGAAAAGGTTGCTTCCATCATGAATTTCCTTGTGTTAATATTGTTTTCCGTCGTAAGTTACGTTACTAAACTGTGATAGCTAAACGTGTACATCTTCTCATGTATATTCCACGTCTCATAATGAAAGTTAGGTGTCGGGATGGCAAGAAACACCACATGCACATAATGCTATCGTGTAGGTCACGGAAATGCAATCGATTTTTGCAAGTTGCGATAGTCAACATCGTGAGTGGGTTCCAGAAAGAATTACACGGGTGTTGTTCTAATTCATTTAGTTGTTTTAATATGAACCGACAACATATATTCATACAGTTTTAATTTGGTGACTCAATGTACGGACTTAATTGTAGTTTACAGTTGTAATATTTCAAAAGATAGGATGCGATCATATTGTTCTGAGCCATCCATATGGTTCATACTAAAATAATCATCTACGCATCACACAAAAGTTTAAAATTTCACATTTACATGAAAATAATTTATGTAGAAAGAATTCTCCACCAGTCATGATCCGTGAAGTGTTCTCAAAACCTTGCGATAACAGTGTCGAAGCACCGCCAATTTGTTCCGATGTTTGCTCAAATGCATTCTTTTCCCAGACATTAGGAAATATCGCCGAGTGTGTATAGGTGTTTGCAAGATACCTGCAGGTAGATATGGAATGAAAACTTACGACTTCACTCGAAATTCAGTTTTAGTGTGACTCTTGTCCCTGACGTTAGTATTTCTTTTGCGAGATAAATTGTTGTCAATGTCTCCAGATAAATGTCACGTCATATCAATGTCCATATTGTTTTTAGTTTCAGTGCGAAAACATTAGCATCAACGTAACAGTGTTGTTAACAAAATCATCACAGATTGTCAATCCTAGTTTTGTCGTAACCGATCCATACGGAACAATTATAAATCCGGCCGCGGGGCATGCAGTCAGTGCTCTAATGTTTGCTTTATCCCGTAACATGCGCTTCCAAGTTTTTCGAGATTCCAACGTATGCATCAACAGAATACTTGCCATGTAGGTAAATAAATTGGCTACAGCATAGCAAATCATGATGAGAACGGGTGCAGCAATATACAGCATTAGTGGTAGTTTATTATACATTTGTAAGCTTATATATCCAATACAAGAGGCTAGCACATTTCCAATAATAATTAGGTTTCTTAGAAAATTATTCATAATGTTCCCCGAATCTTTGAGCAGTATACGGTAGCATATGTAGTGAATGTGCCAGTTTGCAAAGGACCTTTGGTGTACACTATTTCGGCCGTTAAATTTAGAATGCAACACAAAAATACAGACATCGCGAAACAGATTCCGTACGTTGTGACACTAACGCCGAAACATGACGCCAACAACTTGGATAATACATTAAGCCATGGTGACTGGAAATGTGACGTGTAACTTGTCTCAACTGCGAATGGTATCGTCGAAGTAGCTAATATGATCAAAAAGACGGAAACAACGAATCCACAGACAAAGTATTGCGGAGCCCGACTTAGTTTACTCGTATTCCATGATGAATACTGAGCCGCTTGCGTCAGTATTTGACAACATTGATTCAAGTTGGACATCATAGCGTTTCCGTGTACAAGAACTGTGTGAGTGGCCGCGTTGATGACACAATAAGCGCAAAACACTGTAAGGCACACCGCAGTCTCTATGATAATTTCAGACGTGTGCCGATTCCAATTGTAAAAGAGCTCAAGTGGTCGCAGTAACGACAAAAACTGAACAGTAGTCATGCTAATTAGCATATAGTTTCGAATGCGTGTTTGTAATGGCTGATAAAACAACTCGTTTTGGGTCACTCGAGATGCTTTCTCGTCGAACGTGTAGGGTGGGCAAATTACTTTGCCAAATGTGGAGTGGACTCTGAAGATGCTTCTGATGAATGACATGCTGCTTTTAAATGTTGTGTTGAATTCAATTGAAAACTGGAACTCGACTGGAGTATGAAGTAGTCGATTTTGTCCACCAATACGCAATGAAAATTGTTCGCAGTAGATTTCGCGCAAATCTAATTTCTACACTTCACATTTTTCATAAGTGTTGGCCGGAGCAATGTGTGAGTCTTAACCAATTTGGAAACCTTTCTGAAAGCCATTTGTCATTGAGATTGGAAGGTTAGTAATAATCCAAGGCAGCAAGGATTTTCCGCAGCGGAGCAAAAATATGAAGCGCATGTTATACATGTAATTACAGCCGGGACGTCGCTTGCTTTTAGTGGAAGGAAAAGTGCATACAAAATGCAAGCGTACCGTTTACAACATTACCAGCAGTTACAAAACGCAAGCTTTGTCTAAAACCGCATGTGGATGTATTAACCGTTAAACCGATGCAATTACTGAAGCAGCAGAAAATTAACAGTGAGGTCATTTGCATATTGAATGAAATTAAGCGGGGTGAGTCGGTCGATGAAGTTCATTGATCCAATTGCAACACGGATTGGCGCGCACGAGAAATAAAACCGTTTCCGCCATTTACGTACTCCCTTGGACAATATAGTCAACATTGATGTATCATGTTTGAGTCTACCTAAAACTTCATAGGACGTAGTGTAAATATTTGCCTGTGAACCCAACATTCCAATTATAGCCGACAGAGAGCATACTATCTGCATCAACAGAAACAAAATTACAAACAGAGCTTCCGTCTTCAGTTCCATTTGTACTAGCGCCGTAACTGATACCGCTTGCGCTGTAACCGCCAAGACCGACACAACAACCATAACTCCCCAACGAAGACATTCATTCATCAGTACTGACATCAATTGAAACTGTCGATACAGTTTAATCTTTTTCCAATTTGTAGGATCGTCTTGAATTGCGATTTGATATCGGATAAGATGTTCATGTAAACTGAGTGTGCACAAGACTGAAGCTCCGGCGTAGACAAACGGAAGTACATTCACTGCAAACTGGCAAAGAACTGTCGTCGAACTGATAAGGGCAAATTTGATAAAATTGTTCCGAATGGATGACATGGCGGGAGCAATTTTGTAGTGTATAGAGCATTCGGGAAGTGACCAATAACCAGCAAGGGAAGGCTTACAAGGTGAATACCAGTGTAATCCAAATGAACCGATGTACACAATCAACAATGCCACTGGTGTTAATAGATAAGCAACTACGATATTGAGTGTTTCAAGAATCGATACCTTTCGATAACTTTTAAAATTTTGTTTTCTTCCAAGATGTACATGTGCGTTTATGTACGGCACAAGAACATGAGCGTAATAGGAAACTATAAGTAGGCAAGATAGTGCAATTGTGTCATCGACGATCACTGCGCAAACTGTAACTTTCTTGAGGGTTCCATTGATGCCAGTTCCGTTCAATACTGCACTAAAGCTTTGGTAGATCAGCACAACCAAATGCATTAAGAAAATGTATGATTTTATCTTGAACTTAAGCGTTCCAGATTTGATGTCGGGATGATGCTCCAGTGATATTTTCTTCGCGTTCCAAAAAAACATATCTCCAGTTGAGGTGGTTGCTAGCCGACCAATCTCTTATGACTTATCAGATCCATTTTGCATTACTTTTTGTATGTTATTCTAAAGTCGTTGCTTGAATGCCTCAAAAACTCTGCCTCATGTACAAAAATTTGAATTGAGATCGAGAACGGTGATTTTAGTTTTTGAACTCTAGATGAGAATCAACTAAATATGAATACAAAAAATTCGATACTTTGATATTTGCTTTGGTATGTGTTAACATAGAATATTTAGGAGCTTGTTGTATCTACAACTACGGGTCGGTCAATCCTCGTCTGTGTATGTTGCATATTTCACAAACTACCAGAACACATATATGGGAATCTGTGAAAATTGATGTTTAAAATTATGCATGACACTTTCAACGTGTAATGCCTTCCTTGGAACATGAAACACTAGGCTTCTTTTTTATATCAATTTATAACCACATTATGTCCACTATTCGGCATGCAATATTTTAACATGCCTTACGTGACAGATTACATGTTGCCAGGCAGGTGTTTTCCTTACGAAGTGATGTAAATGCATACATAATAGTCCTCCCGCCTTGTCGCATTGGCGAGCATGTGTATATTATTTAAGAATCCATGTATCCAAGTGTTATAGCAGATGGATATATTGGCCACATAGTAATGCTTATGATTATATTATATGGTTTTTTGATTTTCTCTTAACATGGAGTACATATTACCTATCGAATATGAAACGGAAATTTACCATTTTAAAATTAGGCTTTAATGATAATCAAAGCGTATGCTAAATCTTTGCGATTACATTTATAGTATTGCTAACATGGAACTACATCTGCTAAGCAATAAGTTTATATATGTGAGTATTTTATCATTCGGTGCCATGTTCATAACTGTTACTTGTACAACGACATTTCATTCACAGTAATGCAAAATTATGACCTCGTGATCCCATTTATTGTTCATCCAAGTAAAGTGTACAGATAAAATAAGTAGGCAATTGTAATTGTGGTATGATGTGAAATATGGCTAAGGATAATTCTCGAGCATTTTCAGTAGTATAATTGATTTAGATTTCATATTTTTGTGTTTTCATACTGTGCAATTGACTCGGAATTATAAGTTGTAATCACAGTGGAATAATTAAAAAATCTGGATTCATATAATGATTTCAATTTGGTTCGGAACACATTAACCATAATTTTGAACTTCTGATGTTTTTATTTGAGTCATTACTACATGATTAATTGCACGGAATATGCAGTATCGTAAAATCTGTATCTATTCCAGCAGGTAATATTAGTAGCCAAAATGGTATTCCAGGATATTGGTATTGATGAACAACGGTTTTGTTGATCACATTGATCATCTATGCTATTCAAATTAATATAAACGGTTATCACTAAAATGCTCATACCCGAAATATATTTATCTGTAATAGCATACATCCGTGTCCGTAGAAAATATACGTCGGAAATATTCACATTTAAATCCACACAATACAAGAGTGTAATTTCGTAACAACGCTTCGTTAGCGGCGGTTCTGATCGTGATAAAAGTGAAAAATGAAAAAGGACAGGGACATAGCTAAAGATCTCGGGAATCAGGAGGAATCCTGTTCTTTCCCTTATCTCATCTCCAGCAATTGTTATCTATTATGCAAATTTGTCGTAATAGCGGCCGGACAACCCTTATATTAGAAATACGGATCACTAAAGATTTTTAGGCCTCTTGCCGGGAAAGAAAAACGTTGATATAAGAGCTAAATACTAGAACAATATGCCGAGAGTGACAATTCGAGCATATTATTTTTTTGTATGTCCAATCTGTATTTAGAGCATATAATATCTACATTGTTCTTTTGTGTAGAATCCTAAAGACTTGTACCGTGAACAAATGGTTACAGCTTTTCCAATTTGCGGAAGCCACGAAGCTAATACTGCTGGGATTGCTTCGGGTATAGGTGCAGTTGCGTGAAATAGGTTTTACGTGAACATTTCCTTGGCCGTTTGCCTAACGGGTGGAAGAGAGGGAACATATGGAGCAGAGAAAGAACATGCACGAAGATTGTTCTTGTAATTAAACTTTTGCTAATATTAGCTTGTATAAGGTGCCAAAAATTATTCACAATGTCCGCCTTGTAATTTGCATTAGTAATGAAGTGGACGAGTACATGTACGTGCTGTCATGAGAAAGTAGGCAACTACATAACACATATAATTTATATCAAAAATTGAATTCGATAATGACAAATTAATAAAATTTTATCCTTAAAGTTATGCATTTGTGAAAACACGGGCCGATTTCTAGTGAGTATTTAGCGTGTGCATTCTTAAACAACTTAATAATTCCTATCACGTTCATCACCTTTTTATGTACATAATTCGTAAACAATTGTAAAGCTGTATATACATATTTTCGAACCTCAACACCAAACACAACACTTGCTACAGTTAGCCCTCCAAACAGAACAATAAAACTAACCAGGATGTTCCCTGTCATGGTAGGTGCCTGGAGCTCGGCTGCCTGTGGCACAAACTCTGCACTTTCGATGACTCGCATCCATCTCTCCAGTATACCAGACGACTGAATGCTTTTTACTCGTTTCAGAAGAAACGGCGGGACTAGACCGGTCAGATTGATCGCCCCAATCATTCTCACGTAAACCTGTTTTCCAATATCAACATGGCTGTTTTGTTTCGACACCACCTGAGCAAATTTATTGCACATGAAACTCGGCAACAACAACGGAGTTTTATTACAGGCATTTAGACTTTGTTGCAACAGGTTATTTTCCTTTCCCCAAATCCATCTGTGTCTTAATGCATTGGATTGGCGAGCAAGATTGTCGAGATGTGCACTCTTAGGAAATATCCTCGCCAGCGTACACAGCGCATCGACCAGTTTTGACGCAATTTCTGCCAATCCGACGTGCAACCTGGTTCCCTGCAACACTTGTGTGGCATTATTATCTACAGAGTTTTTGTGCATTTTATAAAACGAGCGTATTTCACTTTCAATCCAAAAGTATCCATATGGAGATACTAAAATGTGCCCGCCTCTATGACTTCTCCATGGTTTATCGGATGGGGGATCAAGAAGCCGTGGAAATACGAACGTGGATGATTTCGAGTAAATCGTAAAATTGTCACGAATGAGCTCTGAGATTGTTTCGTAAGGTAGTACGTTTTTTGGGACAATCATATTGTAGACGTTGTCGCTCTTGTATCCGTTACTGAGGACTGTGCATGCCAACATACAGGCGGCCATTTTCCATCTAAGTCGAAATATTCTGTCCACTTCAGATGAAAATGGATCACCTTGCTCAATAAGCACCTTGATGACTGATATGAAATGACGACCGTATTCATTAAATCTGTTTCGATTCACCAGCACCTTGAACGAGCAAGTTAATGTAAGAATGCCGAGAAGAATGCAAGTCCATACCGAGGAATCGAAACGAGGATTTATCAGCTCTTTAAACGGATACTTGCTCAATTCCTTTTTCCCACAACTGGCAAACCGAAGATTTGACATTGACATATTGATTGTCGCCAAATTTGAGTGGAAAACGTTTTCCGGTTTTACGGGGACAAACTCGGTAAGCCATTGTATCTAAGCATGTTCGGTTTCTGCCGCGATTCCATCTAACCGATCTGTGGCATATATTTTCACGGTTCTGCAAACTGAATATATGTCGATGTGATACGTGAAGTTTTTCATGATTTGCTGCAAAACATGCGCGTAAGCATGAAAGTTTTAATCCCTGTCGTCGCTGAATTCCTGAAGTCTAAATCTCTTCACAGAGCTGTACATATTTTGACACATTTCCATATGCGGTTTAATCGTGCGGGCAGCTTCTGGGTGGAGTTCCCGATTGTAGAATCCCAACCAAATTACTTCGGATTGAGGACTTCCAAAGTATGCTTGCGATAACTGGGTCGGTTTGCGATTTGCCCATTGGGAAACTGACAACTCTTTCGGCGAAAATTGAGCATAATACAGGGTTGAATTTTGGAGCATTGTTTGAAGAAAAATTGATAATATTGAGGAACCATTTGCACTTACAAGCATTGTGACCAGAATTTCTGTTGTGGACTGACCGTGAGGATAAAATTTGTTAACGAAAAACGAAATTGGCAGGTGATTGGATTTCCAATTCTGCAGAAACTGAATCCAGATATTTGGTCTCTCGATATCAAACAGTATGTGCACTGGTGATGTCCCTTGAGGAATGTGTGTCATTTGGAAAGTATCTGCGAATATGGTCAAGAAATTGTACTGCACGGATGTCGGCTGATACAAGCTCAGTTGAATCTGGCAGCTCCACGGTGGTGTTGACGACGAGAATTTTGTCACATTCATGGACAAACAGTAATATCGTGCGTCTTTGTATACCGGCATGCTTTCAAAAAATTTTGACAGGTGGCAATCCAACTCCTCTTCCATGTACTCATCCTCACTGTTGGCTGTGTAATTTACTGAAAACGAGACTGTTTCATGGGGAACCCAAACAAATACATTCATTGGGTTTTCAATACTTGCTATGGCCATCTTTGGCGCTCGTAGGATCACTGGAGTTGATATTTCGTTAATCGAAATGTCGACGTGACGATAGTTGTCAACTACCACTAGACAGTGCTGGTCAATGAAAGGCGTGAGAATTTGCTGCAAGTTTCTAATGTCCGGAAACTGTTCTTTTGAAGCTGAGGTTTCCTGGTTGCTATTGTATACCCACTTCGCCCAATGCGACAAGGAAGAAATTTTTCCTGCAGCCACATCTTCAAACGTGACGATGCGAAGGTTGTAAATATCTCCATTGGCTGGTGTGATGGATAGGAACAGGGAAACATGTATCATGATCCGCAACATTTCTCTATTGACAATCAGAAACCTGAATTTTTTTAGAGTAACATAAAACAAACACAAGAACATATGTCTCAGCCAAAACTGCAAGCTTTGCTAGAAATGGCATGCTTGGAGGGATAGCTTGTAGATGATGAAGAGAAGGGACATAATGTATGCACAAATCAATATACCACTTCCATTCCAATACCAATATTCGCAATATTCTGCTGGTATGATTTAGAATTTGAATTGATTAAGTTGGCTGCCAACATTTCATGTCAAATGAGTAACGGGAATGTCGATGAAAAAATTGAAATTTTAAAGCGTAGGCGCTAATGTTCTGCTGATGACAGTTTTCCTCGACATCTGAGCAACCTGGATTCCGCATGAGAAGAATATTTGCGCGCACCGTAGAGTTCCATGCATACAAATAATGTGTTTGTTACCCCACAGTCTGTGAAAACAATCAATCCAACTATTATTTCCCATTTACCATAGAACAAGTAAAACTAGGACGGGTGTAAACCCGAAATAAAAACTACCGGAAGCGCGATTTATGTGAAATTGAGAAATGTGACATTTAGTTCAACTTTCCAAACACTAATCTTGAATTTTTCTATCAATTTCCGAAATAATATATTTTGACCATTTGTTGACCCTAGGGTCAATGGTCAAAGTTGGCCGAATTGACCAATATTGTCGTGACAAAAAATGATCAGCATAAAAGACTCTCTCAGATAAGCATATAACATTTTTTTGCCATAAGGATGCATTGTGACCTCATCCCCCACCATACCCGTGGGGTTGACCCCCACGGAGGCCCAAAATCAATACCGAATTTTCGCATGACCTGGGGTCATGAGAAAATGCCAATTTTGAACCAAATCGGTCAATGTTGACAGAAGTTATAGTGCTTACAGACTTACAGACAGACAAACATATCAATCGCAATAACTACCTTTATAAGCATTTCATCCTTCCGGTAGTTAATAAATTTGCAGCTTTATTTAATAATCTACTTTGCTGAAAATGGGTTATATTTATAATATGTTTCAATACTCCAGGAACTGATTACGTGTATCGTATGCCATAGTTTGTAGAACAACATTGTAACCAAACGGGTAGTTTGCTTTTGTAATTAATTTAGGTCACAACAAAGGCAAAATCTGTGTACATAATATCTTGTTTCCAGCGATCTAATGGTGTCAATAGATTTAAAATCCTAGAACTACGGTGTGGAAATAATATATTCATTTGCCACGAAATAACGACATGTAGTTGGTAAGGAAGTGATTCGAAATCACATCAGAATGACAAGTTTCATTTACGGAATTATGAAAATGTTCAAAACTGATGTATAGTATTATCGAAATTTGGCTACGTCTTCTTCATATCATCAGTCACCATATATATTGCAGACACCAGAATAAATTTTGCAATTTGTTCAGCCATTCAAGTACTTAGCACCAGTTTCAAGTGTATTATTAAAACACAGCGAGAACCAACGTTCTAACAAGATCACTAAGATCATTTTGTAAGATCACTTCAAAGTAGTTTCAAAATAGTTTTTCACCATTAGACAAATGAAAATATCGATGTTGGGCTCCCTATATCAGTATTACTATTGAAATATAGTATTTATTTGTTTCCTAATACCGGCACTCCAAAAATCGAATATTCGAGCGTTGATTCGTTGAGGCATTTGTTTGTTGGTATTCCCAAGAATTGCTACAACATAACACTTTGGATGACTTCAAATCTTGAATTTTGTTCTTGCCTGTGCTAATCTTTTTATAAGTTACAGGTCTTGGGCTGCCATAGATGGTTGTGAGTATCAGGGTTCGTAGTTGGTTATTCCAGTAAAGTACAAATTGAGACGTTTATATAATTTAATGATAACTCCAGCCAAATAGCCTATTAATACTGTTCCCATTATACCTATAGATATTACATTCGGTATAGATGTTACTTATGTGGAGAAAAAGCATTTTCGTGCCAATTGTAGAAACTTTGGGACGCATTATTGAAGAACAATCATGTCATGTGGTATTAAGTTGTCACAATTATGACATGACCTTACTTCATAGACGACCTTTGGTGGACAAGTGGCGTACTGTAGTACGTCAAAATTAATAATTCCGCATAGGCTCGCATCTGCTTTCATGTATCCAGTTGAATTACATCCAATCACCTCAGCTGCCAAAATGATGTACTCAGTTGCAGAATGTTTGTTTGTAACTTTAATAATAGGATACTTTAAAATAAAGTCGTCTTGTCACTTAAAATCTTTCTAAATCACCTGTCAACTAACCAACTGCGTCCAGTAATTCTGCGCTATTAGGCTGGACGCTGCTCAAACTGCGTCGAGGAAGCAACTGTAATAAGAGCAAATTTTGTAAACTCATGTAACAAGTTGATAATGTTCTGCGAGTTGATAATTACTGTATAAATGAAAGCGACGTTGTGGGAAGTTAGATTGTTTACGGACAGACAGACAGACAGATCAATCGCTATAACTATCTTTCAAGCATCTCATGCTTGCGGTAGTTAATAAACATGGTGTTTGCTCAGCGTCACATTTTTACAGAGTATGCCTGAAGGTAGAACCATGCTTGCCGTGAATTATGCAAAATTCAGTGCCTTGCAATTATCGTTAATATTAAAGAATAAAGGGGCATTGACGGTTTCGGTAACCATGTATAAAACTAGGACGGGTGTAAACCCGAAATAAAAAAACTACCGGAAACGTGTTGTGTGTGAAATTGAGTCATTTGACACTCAGCTCTCCTTCCTAAACACTAATCTTCAATTTTTCGACGAATTTCCTAAATAATATATTTTGACCTGTGCGTGACCCTTCGACCCCTAAGGGTCATGGAGCCGCCGTTCCGACAGTTGACAGAATTGACCCGTAGTGTCATGACAAAAAATGATAAGCTTTTTATCCTCTATCAGATAAGTGAATAAATAATTTTTGGCCATAAGGAAGTATGGGGGACCTTTACCCCACCATCCCCCTGGGGGTAGGGCCTGGAACCCCAAAATCAATAGGGAGCGTCTCCATGGGCCAAGGTTCCTCTATGCAAAATTTGAACCAAGTCGGTCAACGTGGAGTGAAGCTAGAGTGCGCACGGGCAGACAGGCAATACAAAATAAGATCAACTGCTATAACTAGCTTTCAAGCATTTCATGCTTCCGGTAGTTAATAACTTCTATATAGATTGTTTAGTCGATAATAATGTGATTACCGGGAGACTGTTTTAACTAGGAACACACAAGATTTATTTGGACCAAAACATTATCGTGCCTTAATATGTACATGGTACGCTATTAAATATCCAAAATGTGAGGATAAGATTATTTATCTTTAGAATTACCACCATAACAACTACGTGGATTAGGTTAGAGCAAAAGTTTTTGCCAGAATTGTCTTTCCTGCATCCAGTCGAGATTTCTACTTCCACGCCTTGGTAGATCTTCGAATTATGAAGCATATTCTCTGAAAATACACATGCCAATAAAATTTGCATAATTGAGCAACTTTTGATGTATGGTCATGTACATAATAACAAAATAATTCCATTCTCGTCAATAAACATTTTCGCATTTCTATAGAAAATATAAAATGCAAATAGTAGCCCACTAAACAACAGAATAAATATGACAAATATATTGCCACTTATTGTTGGCGTTTCAATCTCTGTGGACTGAGGCACAATGGCGTCCTTTTTAATAAGCTGCATCCACCATTCCAATATACGAGATAACTGAATGCCCTTTATCCGTTTCAAAAGAAATTGTGGTACTAACCCTGTCAAATTGATAGAGCTGGCCATTTGAACATAAGCCTGCTTCCCAACATCCACATAAATTCCGATTATTCCTTACTACAATATGTTCAAATTTATTGCAGATGTAATTCGGCAATATCGGCGCAGTTTTATTGCAAGAATTTAGTTCGCCAAACAGTAGATCCACTTCTCTTTCCCACACCAATCTTTGTGTCAGAGAATCAGTTGGCATTGGAATATTATGAAAGTTCAAATCCCAGTTGTTGAACGCAAACAATGGATGAAGCGCGTTAATTAGATTTGAAGCAATCTCAATCAATGCAGTATGTAATTTAGTCGAATTTATTACATCAGTAGCACCGTCTCCAAGGGAGTTGTTATATGTTCTATGAAACCAGTGTAGCTCGCTGTCTATAATCATTTGCAGATATCGTGATTTGAATATATGTCCATTGTAAATGATTATCCAAGGTTTACGCGAAGGCGGCATCTGCAGATCAGGAAATAAAAGTATGCATGATCTTGTGTACATCGTGAAGTTGTCACGTTTCAGCTCCTTTATAGATTCATACGGTAGTACATTTTTCGGAACTATCATGTTGTATACGTTATCGCTCTTGTAGCCGTTACTAAGCACCGTGCAGGCCATCATATAAACGGACATTTTCCATCTTAGCCAAAATATCCCGTCCACTTCAGACGAGAATGGATCGCCTTGCGCTATAAGAACCTTAACGACCGACATTAAATGGCGACCGTATTCATTGAATCGGTGGCGATTCGCAAGCAAATGGAATGATGCAGCCAATGTTAGTATGGCGACAAGAAGGCAAATCCATATGAAATTGTCGAACACGTTAACCAAATCCTTGAAGGGATATTTGCTCAACTGCTTTTTCCCACAACTGATGAATTGCAGATTCGACATTGACACATTCATGACAAACATGTTTGTGTATTTGACATTTTCGGGTGTAACCGGATTAAATTTCATAATCCATTGAATTTGAGCGGGCTCGTCACTTGCAAGCATGCCTTCATACAGATCCGCGGGGTAGATTTTCCCAATTTCGGAAAATTGAGGTATAGTGAATTTGATAGGTATAGTGTTCCATGATTTGTTGCAGTACGGGCGCGTATGCATGAAAAAAATTGTCCTTCTCGTCACTAAAGTCGGCCCGACCCAGACCGCCATATGAGTTGAAGGCGTTTTCGCACATCTCCTAGTGAGAATGAACCGTGTGAATACTCTTGAAAAGACGAAATACGAAGTCGTTATAGAAACCCAGCCAAACTATTTGCGAATCAGGTTTTGAAAAGTAAAGTTCGAATATATCAGACATGTTTAAATAACTCCACTGAGAAAGTGTCAACTGTGCTGGTGACGCTTGAGAGTATTGGGACGATTTCCTGGGGCAAACGTTCTGCATGGAAATTAAAACTGCTGCTGAATCGTTTGCATTTATATGTATTGTAGCCATAACGTCATTTGTTAGCTAACTTTGCGGCATTAAAGGGTTGCATAAATGGATGAGCCATTGTAAGCGACATAGTAAGGTAGACGGGACCCAATCCATTTCTTCATGAAGCGCGTCCAATTTACCGTTCTTTCTATATCCAACAATAAGTGAACTGGTGGAACTGCTAGTAGCATATATGTGGTTTCCGTATGATGAAATATAGACAAGAAGTTGTCGCATACTTACGTCGGTTGAAATAAGCTCAGCTGAACCTGACATTGCCAGGGTTTCACCGATGATGAATATTTGGTCTGCTTAATGGTTTGGCAGTAATGTCTAAAGTATCGAAAAACAGGTGTGGTTTCGAAGAATTCGGAAATGTGACAATTTATTTCGGATTCAATGAATTTGTCATCTTGAAGATATGTGTAATTTGCAGAGAACGAATTTGTCTCGTCGGGTACCCAAATGAATCTACTCACATCATCCGAAATGATCATCACTGCCATTTTTGGTGCCCGCCGAAATATTGTAGTTGCCATTTTATCCAGAGGAATGTCGACAAGTTGATAATTGTCAACCACTAAAATGCAACGTTCCTCAATGAATGGTCTTAATATTTCATAGAGATTAGGAATACCCGGAAACTCTAATGATGGATTGGATACTTCCACGTTGTCCAGATATACTTCCTGAGCGTGCCGCGGTAGTGACGAAATGTCCCGTCCCGAAATGCATGTCGTCAAATGTGTACACGTTTGCCCAGTATATATTTTCAATTCATATGGCACCATGCCCGAAGAGGTAGAAATAAATAAAAATAAATGATGCCATTTTACAACAGATTTTTAGAAATATCCTAAGAAATTGTCAAATGTTGTAATATGCTGCAGCACAATATGTACACGCCCTTAGTTTGGAAGTGTAGATATGTAGTATAATAGGGAGATTATGGAGCGCAGAGGGAATTCAAAAATCGATTTACCATTTCCGTTGTTATGCTAAGGTAAGTAGTTTTCATCTTATAGCCTATTGATTGTTCCGTCACTTATATTGAAATATTAAATCAATAAAGTAGATGTCGTACAAAACAGTAGGAAAGAGAAAAATTTGCAAGCACAATTAACATTTGGGAAAGTTTGTTTTAAGGAAGTTACTATAGGTGTAAATGTGACTGCATACCGATTTTCCAGATGAATGTTAACATGTTGGTTCACAGGGTTCAGCATAGGTTTGATGGAACCATATATAGCATCAGTGTTTCAAACTGTTTACAACAATATGCAATTTTTGCAATTCGTGAACAACAAATTATTGTGATGTTTTATGTTGCAAATTCATTATCCTAAGCTACAAACACTATGCCAATAATTGATGTTTATTTGTTTTCGATGACATTTCTACATCACATTTTGACGTCTTGTCCTTTACTGGGCTGAATGATCCAATAAAATGATAAAATATCGCTTTCGTTGGAAATAGGTCAACTTTCACAAACACGCATTACGACATGGCAATCCAGTTTTTTCCCGTAAGTTATACATTGTGAAATGGGAGGAATGCACGTCTTTTATGCGGATGAAACTATTTCATCAAAGCCATGTTCTTGAACCCAACGCTATATCACACAGCGCCGTTCAAGTAGCCCTATTACTTATTACATATTAAATTCTTCATTCATAACGAAATAATTCCCCAAAATAAGAACATCTTACAATTTCGTCAAAGTTTCATTTGACAACACTATGGGGTTTGGAAATTCCGGGCCTTGAATATCATTAACAGTGTTACTATTTTACTTTTTGGCCCTGAGTTTACAAATATGTGCTACATCAATCTCTTCGTCAGCACTGGTTACCAAGATGACCTTGATTTTAGTGATTCGGCGACGTAATAATTGGTAACCTTTCAGTTTGGTAAACGGTCGGCAAGCATTGAATGATGTTGCATTATCATTTGATATATACCAAATGTACCAACATATTGCCCAAAGTCCCAGTAATAAACTGTGTATGCCAAATAAGATCTTGTAACTTATCCCAATAACGCTCATCAAACCAATTCGTTTTGGAAGTATAATGCCTTTCACGTGCTTCGGACCCGCCTGCATCACAAGTTTCCTTGCTTGCTCAAAGCTATTTCTTCTCAAAGTAAATCCGCCTTCTATCCACCTCCTCACAGCATTTAACCAAGTATCACCCACTGCATTCCACATTCTCCAGCTATATCTCACCTTCAAGTCCAACTTTTTGTTTATATCGACAGATTTGCATACGGTACTATGTTAAAGAACGAATTGAGTTTTTTCCCAAATCTCCTTACTGAACAGCGGACTGGTTGGACTGAAAAGTAAAATTTTGTAATCCAGAAGCTTTCCAATAAAATCTTGAGCAGTGCCCCAATCTTCCGGCCAGGTTTCATTAAAGAAAACTACATCACGCCCTTTCCCAAACGTTAAAATATTCCACCAATTTTTTCCTCGTTCTGGTCCGTAAATAATCATTAGTGAACTGTAGAGTGATCCGAGAATTGTGGTTGGCGTCCAAACTCTATAGCCTTTTTCTATCAATTCGGATGATGCAACGGCAATGAAGCAGAAACATACCGTTTTCCGCGTCTTCACTATTTTGTTTGCTCCTGCCGTTGCGAACGGCAGTAAAAGTGTTAATGCATTCGGAACGTTGCGGAAAAGCACGCCGTAAATCCAAATCAAAACGACCATGGTGATCCATACGCTTTTGTCAATGCTGGTTACAATGTCGAACACAAAGGAAGACAACTCTTGGGTGGGGAAACACGCGGACACTTTCCATATTTTGTCATTGCTCACTGCAATTAACCCTCTAGTCACGGCATATTCGTTGTTTATACCTACGCTGAAAAATGTTTCTCCTGTGGCCAGTTTTGTAAACTGGTTCGCATCTGCTTGCTCAGACTCAGTTAATGTGTTATGAGCTGTGGATATAAATGTGACGTTGAATATACGCCAAAGTGGTGTAATCATCGAAAAATCCCTGTCGCAATATCTGAATGACTCGTAATAAATTCTCCAATTGGCGTCAGAAATTTGCAGACAATATCCAATGTATGCGTCGCTTTGGTTCAACGTTTGTGGGGGAACGGCTACCATCATGCTACGTCCGTATCCATTTCGGTTGATTTGCCATACTTCACGCAAAACGTTGCTGAACTCGAATCCATGCACTTGCCTCAATCCAGTCACGTCCGCTGAACATGTGTAGCAAAATGCCCAAAGATTACTGTTAGAATCCGAATAGTTGAAGAACATCAAAGGGGTGCTAATGGGGAAATCAAAATTTCCACTTCTTGAAAATTCAATCTCGTAATTTATGTAAGTTTCCAGATTAAGGAAAAATATCAGATTCGAAGCCGATCCATTTCCGGAGTTATGCACTGCCAAAATAGTATCCTCAAATGACTGCATTGTATCCATGCCAAACACTCTGCAGGTTAGAGTCAAGTACTTAAACCAAAATCTAAAATACTTGGAAGTCAAAGTCAACTGCACTTCATCATTCAATATATCGTCGTTCAGATCAAACGCGAAATCTAACCAGTCAAAATTATATATCAGCCACGACATAGTAATGGCCGGTTTCTGAACCTCATGATCGATCAAAGTATCCATTGAGCTCGGTTGTGTTGAGTTCGTTTTGTTAACTGATTTTATGATTCCAACAAAGCAGTGCTCTGTTACTCCAAATGGAAGGATGAACGACTTGATTAATGACACGTGCAACAATGTAACGGATACGATTAAAAGCACCATCCTAGATCCAAAGGAATACCACAGTTATTTAGATTTTTATCTCCAATTAGCCCAGCGAACGTATAAGCTTACATCTGTTTCATATTTCGTATTTTTACATTGGAATTTTCCAGCCACATACAATTCCCCAGCATGTATACTATGCTGTGATCAGCATCGTAGGATATCACAATGCAATGAATTATTGTACACATACTAAAAAATTTCTGCCGATATGGAAACGACTGATGTTGGAATCATATATCCGAGCTCACATGACGTACATCGCACTATCCAGGATTTAATGAGAAAAATGTAATTATAACCGCGGCGACATGATAATCGATCGGACTGAATGCCAAATATAGCAACATATTAGTTTCTATAGAATGGCATAACTGTTCAAAAAACATGGACATTAGAGTACGGAAATTTGCTTTTGTATATGTATAATCGGTATTAATCCTCGTCAGAAAATTGTCCACGTTTCAAAAATTTCCATTTGGTTGCTTTCCTAAAAATAATTAAAATTGTACGTAAATTAACTGCAATCACAGCACTATGTGCAAAGCTGCCAAAGAAGTCATGGATATCTAACACGTAATATGCTCGACGTTCACTGGCATAGACGAGACACTCAATACAAACCATTTTCCTATCTGCATACACATGTTTTATAAAATAAAATTTTCATCTGCGTTCTAGCCGGTAGGAATAAGTTTTTACCACCGTGCAAGACGAAAGTAAGTAGCTACGATAGTGCCCATATCAGTAACGTCAAAAAAAGTAATAAAATAAATTTTCTGATCAACTACCTGAAATAGAGGGAATTTACGAACAATTTGGATTGCATGTATTGGCATCTGGGCGGGACAATTTTTCTTATATATATCAGCACGTGTGGAGTCACGCCTTCATTTCCTGCCAGATATCTTATGGATGGTTTATCATTTGACTACTTGTGCAAACCAAAAAATGCTAAAGACAATCACACCCTTTATCATTTCAATTTGCGTCTATTACATGACCGAGAATTATTTAAAGCATGACATCATTCAACAAATACAAAATGATAATAATTTAATAAAAATAATTAAATAACGCAGCAAGACTAGTGTGATTTACGACGCAGAATGATCCGTCCATCAAAATTAAAATTTATAGTGGAATGGTAATCTGATGCTTAGTTACGTAATCATAATAAACAATTTATGGGCATCACAACTTCCCTACAGATGTACTATTAAGGTTTGGACCAAATGCTGGAGCAATTAAATTTATTGCTAGTAGCACTTCAGTCGATTGTTTTTTCATTGCTCAAATTCTATCCCATAGTTCTCCATATTTTCTGTAGTACCCCTATTTTCTACATAATGCGTTATTTCGTAGAGAATATACAGAGTATTGGCAAGCAGAAATTCAGAACCATGGTACGTAATTCGTAATTTGATGTGATGGTGAAAATAACTTCAGGTTGATTACGTGCCCGGCCTGATGTTCGCTCATGTTTCCATCGATTTATTGCAATGTTGGTTCTAAATATATTCGTTACATACCATTCCATATATTGGGCCCAATGTATGTATATGGCTGCGTGTCCAGGAAATAGTGTAATCCTAGCAAAGCCATAATGTGGTAAGGAATTGATTTAAAGCTCATGAGTTATTTGTTTGCGTATATAGCTGAGGCGACTTCTGCTCCAGGCCGTGCAACGTCAATCAATTACGGAAGCAAATAACTCTTACAATTTCGCTCTTAATTGCGCTCGCCACCATCATATATATCCATTTGGCGGCATCAAGCAACTTTCCACTAGAACTGGAGGATTACTGTTTTGTAAGCATCCTAAAATCTACAAATCATTCTACGAATGTGCATGATACTGTTGTTGATTCTGTTGGCACGAGTCAATCGGATGGCATATATTTAACCATAACGTGCCTATTTTACAACATCGAGCAGTTGGACCTTACGTTCAACCTTGAAGACGACGTACAAAATCAGGATACTACACTCACCTTGCAGTCAAAGTACTTTCGATTTCTGACAAGATTCCGACTCAGATCTTGCAAAATATTTCTGGTAGTTTCTCATTCGTTTCCGGAAACTGCATTGGCCATACACAAATCGGGGCATGGTTCGGACACGCATTCAATCTTTATTGTAGACAATGCAATGATACAATCATTTGAAACTGACTTGGCCACAGTCGATGACTTGGATGGACGTTTTAGTGCGCCGATTGTATTCTGGACGTTTTTGCCATCAGGTAATGAAATTTCCATTTTTGCTACACTTGTTCGTCTTCAATAATAGTTACCGGGTTTTGGAAGAAAGTAAAATATTCTAACCTATTGAATCGCATATGGGAAATAAACAAAAATGGACACGGGAGGAATGTGCTCGTACGTATACCAACACAGGCGGCAAGAAAGAGTGACGAGTTTATGAACGACTGTCTAAAGGTATCCGACGAGCTATCCGGACGCCATATTTATTATGACACCATTGCAGCTTGTAACCCCAACTTTGCCATAATTGTCCCGCTAGCGCGTCGGTACAATGTCACATACAGCTCAACAAGAACCAACCGCTTGGCCAGTTCACAGCTTTTGGTCGCACAGTGGTTACCGCAACTCGCATTTGGCGAAGGACATTATAGCGTCACCTTACCCAACGAAATAGTTTACACACGCGGATTTTTTGCTTGGAGCTACGAAGTAAATTGGAAATTGGCTGCTTGCATTTCGAGCCAAAAGCTTTCCTTTGTTGACTTCAGCGTTGTGAGTACTGCCGGCTTCAAAGTGTGGATATTTCTATTTCTGCTTGTTTTCATCGTCAAATATATCAACAGAGACATATTGTCATTGCCAGATGTAATTTGGCCCGTGTTTGGCATCAATGGAAGCAGACAGATTGAATGTAGACGATTAATTTTTATGTACATTTTACCAATTTCGATATTCTCGCTCTGCTGGCAGGGATTTATAAATTCCGACTCGATTATGATCGGAGAATTTCCGACAACTTCCGAACTAGTGGAAAATGGGTATCGGCTATGGGCTCCATCAAAATTTGTCAAACCGTTCATTAGTTCACTCGAGATTTGGCTCGGGAAACGGAGGTTAGAGATTTGGTGGCAAAAGTTGACATTCGGTTTGGGCGACACAATAACTTTTGACGATCACACTGCTCCCAGTTTCTTTACCAATAAAACAAAGCTGATTATGAAAATGCTGGAATATAAGTTGTTTGTTTTCAGCCCCGTTGACCTGCTTTTTAAGGAACGATTGTGGCATCAGAGTGTATATGTGATGAACGAGTATGCTGTTTGAAAATCGTCGGATCTGAACAGTAGACTTGATTTGAAGCTAAGAGACACGTGGAGACTCTGGAATACCGTCGGGGAAAACTGGCAGATGGACATAAGACGATGGATAGAAGGTGGATTTGCGATTCGAATGAAAAGTTATGTGCATAAGAAAGGAATCTTGCGGGAAATATCTGCAACGCCGGAACAAGGATTTAGCTATCCAATTCCGCTTAATATGTGGAGTGCCCTGGGATTTTGCTACACTGGCATACTAGGGGCGGAAGCGGTTATGATACTTGTCATTGTATGTTGCTTGATTCAGTCTGGACGATCATAGATTAGAAATAGTTTTGGTCTTATGTACGAAAGTTTGCAGAACTTTGTCAGAAACATGTGTGCTACCAGGACTTCGGTTGAAGAGTATTAATATCCCTATAAAATGAATAAAAACTAATTATTAAATCAGTTAGTTAGCAAGTAAACAAACTACGCCATGAAAGTATTTAGATCACAATACACAGTGTCAATAATTTAAAGGCCAATCACTGATAATTCAGAACCAGTTATCTCATCGATATTTAGTGTCACATTTTGCATTGTATATTTCCTACCATGCAATTAGTGGGTTTCAGTGGTTGCAAAATGTATCCTTGATATTACGTCAAGGCTGTCATTAATTGCTGAAACACAATAAACCATTGTATTATTCTTATACCAATGTCATTGTAGTAGCACCAAACCTGATACAAAGCGTCATAATGTGAATTTGGACACAATACAGTGCCAACCACAATCTCAATTTTAAAAATCAATACAATTTCATTAGTACGGGGGAAGCATATTCAACGATTATTTGAATGTAATCTGAAAAGTATATTCACAGCAGCACAAAATGAAACGACTGGGCTTAACGCAAAAAGGAACACTGTCCTTGCTAAAGACGTTGACGAGCCTACTGTTCTGTTTACAGGTACTCAAACACAAACACAAAACGTTATATAAATAGGCAATTACTTTGTTTTAACGGTGTTGTCTTAAAAGGCACATTATGGTTTTCCAGATTTCTGACGGCCTGTTTGTCCACAGCGACATGAAATTCTATGAGTGCCAAGAAGGCTGGGTTAAGGAGTTGCCCGTGAATTACAACGAGTCTATGGCGGAATGTGACAAGGACAAGAGTGCTCCAGTTGAGGTAATACATCACCTGGTTCAATCGATTATACTTTATGAGTATATAGGTAAGTATGTTAAAGCTTATTACAAAAAGTGGAACTAATGTCAAAGTATAAATTTGTCAGTGTCGAAAACATTGCTTGGCCAGGAAGATAGGTTTAATCCTTGACGGGAAAATGTGGCTGTTCAAGTTGGTGGACGTTTTAGGTCACCTTTTTCCTGGACAACCTGGCAAGGATTCCGTTGACAAGATGACTGACGTCATTATGGAATGCTCCGATCGTCACTATAAATGTAATTTCATAAAATAATTACTGTATGTTATTGCCATCACGAATGCATGTACAGTATTATTAATTATGCCGTTTTTAAACCTTGCAGCAAACGGCCCCATGACCCCATATCGCTGCTACCGAGAGAAGAAAATGTGGAGCTGCATTCTTAAGGCCGCCCAGGTATAAAATCAATTTTCCGAATTCTCATCATTGTAATGAGTTCATAATTGTAATTATAAAATATGTTGTTTTGAACAAATTTAGGCAATTTGTGAAGAGAACGAGAAACGCTATCAGGAAAAGGTGAAGGAGCACCGTAAACACACTGATTCAATTGTTGCTAATGGAACGCATGGAGAAAAGATGAAAGGCCGAGCGATAGTCCTGGAGGATACCTGGTGAAACTAAGGAAATAATTTAATTTTCATACAAGATAATAGTATATACGTATGTTCAAGCATTAAATCAAATTTGCCCAATCAAGTGAGTAGGGTTTCTTGAAGTTGTTGTGTCAGAATAACAGAAAAATAGTTGTAAAGATGTAGCTCGGTGACATATTATAACAGTTACTTATACGTATGTTTGCGAGGAACAATGCTAATTTTCAGAAATCAAGATTGCTTTGCTGATGAACCTTAGTTTACCATCAGAGCGTCATAATGTCGTGTAAGCAACTCATTAAATCGTTTACATGAGGCGCACGGCATAAGCCCACATTCCCTAAATCCACACTGGGAATAATCTGATAATTTTAACAACGCAAACAATTTCTCGTCCTTAAAAATGGCAAATTTATAGCTGATACTTTGATTCGGGATTGCTTTGCGTGACCCAAATGTAACATCATTTTTACTTGTTCAGATTCAGATCCGACGTGCATTTTTGTGCCAAATTTTTAACGACAATATCAGCATTTCTGGACAAACATGTACCTCACCATACTAAAGGCATAACCAAAAATGAACTAAAAATGGCCACTTGCTCATATAAATGATTCTAGTTTCTAATGAGTTGTAATGTGTTTTGATTTCACAAACTGTTTTATGGAAATTCCCGGCTTTAGCAAGGGTGAACAATTATAATGCTTTTAATACAGGCGGAAGTAGAAAATGAATTTAGTTTTAATTTAGTTCCCTCAATTCGTTACACATAGGTATGTAAACTCCATATACTTTATTTATCATGGGACAAATCAGAATTCGGTTACTTGAAAAAAATCATACTGTATGGCATACTATTAACTTCCAACCCATTAAATATAATTGAAGTCATTTCGAGATGACTTCCGTCAACCTGTAATTTAAAATTGATCTAAAATTCAATTAAGCATATATATCTTAAAATCTTTCGTCCAAAATTAAAAACCATACTAGAAAACCTGTCCTCAATAATGACAGATACTGAATAATAATATTTGGTAGTTCAAAATTCGGATTGGTAACTATTTCAATAAGGCATACGCAGCCTAGCCATGCTGCGTTCTCTTTTTGCAGTTTGAGTGAAGTTTCCCGTTCTTTCCCCGAATTTCCATCCGAGTTGCATTTAAACGACTATTAGCATTCACTTCTGGACTGCATTTCCTTATCGTAGTACATTTATGTAATCATATTTTCCATTGTCACGAAATGTTCAAACTTGACCTTTTGACCTAAAATATAATATACATTGCAAACATTGACATTTCCGGCATCTACACCGATAATGATAGTGGACTGATCCCGTTTCAATTTATAATTTTGAGCCTGAAAGGATAATTGCGCAAGATGTTGACGTTTGACCTCAATATTTAATTTTACTGTTGCGCATCATCCAACGTCAAACCCCCGATTGCACTCCGCCATTGAATGTCGAGCCGAATGGCACCTTGACCAGCCCTGTGGGCCCAGAAATTAAAACGTTTTTATCTGTACAAACGATTTTCAGGTGGCGCATTAATAATATAGATTAATGACAATCCTCCTGCATAACTATCTTCTTGGAGTTCAAACACAGCTTCTTCCTCTTTGAAGAGTAGTGCAGCATATAAGATTGATTATACTTGGAACTTCCAGCAACACAAACTGATACAGTTGGAATTTCGCAGCATTTTTGCTACAATAAATATTCAAGGCAAATCTAAACAGGGGACTGAAGCAGCATGCAACGCACTCGTGTTAAATTATTGGTTCACCCAGGCAAGGAAAGTTGGCAAGCAGCGCTGGTTAGATTTTGGAGAATTGGCGAAGCTCTCAATGTGCTCCCTATCAAATACGACGACAAATTGAAACGCCTCCAAAACACTTCAACGTATCCACGTCGAATTCTTTGGTGGGCACTATACATCACATACACTTTAGACGTCATATACCTGATTCTCATCCGTCCCACTGTCACCATCAAAACTGTGTCCGTAGACGAGTTTATGAATTTCTACAACCATCTCATATCTCGTGCCGCCGGATGTCTTTACATCCTTCTGACCATGGCTGACAGAGCCGCTATTCCCGAATGTTGCAATTCCTTGATACATTACTCCCGACATCACAAAGTCAAATCTCACTCGGAGCTTTTCTTCTCTGGATTTTTGTCTGCTGTTGTTTCGTTCGTTTTCTTTCAGCCAGTTGTCCCACTTTTCCTTCATCTGAAGTCTTGACTCAGCGCGCGATATTGGCCTTCGAAACTCCTAAGCCGAGATGTGTACGACAACGTGGGCTTTGAAATACTTTATGCATCCGTTGACTTTCTGTTCTCCTATTTTAATATTTTCGGAGTTACTTTTGTTGTGTCCCCTGGTATTTGCTACTACTTCCTAGCAAACTCTTGGATTTCTAGTCTCTGGTGAGCACAGTCGTTTAAACATGTTTGTACATTTTCATGTGTATTTCTATAAAATTTCGTAACATAGCATGTCATCTACCACGTTTTAGTGACGATGTCCAGCACAACGTCTGGACATTTTCACAAGCTGCTCATCAGTACCGGAAACATCTGATTATGAATAAAGTCCTAAATCGTGCATACTCACAGCTCATATTCCCAATTACCGTTGGTGGTGCACTACACGGAGTTACCTTTGGATGCGGATGCCTTATTGCGTTTTACGACCTATTTCCGGCTATTCTCCTTCTCAACATGGCAGTCGTTACTGCAATATTTCTTGTTTGTATGAGGTGTGTTTTGATGGGCGGCGCTAAACTCCGGGACGAGTCAATCAAAACTAAGCGTCTGCTGCTTCAGGGCTACGGGAGAAAGGTCAGCGGTAAAGCCACATTTCAGGCCGGATACAAGAGAAGATTGAAGATTCTACAGGGATGCACTGATTTGCAGCTGCGTGTGCTGAGTGCTTATGCGAAATCCGAATCCTTTGCTCAGTTTGTGGACAAGGCACTTGGACAAACGGTTGATTTCTTAATTGCTACTAGAATTTTCCATTAAGATGGTTATATATCGTAATATAATTTAACATCGTATTGAAATATGTACCATGCTAAATCTTTATTCATTGTCCCTATTAATATCACTGCTTTTGTGTTACCTATTTATAATACTATTTTATGATTTCTTCGTGTCCACCATTTAACATAGGATTAAGCATTTAAACGCGAACATAGATGCTTAACCCCATATTACAGCCACGTAATGCTTAACCCTATATTGGAGCCACGCAATATTTAACCCCATATTACAGCTACGTAATGCTTAACCCCATATTACAGCCACGTAATGCTTAACCCCATATTACAGCCACGTAATGCTTAACCCCATATTACAGCCACGTAATGCTTAACCCTATATTGGAGCCACGCAATATTTAACCCCATATTAGAGGCACACAATGCTTGACCCCATGTTAAATGTGCAATGCTTAACCCCATAGTGCAATGCTTAACCCCATAGTGCAATGCTTAACCCCATAGTGCAATGCTTAACCCCATAGTGCAATGCTTAACCCCATAGTGCAATGCTTAACCCCATAGTGCAATGCTTAACCCCATAGTGCAATGCTTAACCCCATAGTGCAATGCTTAACCCCATAGTGCAATGCTTAACCCCATAGTGCAATGCTTAACCCCATAGTGCAATGCTTAACCCCATGGTGCAATGCTTAACCCCTTGGTGGAATGCTTAATTCCATCATACATTGATTGATACATGGCACAATGTACGAACACGACGCAGGCCGAAGGCCTGCGTCGAGCATTCTTATAGCAGTCTTATAACGAGCATTCCGTACACACGTGTCTGTTGGTAGCCATGTATTCCCCTGTATTGCCTATATAAATGTTTTACTTAATCCCATGGCGATATGCTACTCCTAATGCTTCACCGCATTTACTATGCTTATCCTGCTTTTGATATGCTTAACCCTATGTTGCAGTGCTTGTCAATTAATGGAAAAGAAAGGTGGTAAGCGTGTGAATGAGAAACTATTCATCAGTCGCGATTTAATGTTTGCCAGAGGAGGACCATATTTTGAGAAGACAGCACGTTTTCTCAGCACGTTAACTATAGCCCTAACGGAGGCATTAAAAGAGTATAAGACGTTATAAGTCCCAAACGCTTCTCTTTTTCTTATTGAAAGTAATCGTCTGAACGAATATGTTCAGTTGGCCTTAAGACGTATTGCGCAGGTCGTAAAATTGGGCACATTTAACCGGCACCGGTTCATATGCTTAATCTGATAAAAGGGGTTTCATGCTTAATCCCATTAAGGGGGTCACATGCTTAATCATATCAAAGGGGTTTCATGCTTAATCCCATTAAAAGGGTCGCATGCTTAATCTCATATAAAAGGGTCACATGCTTAATCAATTCAAAATGATCGCATGCTTAATCTCATTACAACTATCACATGCTTAATCCTATATTACCGAACACATACTTAATCCCACATCACGGTACATATACTTAATCCTATATTCCTGTATATATTCTTAATCCTATATCACGGTAAATACTTAATTCTATATCACAACATATAACAGGACACATGAACCCATTATAAGGTTTATAAATTCACTACTATTGTTGTAATTAACGTATATAATTGCTTTCCTGTAAAATATTTGATGTCAAATCTAAACATGGACACTGGCCAAAAGCATAGGTGGACAGACGAGGCTAACTTGGATTTATTGGCAATTGTAAATGCTATAGATATAACACAAAACATAAACTGGTCTAATATAGCAGACAAATTTAAAAAGGTATATCCAAACTTTAAGGGTAAAAAAGATGCATTAAGAATACATTATAATAGAATAAAGAATGAAAAAGATAGTGCCACGGGAAGTCCTAGCCCGATTAAGATATGCACCCCTTTTCGATGGACCGATAAAGCAAAATCAGATTTATCAGCTATTGTAAGTGATTCATACGACACTAACCGAGTAAATTGGTCCAATATATACGAAAATTTTAAAGAATTGCATCCCCAGTACAACAGCGGGAAACTAGCATTGCGCAAGCAATATTTTAGAACTGAAAACGATAGCAATGTATCAATCCAGCCATTTGAATGGAAGAAACCTGAAATTCTCAATTTAGCGCGATTGGTCAACTTGATAAGTGTGGATGGATACCCTAACTGGACAAAAATTTATTACGAATTTCTGAGTTATCATCCAAATTTCAAAGACACAAAAGAGGGGTTAATAGAATACTATGAGACAATGTGTAAGAACCAGTTTGAAAATCATGGTACTGATAGTCCAACATATAGTAACGAGTGGGATGAGGCTCTCGATTTACTATTAGCCCAAGCAATTGGCTATGCACAACATATTAGGACAGCTCAAGTAAGAGATGGACGACGAAAGAATTTAGATAATCTTTCCAAAATGACCGTCAAAGTCTTCAAGGAATTTTACAAGGATAGGAATAGGGTCAATTATATTGGTAATGATGCTATAATACTAAAACGTTTCTACGAGTACAAAGAGTCCCTAATTCCGTGCAGCTACGAGTGTCGTCTGGATCTGGACACAGTTTCAAATGTATGCCATAAAACCTTACAAGCTTACGCTTCTAAAAATCACACTCTGGCATTCTCAAAGGTTTTTAATGAATGCTGTCATAATTGCGGGCAACTGTTGCCATGAAACCGTAGAGGCACTAACTGGAAAAAACTACCAAAGCCCATTGACGACGAACCACGTGTGGCTCAAATGAATGTCATTGTGCCATATACCTACTGTTTAGATGAAAGTTATCTGACCTGTCCTGAGTGTTTTAAAACGCCCTATTGGTATCTTGATTACTGCGTAGCAATTACCAGCACAAAACAGTATGGCATTCCCATTGAGTTGTCCACACTAAATGAATACGAGCAAAATCAAATTGCTCTTTGTGGAGGTTTTTATACTTTGTATAAAAAACAAAATATTCACTGTAAAATTTTTGAACACAGACAAGGAGAATGTAATATTGGCAAAAAAAGAGATGTAGATTACCACAATGTGTTCACCACATATTTCAACATTGAAAGGCCTCACCAATTTGATTCGTCAAACGAAAAAATTAAGACCGCGTTGCGTTGGCTCAGAAAAAATAATCATTTGTTTAAAGTTTTCCTTGCAAATTATGAAACTATATACGGCTATTTAATGTCTTTGACAAACATCCGTCCTGAAGAACGAGTAATACAAATCTCGAAAGGAAATTTAACCGACATAGTCGGTAGCGACAAAGTGGGTTTACTTATACCAGCAGACAATGTTAAAATTGAATCGGTTAGTAACCCGGAGCATCAAAAATTTGGAGTACAACATCCACTAGAGTCAAATTTAAACAAATTGAGAGGCATTATTAATGTAAATTATTCTGACCCAGATTTAGAAGCCAAGCGTTGGCCTCATTTATTTCCCGAGGGCAATGGAAGCTGGAGGCGAAACTCATCCTTGAAACAGCAGACATACGTTAAGCATAGGTTACTAAGCATAGATTCTAGATTTAGAAAAAACAACGAGTTCATGTTCTTTTGGTATGATCGATTAATCAAAGAAAGATTGCTGTACTATAATAACCGTCAAAGAACCGTAAATGTCAACGAGTTGATAGACGCCATCCAGGTAAAAGATGTGCGGACAAATGAAGGTAAATACGGTGCAGTTGTTCCTAGTAGCATTTCCGGGTCCAAAACATATTGGAGAGCCCGTTGTTTTGATCTCTTGGCATTAGTGCGTGATCTAGGTAAGCCGGATCTGTTTGTAACTTTAACACAGAATGACAATTGGTTTGAACTACAAGATGCATGCGGACAAATGTCTGCTAGGGAGCTTAATATTCTGAACCAACCGATTATGCAACCTGCAATAGGAGGCAGAAGTGTGGTACAATTTCCAGTGGAAACAGTAGTCGCGTTTTACAAACGGCTTGACATGTTTATGCATTCCTGCGTTAATAACAAGAATGGGCCTTTTGGGGAGGTTCTAGATTATTGGTTTCGAATTGAATATCAGAACCGGGGAGCCCTTCATTGTCACATGGTGCTATGGATTTGTGAGGACACCATCCCTGAAGATGTTGTTATGGCGGAAATGCCGAGATATTGCGGTGATGATGCTGAGGTCAAACATGACACTTTTATAGCACGGGAGTATGTAAAAGCCTTCCAAATGCACTCGTGTGTATTGGGGGGTTGTAAGAAAGACAAAAAAGCTCGCTGCAAGTATGGATTTCCATATCAGATTCAATTGGCGGAACAACTTAACGACTCTAAGATGGGATATACCTATATACGGCATAGCGATGAAGACAAAAACGTTGTCCCATATAACTTATATGCTTTGATTAGTTGGAATGGACATATAAATGTTCAAAAGGTAACGTCTAATGGGATCGAATCCTATTTGTGCAAATATGTATCAAAGCCCGAAAAATCAATCGACATCAGAGATATTTCTTCGGAAACCGAAAGATTCCTCAAAGCTAGAGTCGTTGGTATTTTAGAATGTTGTGCACATTTACTGCAGTACCATCAGGTCGGATCGTCTAGGAAAACTGTATTTCTTCCGTGTGACTTTCAACCAAAACAAAGAATGTTGAAACGTAAATCGCATTTGCCTTTAGACGAAGAAAGCGATGACGTATATTATCAGACTCTACTTCATAAATATTTAGTCCGACCCAGGGAACTACATAACTTAACTTACGTGGATTTTTTTCGATTTTATGATGTGACTAACGCAAGGACACGGGTTGGCACCCAAGCAAATGACGATGAGTCCGATAGAGAGTTCCAATCAAAATGCGATGAAACTCAAAATGAATTTCATGGTAGAATTAAAAAAATTAAGTCACAAAGAATGACCTACATCAGTCACGGATATAAATATACCGAGCGAGGGAAAGCAGCTATTCCTAAATGGCGTTTTCTAATGCCATTTGGACAGGAATCAGAAAAATATTACGAACAGTGGCTTTTACTAAATGTTCCATTGACGGAAGCAGATTTAAATAACGAGGGGTATCCCTTTAGCGGCGACAATCTTTCCAAAACATTTGTAGAAGAATGTTTACTTAGGGGATTAGTAGATTCTGAAGAAACTGCAAAATCAGCATTGTTAGGTGCTGTTCAAAGAGGCTTCTCTGTAGACCGCGTCATGGAAATAGCAAAGTTGCTCGTGGATCAGTCATATGTAACTAAAGAATATGTCGATTCAATTATATTACCCTGGGTAGAAAGTCTGCCATGCCAAAATGAGACACAGGAAGGTTCTGATAACGAATGTGGTGAAGAACTTGAAAAAATGTTTGAGATGCGAGTAAAGCATGAGTCTTACGGCACATTTTTTGCCTCGATGACTGACTCTCAAAAAGATGTTATGGAGTGGGTCGATCGAAAAATAAATGCAGGTGATCAAATAATGGCAATCATAGCTGGAGGTGCCGGTGTTGGTAAATCTTATATAACTAAGGCACTATATTCATACTTTGTAGAAAAGAAGATGGTTTGCATTTTGCTAGCAATTACAGGAAGCGCTGCCCATTTGATATCTGGGACAACAGTGCATTACTATTTAAAAGTTGACATACATGGAGTCTCGTATTTGCAGCCTGGGACAATTTCCGCTAAGATAATAGAGGACACGGACGTTATAATAATAGACGAATTTTCCATGCTATATTCCGAATTGCTTGATCTGTTTAATGAAAGCACAACAAAATTTGGAAAATCCAAACGTTGTCATTTTGGTGGCAAGCATATATTTCTCATTGGTGATCCCTGCCAACTTCCGGCCATAAACAGATCTGTTTTTTCGAATCCGTTACTAAACCTATTTAGTATTTTGTTACTTAAAGAAACAGTTCGGCAAAAGGACGAAAGTTTCGCAGCTTTGCTGAATCGTGTTCGAATCAATATGATGACTGTGGAAGACGTAGACCTTTTAAAATCTAGATATACTCATATATCGAATGTCATGTGTGACGACGAAACACTCATTGTGACAGCGACACGTAACAAAATGCACTATTACAATAAGAAATTTATCAAATGCATACCAGGAGATGAGGTTGTTATTCCCGCTCAAGATTTTGAGCGGGATACTAACAAGGAAGTCAGTTCTTTGGTTAAAGGAAAAATACGAACCTATGTTAAGAATTTATGGGATGAGCAGTTAATAGTCAAAGAAGGGTGCATAGTACGACTTTTGCGCAATCTTGATGTGTCCTCAGGATGGGTAAATTCTAAACGTGCTAAAGTATTTCGCGTGGCAAAGGACGGAAGCTATATTGTTTTACAAGATATTAATGACCCGTTAAAACAATTGCCGTTGACAAAGATCAGGCAGCCATTTAAATTGGGTGCAAACTCTTATTACCGTTACCAATACCCGTTAATACTTGGGTATGCTACAACAGTTCACGCAGTACAGGGAACTACAGTTACCGGGAAATATTATGTTGATTTGGATCGTTCCTTTTGGGAAAGTGGACAAGCTTTCGTAGCTCTGAGCCGTACCAAAGAATTGTCCCAATTGTTCCTATTAAATACACATTTTGAAAAAGTTTATCTAAAGCCGTATTACAAAGATTTGTTAGAATGGATGTCTAGTGTTGATGAGATTTCTATTATGCGAAAGCCGCGATGCTTGGGAGATTTTCCGCTTATTCCTAATGAAGATATAAAGTTTGACAAAATGCAGGTTTTCCCCTCTTCTCACATTGCTGAAGCAAAAGCGACAGAGAGTAATCAGCATCCATTTAAACCTCCACGAAAATTACACACTACATCAGAGCCAGGAAAGTGCCAGGAAACTCTTATTAGTGTCAACATTGGGAATAAAAATAAATCCAATTTGCTACTCACTGTGGATGATCGGTCAACTCGGGCGACAAAAACATCAAATAATTGTGCGGATATAACTCTACGTGCGTACAAGTTGGCAGAAGCGTTCACAAATGCTTGCAGAAACAGTTCTGTGACCAACAGCAACATTAGATTTGGCACAAAATTTATGAATGAAATTCTTGAACACCTAAACTCGTCGTTAGGAATTCATAACATAACTGATCCTCTTTTGCATGCTGAAGATGGAAAAAAGGTTAATGAGCTTATGGTGAAAAATTGGGATGAACAAAAGTCCTCCACGTTAATCTCGTTTCGTAAATTCGTTTCTATATTTCGATCTGAGTTTGAATTTTTTTCAAATCTAATATCTGATTTAGATATTTCTACTTATGCGGGACACGAACTAGTAAATGATATCCCTGCTTTGTTTCGAAACAATCGTAAGTGGTGTCCGGTATGAATTACCGGTGATGGTAGGTGTTTCTACCATTCTGTTTCCATGAATCTATTAGGAAATTGCACTTTGTCAAACTCATTGAAGACACTTTTGGCATTCGCTATTTTCAATGAATACGACATATATGATGCCATATTCGCTACAATTGCATCTTCAGCATCAAATGTGCTGTTGAAAGTTTTGTCCTATAATTGTTGGGCTGACATGGAAATTATCACAGCAATGTCATATGCTCTTCGTCGTCCTATCGTTGTGGTAAGCGGATTAGCTGTGCATGAAAATATTCAGGAACTTTGCTATAATCCATTGGAAAGTGACAGAGATGCCATAGTTGTTGGTCACGTTAGGATCACGCCAGATAGTGTCCAACCTAATCATTTTATAGCCTTGCTGCATGACAATTCTATTGTAACAAGTCCAAATGGATTAGAAAACATTAGTCAGCATGTAAGTAATATATGCCTTAAAGATGTCACAGATATGTGCACTATTACACTGCCAGACGACGATGTTGAAATGTTGGATTCCTACGAATCTTTGACAGAATCGTTGTAATATTTTGTAATATTCAGACAATTTGAACTGATGATATGTTGGATATATCATTCGTTTTCATTACGCATAGCTAATATAGTTTAGCATTACTATTGTGTAGTTACGCATTTACATATATTGTTCTTTAATACAGATTGTCAGTTAAGCATTATTAAAATAGGGTTTACATTGAGCTAGGAATTATAAACCAAGGTTAAGCAAATCCACCCTTTAGTTAAGCGTATCAACTAAATGGTTAAGCATATCAACCAAATTGTTAAGCATATCCACCAAATGGTTAAGCATATCCACCAAGTGGTTAAGCATATCCATCATATGGTTAAGCATATCTACCAAGTGGTTAAGCATATCCAGCATACGGTTAAGTATAGCCACCATACGGTTAAGTATGTCCATAATATGGTTAAGCATATCCACCAAGTTTTTAAGAATATCCACCAAGTGGTTAAGCATATCCATCATTCGGTTAAGTATAGCCCCCATAGGGTTAAGCATATCCACCAGATGGTTAAGCAATCCCAATGTGTGGGTAAGTAACTCCAATATAACATGGCTAGGCATTGCTAATATAGGGTTAAGTATGTAAAATATTTATGTATAAAAGGGTGGTCAGATGAGTATGGATGCCAGTTGTTCGTTGAACGTCATGTCGCTTGTACGTCGGTCAACCTATTCCTCTGACTCAGACTCTGAAGGAGCTTACATTACCCCGGTAAGTAAACATTTCTAAATTTATAGTCATGGATTAAGCATTGAGGCCAAATTATATTTGACTTCAATGCTTAATCAAATTTGTCTGAAAATGGGATTAAGTATTGAATTCAACAAATGGATTTAATGCCTAATCCCATTTCAGTCATTAGGATTAAGCATTAACATTTTTTGGGTTTTTATTTTAAATTTATAGGGTTAAGCATAGCATAAAATCTTTTTTAATTCATGTTTTAGGTGCAGCCTTTTCATCCGCTGTCGATTCAGTTTCATCGTTACTTCCTTTGGTCCATATTCTACGTTGTGATTGCTTTGGTGCCTATCGCCCTGTGTTTGCTGATTCTGTTCCTCTTCCGGTCTTTATTCTCAGCTGACGACCATTCTGGCTGCAATTGTTCGCTGACACAGAACAACTATGCACCCGTATCGCATGAAAGACGCCCGTGGTGAAAGGTCCAAGAAAGGGGTAAGTAGATTTGATTTATCATTCAGGGTTAAGCATTGTCTTTGGGGTTAAGCATTGTCTTTGGGGTTAAGCATTGTCTTTATGGGGTTAAGCATTATCTTTATCGGGTTAAGCATTATCTTTATGGGGTTAAGCATTATCTTTATGGGGTTAAGCATTGTCTTTATGGGGTTAAGCATTGTCTTTATGGGGTTAAGCATTATCTTTATGGGGTTAAGCATGGTTTTTATGGGGTTAAGCATGGTCTTTATGGGGTTAAGCATTGTCTTTATGGGGTTAAGCATTGTCTTTATGGGGTTAAGCATTGTCTTTATGGGGTTAAGCATTGTCTTTATGGGGTTAAGCATTGTCTTTATGGGGTTAAGCATTATCTTTATGGGGTTAAGCATGGTCTTTATGGGGTTAAGCATTGTCTTTATGGGGTTAAGCATTGTCTTTATGGGGTTAAGCATTGTCTTTATGGGGTTAAGCATTGTCTTTATGGGGTTAAGCATTGTCTTTATGGGGTTAAGCATTGTCTTTATGGGGTTAAGCATTGTCTTTATGGGGTTAAGCATTGTCTTTGGGGTTAAGCATTGTCTTTGGGGTTAAGCATTGTCTTTGGGGTTAAGCATTGTCTTTGGGGTTAAGCATTGTCTTTGGGGTTAAGCATTGTCTTTGGGGTTAAGCATTGTCTTTGGGGTTAAGCATTGTCTTTGGGGTTAAGCATTGTCTTTGGGGTTAAGCATTGTCTTTGGGGTTAAGCATTGTCTTTGGGGTTAAGCATTGTCTTTGGGGTTAAGCATTGTCTTTGAGGTTAAGCCCTGTCTATTGGGTTAAGCACTGTTTATGCGGTTAAGCATATTCTATCAATGTTACAGTGGTTTTCATTACTTTGTTTACAGCGCACCGTCGGAGAGTTCTTTTGCCCACACTGTGGTTACAGGCATCGTCCCTCTTTGCGAATGTGTCCAGCACCTACATGTGGAAAGCCGCTCACCACGAAAGTTCGATGTGCGAATTGCCATTTACCAAGAGATGGTAAATTATATGCTTTTATGTATGTTATTTTATGGGATTAAGCATTGAAATAAAATGGGGTTAAGCATGAAAAACTTAAGGTATGGGTATCATGAGATTCAGCCCTTCAACGTGAGACAATTTATATTTTTATCTCTGCAGACCCATATTATTTGTTCTGCCGCTACTGTGGGTTAGCATACACCGATGTCGGTGTGGTCAGGCCACCACAATCACAGCCAGGAGCCGGAACTAGCACTGGGGTAGCAACTGGGACACCGCTCATGGACACAACGGCAACTAAATAATGAACGATATTATGTTCCCAAAATAATATAACTAATACTGGCAAATACAATGACACCAATAAACAATCAATCATAGAAAGATATATATGTGGAGATGCGCATTTTAACGTTATTAAGCGTTATTTCCGTAACATGGGGTTAAGCATTGTTTCTGTAACATGGGCTTGAGCATTACGTGGCTGTAATATGGGGTTAAGCATTGTTTCCGTAATATACTGGGTTAAGCATTGTTTCCGTAATATACGGGGTTAAGCATTGTGTCTGTAATATGGGGTTAAGCATTGGGTCCGTAATATATGGGGTTAAGAATTGAGTCTGAAACATGGGGTTAAGCATTGTTTCCGTAACATACGGGGTTAAGCATTGTGTCTGTAATATGGGGTTAAGCATTGGGTCCGTAACATATGGGACTAATCATTGCTTCCGTAATACATGGGGTTAAGCATTGGGTCTGTAACATGGGGTTAAGTATTGGGTCTGTAACATGGGGTTAAGTATTGGGTCTGTAACATGGGATTAAGTATTGGGTCTGTAACATGGGATTAAGCATTGGGTCTGTAACATGGGGTTAAGTATTTGGTCTGTAACATGGGGTTAAGCATTGGGTCTGTAGCATGGGGTTAAGTATTTGGTCTATACCATGATTTTTTTGCTCTTTCGGAAATTTTGGTGGCCCTTAAAAGGGCCGTTGGCAAAACTAATCCATTCCGTTTAGAAAGGTCGTTAGAAGTCCGGGTTGTAACCAAGAATATCCTAATGTCCCTGCTTCTGTTGGTGGCGCTTGAGACCAGTGAAGAAGGCGAAACTCTGACCGCAAGTTTCGCACTTGGGAATTCCGTCGTGGGTCTTGATGTGCTGGGTTTTCATGCATGTTGTTTTGAAAACCCGGTGACAAATCTCGCAAGTGAGATGTAGTGGCGTGGAGAAAGGGTGCGACCATACGATTGAAGGTCCCTGTTGTACTGCTGTATGGAAAAGATGACAATTTCCAGCAGTACAACAAGGACATTCTATTCTTGCTGTTGGGTCGACGCTCCGGCTCTTAATGACCCTCACGTCCAAGCAGGTTTGGTGGAATGCATGGCTGCATCCGTTAGGAAATGCTAGCCTTCCATTTTGCAAGGGACGCCGGCAGAGGAAACAGTCTGTTTCATGATGCTCCATGGCAGATTTCAGAATTTCAAATGGGCGAATGTTAGCGTTGAAACGATGAAACCAAAATGATCGTAACGTTGACATTCGCCCATATTTATATGCTTTGGTTGAGTAGAATTTTGAGTTGAAACTTAATTTTTTAAATATGTAGCGACAAAATCATTTGGATATCTTAATTGATTGAGTTGGGATAAGAAACTGAAAAGGTGAAATGTTTGCTGGCTATTGCTGAACCAAATATTTTTCCTAAGAAAATAAGAAAAGGAAAAATATTTGCTACAGTAATAGCAAGCAAACATTTCACCTTTTCAGTTTCTTATCCCAACTCATTCAGTTATGATATGCAAATTATTTTGATATGCTATGTACTAAGAAATGGGTTGCGGCCCAAAATTCCACTCAACCAAAGCATATCACATTTTCTATAATAATTCGGATAAGAAGAAAGGAAAGGATTGGCTAGCTCAAATGCTAACGGATTGGATTTTGTCCTTATATGGTCAGGTTGGATTTCAACTCAACCATATATGGATTTCCGTTCTTCCTACCACCCCTCTATTTTACCCTTTTTCAAGTGACCGGATATCTTGCTGATAACCGCCACGCGGCTCTTGTTAACCATTATGTTTTTCACAATCAATAATAAATGATTATCCAGCTGCTTAAGATATAATATCATATTTAATGTACTAATATATACATAGGAAATTGCATGTATACCTAAGTTCGAAGCGTCCATAATTAATATAGATTTCCGACGCAAAATAGTTCTCACTCGTGTTTAATCCTGTTTTTGCACGAACAATAAAATGAATGCGGTTTATAGATTGTATTACAGATTAAATTTCACCGTCATAAATATTGTAGCCACATGCAATAGTTTTAATCCATAACTTCGTATTATTACTCATAGATCAACAAATATTACTCATAAATCGTTGCCTTTTGATGTGCACACAAAACGGCACACCTTTATATCAATACGTATGCGTCAAACGTATACGGAGGTCAAAATCAAATCTATGTTTGAGTATTGTTTTCATATTATTTCGCCTTAAGGGTTGAATATTTGTCTGGGCGTGCGCTGTAACACGCCTCAGGGATTTCTGTAAACACAATTGTGGAGTATTAATTCTGAGGTCAAAACGTCAAGTGTTAAAGTGTCATATGAATGTAGGGAATTTTGATGTTACGATAAGTCGGCCAACCTTTTCCTATTCAGGATGGAGGGACTCGTCATATGACCGTGTATACCGTATCTTGTCCACCGATTGTGTATGCGACAAACGTAGTGAGTAAACTAATTTAAATAACAAAATCAGATGTTATCAGCAGATAAGGAGCATGGAGCAAGAGGACAGATGCGGTGCCACGATTCTCTGGAAATGGTTTCTACTTACCAGAATTATTGATATTGGTAAATTTAATAGAACATTTCTTAAACTTATGTTTACATTAACCATTTTCCCGATCATAATGGACTGTTGTCGACTTGATGTAAGTAAGTATATCAAAATATAATTGAAAATTAAATTAAAGGATGTTGAGAAAAACACGATACAATAATCGTAAAAATCGTATTTAGCTGCCTTAGGGCTGTAGTTCAGTCGTCATGATTTAATAACGTATTTAATATCGGGATAAATTGGTTTTCTTGGAACCTATTTATAACAACTTTGAATAACAACTTATATCAACTTTCGAGCGGCCTAATTATGCAAGCTAATAGAGTATTACATTATTCATAGTTGGATACTTGGATATTGGTTGTATTACGTTCTGAATATTCAGCGATGGTTTATTTTTAAATCTCGAAAATAACCAGCTCGTCACATATTGACGTACATTGCATCATTTATGTGAGCGTTGCTTGAAATCCCAGGCATTTACTATTTTTGCATTTGGACGATTCAAGCTTGAGTGCCCTTCCAGCTATTACATGAAACGTCTGTACAGAGGATATTAAAAGTGTATAGAAGGATGAAACATTGTACAGTAAAAATTCTGGCTCATCCTGGCAAAGAAAGTTGGGAGTGCGCGCTAATTCGATTTTGGAGGTTTGGCGAATTTGTCAACGCTCTCCCATTCCAATACGATCAAGAGTCGAAATGCCTTAAAGTCAGTCATTTTACTCGGCATGCCCTTTGGTGGCTGGTTTACCTTTTATATACCCTGGATATTGTGTGTTTATTAACTACCGGAAGCATGAAATGCTTATAAAGGTAGTTATTGCGATTGATCTGTTTGTCTGTCTGTGTGTCTGTGTGTCCGTAAGTCTGTAAACACTATAACTTTTGTTAACATTGACCGATTTGGTTCAAACTTGGCATAGAGGTACCCCAGGTCATGAGAAAATTCGGTATTGATTTTGGGCCTCCGGGGGTCAACCCCACGGGTATGGTGGGGGATGAGGTCACAATGCATCCTTATGGCAAAAAAATGATATTTGCTTATCTGATAGAGAATTTTATGCTGATCATTTTTTGTCACGGCACTATGGGTCAATTCGGCCAACTTTGACCATTGACCCTAGGGTCAACAAAGGATCAAAATATATTATTTCGGAAATTGATAGAAAAATTCAAGATTAGTGTTTGGGAAGTTGAACTAAATGTCACATTTCTAAATTTCACATAAATCGCGTGTCCGGTAGTTCTTTATTTCGGGTTTACACCCGTCCTAGTTTCACATATCTCCAATCGTCACACTCGCAACCGTTCCAGAAGAAGAGTTCATGAATTTCTATATCCATTTCATTAGTCGCACGGGCGGTGGTATCGTCGTGTTTCTTGTTGCGTTAAATAAGGACGCTGTCCCCGAGTGTTACAATTTCTTGATAAAATTCTACAAAAACCACTACGTAAATGCCCGTTTGGATAGCAGATTCTCTCGATTCATGTCAACCGTTGTAACTTTTGCCATCATTCAGCCTGTTTTTGCGCTTGTCCTTCACTTGCAGGCACGGTACTGCGCACGATACTGGCCATCCCAACTACTTCCACGCGCCTGTACGACACCTTCGCTTTTGCAGCATTTTATGCACTTATTGATTTAATATTTTCTTGGCTTGACATGCTGGGGGTCACTTTTGCTGGAGCCAGTGTAGTTTGTTATTACTGCTTTGCAAAACGTTGGATTTTCGACTTAAGGCACTGATATCCAGATGCTAAGGAAGCTTTAGAGCCGGATAGCCTATTACATGCATGCAAATGAATATTACTTGTCGCAGAAAGTACTGGATATCTCGAAAAATAACCAACTGATTTCAATAAAAAATAGCTCAAATTGAAACAATTAGTTGGTACATATTTTGTATATTTTTAAATCAGAAAATAGTTTTTGTATTTTAAAATATCCTGTAAAATATATTCAAAATACATTTTACAGATAATAATAATTACGATTTGTACACTCACACTAGCACTCACACTCTGGGAATTGGAACGAGTCAAGTAGCACGTACAAGTACACGGCTCTTTCAGTCTTCCTTGTAGTGTGCATATATGCTATTTCAAATTCTATATATAATAAATTAAAGCATTAAATTACCCAGCGTTAGTTAAATAAAACACATTACTGTTCAATCTAATAAGTCGTGTGCAATTTGCTCTCCCACATTATTTATTCACATACAATCTTCTGGGGAACGGGCGCGTATTAACAAGACAATAATACGACCCGTTACAGTGTAATCCATTGCTCGTTTGCGTTCGATTTGTCTTGACAGGAGGTGCAGAACTTAGAGTACAGTCAATTGTTGCAAAACGCCTCCCAATGCAAGGTTTTTTAGGGTTGTCAGCGGCAACCCGTCGCTGAAGATGAGGTACAAAAGAAGATGCCGGTTTCTTAAGGGATGTCACGATTTGCAGCTTCGTGTAACCACCGCCTTTGCGACATATGAATCATTTGCTCACTTTGTCGACCAGGCGCTGGAAAATGCGATTACATATCTTTTGGCTACCAAGAATTTAAAACACGCATGTGCATTAATTTCGTAGACTGTCACCGATGTCGGTAAAATGTAGATGATGTGGGGTTATTTTTTGTATCCAATTCTTTTAATAAATAATACCGAGATATCAGTTGTAGTTTTGACTGGCAAGGAATAACATGTAAATATATGATCCAAAATCCCGTAAAATAAGGTACTTAGGAATATGTAAATCCATGATTATGCATCTACGTATTTATCGTTGTATATGTATATTCCATGGAAACAATAAGAATCTTAATATCATAATAATAATGTTTGTGGAAGGTATATTTTGTAGCATACTATTTTTACTATGCTAGTTACTCGTGCTGTTTTAGTTGAAAATGAACAACTTATCTTGTCTTTATCCTGTTATTGTCTCATTTTAGAGGCAGCTGCCTTTCTCAAAAGTGGACTCATTTTTCTTTCTAGTGATGAATAAATTCATATCAATCCAACTCTCACTTTACCCTCTCACATACTCATTTCATTCTGGAATCACAAAAGACTAGGTTGGATGCTCATGATTTTAGAGATGAGGAGATTATTACTGAGCACTCTTGTTTGCATACAGAAAAGGGAACTGTGCATGCAAGCATCATTTTTTATCATTTTCTGTTGAATAGTTTTCATAAGAGCGATAATTTAATCACTAAAAATGATTTTTATTTTAAAATCGAAAGTTTCTACTCTATTCTCTCTCTCATTACTCAGTTACTCTCATTTGTTTCTCATTTTGAATAATTTTCATTAGAGCGATAGTGTTTTTGTTGTTGCTGTTGTAATAGCGAGCGTGGTTGTTGCACGTGGAGAAGTGTGTGAAACTAGCTAAGATGACTGTTTAAAGTGTTTGTCATTAAAAGGCTGTGGGGTTTTTGTAAGTGGTGATTGTGGCTCGTGCCACAAGACGAGCGAAAAGGTGAGCAAGCTTTGTTTCAAAGCAACCAAGAAAAGCCAGTGTAAAACTGTTGAAACGGAGCTGGAAAAAAAGGTGACGATCAATAAACAAAACAAACGCGGGAGAAAATGATATGAACATTCATCACAATTACTAAATAATCATCATTTTGAACCCATTTCCCATTCAGCACTCTCCCACCTTTAGCAAGACTGAGCAACAATGGACTGACCGACAAGAAGCCTTACCTCAAAACGGGAGTAATGAAGTTGTTTCTGAACAAGCTAATTAAGTAGCCCATCCATCCCTTCATCAAAATGAGAATGGAATCAAAAAGATGACCCTGGATGTGAGCAGCATGCTCCTGATTACCTCATCCAGCTAGGAAGCCAGACCAGCCAAGCTTCTGGACGGTCTGATGCTATTTTAGTGCTCCAGTCACCCAAAACGGGAGCTAAAGTCATTATGAAATCAACAAATGAGTTTGATGCTGCTGTCATGCCAGTTTACCAGCTTCTCAATATACCTGTACCTATTCCGGAAGTATCTAATGAGAATGAAACATGTGTCGGACTTTTCCAATACCAAGAGCACGAGCTCACTACCTCTTTTTTTGACTGCTCTGTGAGGTTATACTTCATAGTGTAACTACACTGTTCATTTCATTTTTCTTAAACCCAGAGTTTTTCTACTTTGTGCTTTTGTTTTAAGCAAACAAGAACAATAGACTGCTCAAAAGAATTAAAAATTCCATTTGTACCAGCTTACTACTTTTGCATCGAGCTCGAAAGAAAAACGTGATTACTCCAGCACAAATTATTGGAATTGAATACAATTATAGAATTTGCAACTTTCAAGCTGAAAAAAGTTTTGCAGACTTTCAAGCGTCTGAGCGTCTCAGAAATCTGAGCAGCATCATTCGTGTGTTTTTGTATTGTGGTGGTATAGTTACTGCTACTTTTTATATTTCAGCGTCAAACTCCAGTTCATATATGAACTAATAATTACAAAGTTTGTGTTTAAGGAAAAATAAAGACTTTTTATTTGTAAATCAATAAATAGCCTAGTTAAATGCAAGTATGCATTATTATTACGCTATCGGACTGTTCAGGTTAAGTTAAGTACCTAATTATGATTTATGCAGCAAGTTTCCCGACCATGTTCAAAGACACTTGCTTTTTGGTCAATTTGCCATTACCTAATTATAGAGTGTAATTTAAGAGTAAACAGAGAGAGAGTATATTTTAGTATGGAATTTACTTACATTACTATGTGAAGTGTGTTCCCCTTTGTCAAATCTCTGTCGAGCTAGCCTATAGAATAAAAGAACATTTTAAATAATAATAATAGTTTTTGCATTTTGTTCGTGGGATGAATTACGGTATAAATAAAATAAAGGATTATTGGGAAATATGATTTGCAATCATCAGCATAATGTTATCAAAATGGTGTGATGATAACGTATTTTTACGCAGTTTCCTTGCACATTTGTCCTAGTTCCTAATTCACATCTTATAACCATCTATGCATATTGATAATAAAATTCCACATTTTTCTTCTTTTAAAATCACCCAACGCACAAGGTACATTTCTCTACGATGTTTTTGCTCTACTTCAAAATCACGTTTTCGTCTTGTCTGCTTCTTCTGTCTCAATTTCTGTTGTATGCATGCTGATTGAAACTAAATACGTATGAAAAAATAAAGCAAGGCGTTCATCATCTAGATAATGATATGATTAATCTTTATTTTTACCTTTAGAACTATTCCAAAAGAAACTGATCGATTTTAATAATTCATTGGGAGAGGCGAGAGTCTGTACAGATGCGACATATTCTAAACGTAACGTAAAATTAAATGAAATGGTCAAGATTCGCCTTACCTTAGTCAATGTAATCCTTTTAATTTAAGCTTGCACCTTCATCGTATACTGTATTACCACAAACATCTACTTGTACGTAGATTAATTAGCAAAATAATATTAATTGTGATCAGAATACTAGGTTTCCCGAAAGATTCAATTCACATCATGTTTGACACTTTCTTGTCATATAAGAAGACTGATGAGGAGTTTTGTTTCACGAAAAATACCAACTTTCAGAGTCACTTCTCTTCTTGCTAGCCTGAATGATCAAATTCTGAGAACGGTGAGATAGAATGATGAGAATATTCAGCTTCAATTCAAATGAAAAATAACTAATATCATTCGTCTCGACATCATATTGAATGATCAATAGCTCAAAAATCGACCGACGCAAAATGCGTTGCTTGCACCAACAGAAAAGCACTTTGTATTTATGAAGTTTACAGATGTATTACAAAATAAAAAAATTAAACAATTTAAACATTGTAATAAAACTCATATTTTTTGAATGCAGGAAAATTTATATTATTGAAATGGAATCTTGGTTTGTGTAGATTCAATTAATTAATATGTAACTATAAAAATGTACCAAAATTCACAAAGTTAGAAGTATGAAGGAGTTATTGGTTAAGGATAGAGCAACACATATCACGAAAACTATCATGATAATCAGTAAATAAATAGCCATTAATATCCGCTTACCTTGAACTTGCTGCTCTGTCTACCTATTTATACAATTTGTAGTAAATAGTCGTAAATTGGATGCATAGTCAAATTGTATTACGGCAAGGCAGATAAAGTCATTTCAGTCCTTGAAGTAATCATTTTCCAGTCATGTTCCTTTTTCGAATTAACGCACAATTAAAATAACGTCCATACACCCAATAATGAGCAGAAAGAAATATGAACCGGAGAATCCCCTTTGAATACAGAAAAAGTGTCCAGGCCTTAGTTTAAAATGAAGTACCGATTAAGTCAATTTTACATTAATTCTATTTGTCCATCCTTTCTTCAGCGCATGTAGATACTGTGTTCTTTCATTATATAAATCCACTACAAGAGTAAATTTCCAGCCACATTCGTCTGCCATTGGTATCACAACCGCCTGAATCGCGGAAACAACCACAGCTACGAATATAAAACTTCCGTAAATAAAACTAGGAATAGGTGCTCTGCCGTTCACGCAAACCTAATCGACGGCCACCGTCAGGACACATATGGTCGGCATTGCTTGAAGCGTGACTGTTTTATCTATTGGTTCCAGGATTTGGAATGCAATTCTCGCCTTTACGTAAAATTCTTAAAATACTTTGAAATTAGGAGACCGTCTTTAAAAATATCGGGACTGTAAGCACATTTTGTTGAAATGCTCGGCAATGATATACGTAATAGTTGTCAAAAATGCCATCCAGCACGCAAATAATGGCGTAAGCCACAAAATTAAAAAGATTTGTACTGCATGCAGCGAACATTTCGCGCATTGGACTATAATGTGGGTCCGCTACCAATTCGGCGATCATAAAATAAAAATGGTACGTATTTACAAACATGCAGAGAGGTATGGTGAATAGTGGACACATTCACATAGCAAAATATACCAAGCAGGCCAATATACTAGATACGGCACCCGGTAAGCCCTTAGACGGACCACCGCGGCTCTCAATTCGTAACGTATGTGGTTCTGGAATTTTCGAAATATAACTCATACACACTTGGTGTTTAAAATGAATATATTTAAAAAATACATACCATTTGTTTCCATTTTCTCTGATAATTCGACAAGCTCGTTTACTCGGGCAACAAATTCTTTACGTTCCATTGTATAAAGCATAGCAGGATATCCGGAAAATATGAAAAATGAGGAGGCCAAGCTTATAATGATGCCCTGGACTATTTCAAAATCTTGGTGACGGCGATTGTATTCGTATCGAGCTACCGCAATGAGAGCACCCATTCCCCTGACCCAAACTAGCAACATTTGGGAAACCCAAGGAAACCACCGAATTGATGACTTCTGCAATTTTAGCCTGGTGCCGTCTTGATTAAATTCAAATGGCATCGGATATAAGCAATAGAAGAATAGGCGATCTTATAGCCTTATAGATGTCAATTGTAGCTCCGTGATTGCCATATTGTGGTTCAAATGAATATTGATAACATAACGTTGAAGATATAGCACACAAATATTGTTTGTTATTAGCATATGTGCAGCATTAAAGTACACTGTGCCGTCAACGATAGCTGCTGATAACATTGGACAATGCGTTGAATACGAGATACCGTCATTTGCGTTTTAGATAGAAATACACCAGGGCCTACAATAAAAAAGGTTAGAACTGGCTGTATTTATCTTGTATGTATTTCATTTTGGGAAATAAAATATGTAGATTAAACGTTTCTGACAGGTGAAGGCCCAAAAGTATTCAGGAACTTTTATAATCAGCGAACAACGCAGTCCATGAAGACGGCATTGCAAGTATTTCCAAACCCTACATTTAATTTTAACCCGTTAATACTTTTTCGTGAAATTAATTTAAAGACTACACACTCAGTTGTAGTTGGGATGCCACACATTCCCCATCTTGATGGACTCCTTTCAAGCATCCGACTTATGGCTTGACGTACATATATGCATATAAGAAAATCTAACAATTAAGCAATCTCAGTTAAATTAGGTAATTTAGAAAAGATGCCTGTACAATCAATTAGTAAAGTTGTGCAAGCATAATAGCTCAGTAATATACATTTACATTCAGGCTAAATTAATTTTCTTGTGACATATATATACCTTATGAACTTTTTTAGCAAACATTATGCAAATACATACAAGAATGTACATATATTATTCAAAGCTGGATAAATGGATTTTGACTGTAATAGGTTTTGAATATCCATTTTTAGCTGAATGTTGGATGGTTACGTATTATGGCACTTTCACATTTATACATTTTATATTTGGAAATCCCAAACGTATTGCTTTGGGAGTTCCCGACTGTGAAGGTTATAAGAATGTCGGTTCTCCAGGCAATTGGAATAATGTTTCTAAAGCGTATGTTCAAAACGTATGAAAAAATTAAAAGTTTTCCTCCAAAGATCCTGGCGCATCCTGGCAAGGAAAGATGGATGTGCGCCTTAATACGGTTTTGGAGATTTGGCGAATTTGTGAACGCCCTTCCATACCAAAATGATCAGTCATCCGAACGTCTGAAAGTCAGTAATTTCCCACGAAGTGCTCTTTGGCTGTTACTTTATTTTCTCTTTACTACAAATATTGTGTACTTATTTCACATTTGCAGCAAAGTAACACTCGCAGCAGTTTCAGAGGAAGAGTTCATGAATTTCTACATCCACTTTATTACTCGGGCCGGTGGTGGAATCCTAGTGTTCCTTGTCGCCATTAACCAGGACGTTGTGGCCGAGTGCTACAACTTCTTGATCAAATTCTACAAAAACCACAACGTCAACTCTAGCTCGGATAAAACAATTTCCCGATTCATGTCAACAGTTGCTACTTTCGTCATCATTCAACCTCTCTTCCCACTTGTGCTTCATTTTCAGTCACGCTACAGTGCAAGATATTGGCCGTCCCAATATATTAATCGACGCGTTTACGATAATTTCGCATTTGCAGCATTATATGCGCTACTAGATTTACTATTTTCCTGGTTGGTCGTGTTGGGAGACACATTGGCCGGATTCTGTGTAGTCTGTTATTACTTCTTTTCAAAGTGTTGGATTTCCGATTTCAGGTGAGAACAGAACAAATATTTCTTCTTTCCAAAAACGGTGCATGACTAATTGCTATAGTAACCAATTCGCTTTAATTTTCAGAGATAACATTGAACATCGCCGTTTGACATTTGCTCATGCCATTTGGGGTTACCGAAAGCAACTTGTTCTGAACAAGCAATTCAACCGCACACTTTCCCAACTAGTTATGCCAGGTTGCATTGCTTGTGCACTAGTAGTTATTACAATTGACGTGGGATCAATTATCGGAACATACGCAGTACTACCGCTTCCGCTCATTGTCAACAGCTGCTTTGGTTGCGCGGTATTATTGATTTGCATTCGGTATATCTTGAAGGGAGGTGCAAAACTTAGGGAGCAGTCAACTTCTACCAAGCGGTTTCTGATGATGGGCGTGTATAAAAATGTCAACGGAAGCTCATCATTACAACTGGGGTACAAAAGAAGGTGCAGGATTCTAATGGGATGCCACAATTTAGAGTTGCGTTTTACGAGCGCTTATGCAACATCCGAGTGCTTTCCACAGTTTGCGGGCCAAGCGCTGGAGAAAGCCACAGCCTACCTATTGGCCACGAGAATGTAGGAAACGTGATTTTGGACGATTCGGAAGATTTCGTGTCGCGCAAAAATAAGGTGCGTTAGTCAATGATTAATGTAAATGTAAAATATAGCAACATAATAACGTCACATGTTTATAGAAATTTATTCACATGCAAATAAAGAATGAACACTAGTACTACTGTAAATTGCGACTGCTCTAATTATTGGGTTCGCATCGTGCTCATATTATACGCACCATTAGTGACTTTCCTCTGTTTTCAATTCATCATAAAGCGATTGTACAACTATATAAATATAAATACGACTCCATCAGTATTACTTCAAATGGCAGCTCGTACCGTAAGCCATCAGGAAATTTAATACGACTAAGAACTATATGTAGTCATGTGGGAAATATCCCGACACAATGATTATAGCTGATCATGATTTAATCATGGTTTGTTGCAAAGCACTAGTATCTAAATTATTTAATCAACAGAAAATTCACCGTGAGATCATTCGCAAAATTTATGAAATTTAAAGGAGTCAGCCTGTCAACAAAATTTACAGATCCCATATCGACTCTGGTCGCCCAACAGGACAAATAAAACCGTGTACGCCACTTTGCATCCCTCTTTGAAGTCATTATACTAGCAACGGATATACCATCAGATTCTTCAGAACATTCGTTGACGTAGTATAAATATTAGACTGCGAACCCAACATTCCAATCAACGCCGACAAGGCGCAAGTTACTTGCACGAGCAGAAACAGAATTGGGATTAGGCTGGCAATCGTCCATTCCATGTTAACCAATGCTGTGACCGATGCCGCTTGTATTGTAACCGCCAGCACGGCTAATACAACCACCACATTCCATCGTACGCATTCATTCAGGAGGACCGACAATACCGGAAAATATCTGTACACTTCAATCTTCTCGTAATTTGTTGGATCATCCAGGATTGACTTCTCGTATCGCAGGAGAAGCTCACGCAAACTGAGTACGCTAAGAATCGAACGCCCTGCATAAACGAGTGACAACACGCTCACCGCAAACAGAGATATGACTGTCCATAGGCTTAACAATATAATCTTGAAGAGTACGTGAGATGGGCACCATTTCAGTTGACTCGAAAACTTGTCCATTGCATTCATGGAGCAACCAGTATCCCGGTAGAGACGGTTTACATGGTGACTGCCAATGGAGTCCAAATATTGTGACGTAAACAATCGCAAATGCCACAGGTGTGAGTTGATACGCAAACACAATATTGAAGATGTCAAGGGAAGAATGACTACGGCCACTTTTATATGCAAGTTTTTTTGCAAGGTCACTGTTACCATTTATGTACAGAGCGAGAATATCGGCGTGATTGTAGGCAAGAATGAGACAAGACAACGCGATTGCGTTATCTACAATCACCGCGTATGCAATCATTGTGTCAAACAATTCGACATCCTCACTTGTTTTGGAAACCGATCCCACTCGAGTCATCAACCTTTGGTAGAACAATAGAAGTACACAGTACACAGCTAAAGAACACGAGTGACTTTAATTTAAAGAATTTCTTTCCCGACTTCCAGTCTCCAAGTAGACTCATTGTGCCCGATTTGCGGTTCCAATTGAAAATCGCACCGGTTGATATGTTCGCCACAAGACACATCAGTCCAAACAACGTTTTATGGCTCATGAGATCCATGTCTAATTGTTTTAGTAGCAGAACGTACGAACAAAAAGAATGTTTTTACAACACTGGATGGCAGAGGAAAGTTACTGTGCCCTGGCCTGCACAAACACTGATGATATAATTCTCCAAATAATTCAGAATACTACCTTCAACATGTTTCTTGAAAGCTATGAATATGTAATTCACATTGAAATTAAAAATTAAGTATTTAATTTCCCTTTCCTAAAATGTGATGGAATATATCCACATGAAATGGTTATGATAATATATCGGTTTGACATGCTCGAATTGTCACTGCTGGAAATGATGGCCATCATTGCGTTGTATCGATTGTTCTATAAAATATTTAGTATGTTTAATTATTCTCGCGATATCTATCCATTTTGGCTACAGTCGCACAACTTTATTGCATCGCTTATTGGCATACGAAGTATGGTATTTTTGGCACGCTGTAAATGGACGATCGAATTTGAGAACAATACGTTGTGCTATGGATGAACAGGTACGAAACAGAACAGATACTACTATGATATAAGGTCACAATATTGAAATTAAAAGAGTAGTGGTGTGGTCACTGAATTCAACTCCGCACCGAATTTTTCAGATGCAATTTCAAAATATTTGCGATTTATGTTATAAAAAAGATGGAGGGTTCATTTGTCAGTATTCACAAATACCGCTTTTGAACTATACTAGATTAAATCTTTACAGTTTCCTAGCGTGGTCGTTAAACGAACACTCCCAAATAAGATAATGCACAGTAAGGCTCATACAGCATATATCAACTCGATACTTTGTTGTAGCTTAACTGGTTGAGTTTTTTAACAACACACGCCAAGTCTGTACGTTTTTTTTTTGCCAGCATGTTAACACTATTAAATACTCAATACGCTGTATGTCGTACCGTCTTTTTCTTTGTTGCGTACTACTATCTCATATCATACTAGCATTATGTACAAGATTAGACATTTTATTCTTTATCTTTGTCGTTCAAGATAGTTAAACTGGACAGGCGTGTTTTTGAACAACACAGGTTAAATCTTGTACGATTTACTAGCATGGTTATGGTAAGCTAGCACTACAAAGATGCACAGTACGTTGTACGTCTTATCACCATTATTATATGCATATGTACCTATATCATGGGACACTTCTTTCCGCTTCATTTATTCCTTGTCTTCATCCGTGCATTCTAGTCCAACGTAGCTTAACTGTAAAAAACGTTTGACCAGTAGAGTTGTACATTTACTATGTCATTTCTTAACTTGCTATGTATTATTCTATGAATAAGATTGCGTAATACACGCAATCTTATAAACGCATTAAATACTTTGCATTTCACCTGGACACACCTAGTTTTTTTAAGAGATCTAAATATTTTTGCGTGTTGTCTAATTAAAGTATTACTATGATGTCTAAGATAGTCGGCATATTTTTGTTACTGTCGCTCAAGACCGTAAGATGCTGTGAGGACTATTTTGAGTGTGGAACGTGCATTTTAAATACCAAATGCGTGTTCATCCAAGATTCCAATAAAATCTTTCGCTGCGTAACTTGGAAAGATTACGACGAGACGCCAGTGAAACGCACTTTCAGGACGATGTCACGATGTGGATTGTTATTTAAGGTACTTGATTGTTACTTTAAAATATACTGATAAACCTGTCTATCAAAATACACGAACCCATATTTTGTTTGTAGGAAAGACGGAGCGAAGATACTTCTAAAATAATTCCACCAATGAGCACTCAACCAACCATTATTTCTCCACCAACCAGTACTTCTGCACCAACCAGCACTTCCCCACCAACCAGTACTTCTCCACCAACCAGTACTTCTCCACCAACCAGTACATCTCCACCAACCAGTACTTCGACATCAACCAGTACTATACCGACTAGTATCACACCAAGCACTACTATTTTCACCATTAGTACTACTCAACCAATCACCACTACACCAACCAGTACTATTTCTATTAGCGCCACCCCTACCAGTACTATTTCCACTAGTACTCTACCAACTATCACATCAACTAGTACTATACCAAGCAGTACTGAACCAAGCAGTGCTCCTAAACCAAGCAGCGCTCCTCAACCAAGCAGTGCTCCTCAACCAAGCAGTGTTCCTTCAATCACTACAGATCCGGGAAACAGTACTTTCTCCAAAAATTCTGCGAGACGGAAAGCAGTTCACAGGAAAAATAATGATGAAAGCATTTCAAAGGTACAATAAAAGGCACATATGAATATTTGTAAATTAATAATAGTGTGAACATGTGTGTAAGTAAATTAATATTTTTTCTGTTGTATTAGAGATTGAAGCAGCTTGTTCGCCGCTTTCGTCTGCGACAACTTCCTTTGACGGAACGAGCATTAAAACGGGAAATTGATAGGCACCTGTGTCGACTAGCATATTTGTTCCTGGTTTATCACCAGACATGGAATTTGGGGGCACATTATGTTAAAGTTCAGATCTCAAATCCAATGTCAACTTCATCAGGGCCCATCAAATCGTGTTCCAGATTCAAAAAGGTAAAACTCTAGTGTGTGTTTGACGTCAAAAACATTTACGGATAACATTTTACATGATAACAAATTATAATTTTGAATGCCAATTTATTATCCGAATTTCCTAAAACTAATTTTGATGCATTGATCAATTTCAATGACTCCGATTATTCAAATAATTAAAATGATAGAGAGTACATATTGTTAGATATACCAAATCACAGTAAATATAAATGTTGCTAAATGTGTAAAAAATCATACCATGTTTTATATATATAGTTGTTACAATTATTTGCCTATAATAATACTACTGTACAATTGTAACCGTAAAAATAATCTCTATAATATATTCATTTGCAGCACATTCACCAGTAGTGTAATAGCGATAATATAGTAAAAAACACAGTATGATACATTTAATACTTTTTCATTATAAGAGATAAATTAATATTTTTTCATCAGTGTAATAGCGATATAGTAAAAAACATACAGTATGATATATTTAATACTTATACATTATAAGAAATAAATCAATATTTTTATCAGCGTAATAGCGATATAGAAAAAAAACATACAGTATGATACATTTAGTACTTCTACATAATCAAAGAAATTAATCATTTTTTCATAATTTATAGCACTGACGTACATCACTTTTTATCAAATTGCTAAGATATTAGAATTAACCTACATAATAGAGTTACACAATATCAAAACATCATGGAATTTATGTGCATAAAAATTAATTGTCTTAAATTACCAGTACCATTCGTGACACTGTAAAAAATGTTAAGATTGAGTTTATTAATTTTTAATGATTACATTGGATTTATCAATTTTTATGCAATACTTGACGATCCTATTTTTTTTCTTCAAAATATACATCTTTTCCCCTAAAAGTTTGAAAAAAAGTGTCCGAGTAGTATATCAGGATAAGTCAATTGCTAATAATAGTTATAATATAACGAGTTATTCCTCACCCTCATCGTCCGCTTCATCTCCTTCATCTCCGTCATCATTTTGTGGTGAAGTAGGAGGATCAGCAAATTTCACTTTTAATCCGTTGGAAATTTGTTTTCCTTCGGACATTTTCCGCTTCAAATTTTGATTTCCGGCAGCAGTTTTCTGCAATTTATTAGCGGTGTCAGAATGCGCTTCATTTCCTTTATTGGCTATCTCTACAGAAGAGGTTATAATGTCGCATGCATTGGGTTGCGTGCCTCCGTTTGAAGTCTCAATGCGTGTTGTTGGAGAGAGCTCCGAAATGGTAAATGTTTGCGTGTCTGTCACACCGCCATCAGTGAGTTTTATCATTTCATCAGTTGTGATGTTAGTAGTAGTTTCCTTCGCCAACGAGGATTCCTGTATAATTAATACCTCTGCTCATTAAAAACAATTGTCATAAAACGAAGGTAACATAATAATAATTTCATAATTACCAGCGAAGTGATCGAATTTTCAAGCATTTTATATTCTTCGGACAGCTCCACTTGAATGAATGCACGGAATTTTGTATTCTAAAAATATTCAAGCGTTTTTTACAATCAATCCAAATATTATCTTTAAAAAAAACTTTTATTGTGAAATTCTAACCAAATGACTAGCAAAACAGAGAGGAATTTTGTCGAACGGATATTTCGTTGCTACAGCCAGTGCCAGTTCCTCGTTGAGTTGGTCAAAGAAACTTTGTTCAATTTTGCAGTACTCCATTGTTGCTGTGAGCGTAAGTAGCGAATTCACTGGTTCGATACGGTATGAAGAAAAAAAAACCTGTTTGGATAGTAAGCTTCAACTGGATACCGATTGCAAAATGCCTTGCGTATTTATGCAAAATATTTGTTGGTTGCTGTATAAGTTTTCGTGTTCGTAAGAAAGTATGAAGAATGGAATGTGCCTAAAGGATTTTCTGTTCACACAAAGCATATTACCAGACCGATAGATTCACCTGGTAATTGCTCCTTACGCAGACGCCTGTTCTTATTTTTTTCAGACATTCCTGTCTTTTTTCATATCATTAATCTCCGGCAATCAATAAACTAGTTTAGGATGTCTGCCTGCACCACCCTAATTACAAGTTGCTGATCTCTATTATTTTCGTAAATTTTGCATTCTTCTATCATTATACATTATCTGAAAATAAAGGTGTATTGCAATTTTCATTTCATTTTCGAAACAATGCACAGTGAATACAAATTGAAAATTATGATTAACTACTCCATGAGAAAATCAATATGTATAATAACATAGGTAGCTGCAAATAGGCATGTAATGCTCCATAAGATCATCTAATTACCTGATCATCATATCATATCAATATCTGATCTGGATGAAACAGTACATTTGTTGGATTGAGAAAAAAAGAGGGTGTGATAAAAAAACAGTTTAGTAGTTCAGCAACCAAAAAGTGCAATTACGTGACCGATATTGACGATTTTGTCTTAATGATTAAGTTTTCAAGTCTAAAATTGAGCATAACTTTTGCTGATAAATAGATCATTGAGTCTAGTCGCTTTATGTCATTCAGGAGTAAAGTACACAAATTTAGACATTACTGTTATTCAGTGTGCATACTGCATTTAGAGCTTTGCATAAATACTTCGCTTCATGGCTGAAAATAATATCATTAGCATTGAAGTATCCTACCAAGTTACACCTGTTCTAAATGATAATTGTCAAGATGGCAGAAACATCTCAACCGTCTATTTTGAAAACTTATATTCAAACGCCGAAGTTTCCATCCGCTCAAATAAGAATTCAACTCCTGGATAAGTTGCTGTGCATACTTTTTAATTTTCTAATGATAAAGTGCAGGTACGATTCAATCTTTGCTACGAGGTTTGCTGCAACCGTGATGCGAAATATGCTTCAATATTTGGGAACCGAAAAATTTGTTTCAGCGACAAACCCGAATAAGGTATAGTAAAATAATTAACTCAAGTTGGAACTCGTAGCGTCGGACCAATGAATTATTCTCGATTTGGAAAAAATGAAGGTCATTTGTTATATTTTGAAATCCTAGGCCTCTCAACAATTTGTGAACGAGAAACTGCAAATAATAACGAATACTCTGCTCAACCTGGAAACATTGGGAGATGGTGCATTGGATGACCGAGATAGGGCTATATTAAAGGACTACCCGGCACTTTTTATTATGGAATGCATCACCGGAGAGCAATTTGACGACATACTGGACCTTGTGTTTGTTAAAGACCGAAAGTCACCACACCATACGCTAGAGCTTCAAGATGTGATAAATAAAATGGATACAAGTTTCAACAGAATGATGTGTACCATCCAAAAAACTGCACCGTCTACACCCGGCACTTCCAGGATATATGCTGCCCTGCTCATTCGCACCTTGATTCAACAACTTTTAAGTGAAAAAAATATTCAGCGTCTTGATGTTGTAAGCATGAAATAGAAGTTAAATGCTTTGTAATGATGCACAGCATAACCAACTTTTTTCCAAAGCCTAAATGCCAATGTGTTTTTTTTTCAGAATATCATTCAGTTTCTGCAAAAAAGAAGACTGGATTACTGCTTATACGCTGGAAGCACTATGCAAGTTCGAAAGGCGTCTTTGGATCCAGATGAGTTCAAGGTGATGGAATCTCACTCTGCAATTTTTATGTGCTGTTCCTTATTTCATCGAAAGGTTGGCTATATGTTATTGGAACTTCTTACATGTAACGAGGAGAGAATTTCTACTCTTCCAAATAATTATTTTGATGACATCAAAGATGTTTACGAAAATACAAATTGATTTTATTCTGTTTACGTAATGTTTAAAAATAATATGAAGAATTAAAATTGATGAATTACAGAACATACATATGACGGTGCATAATTTTTAATAAAGCACGTATCCATCATACACTCTTCTATTATTTTCTCGCGTTAGTCGTAAGAAGCCGTTTTCTACCATAAACAGGACCTGAGTAATAATAATAATAATATGCATATAGTATTGCAGAAACTACCAGCCTTAGAATTGTTTAGTGTTTTCGGTTCTTACCTTGTGGAAAATCTTCCTTTTTTTCATGTAAAAGCTGTCTAGGTTAACTGTGTATCTTGTAAGCGTAAACTGTGTCGCAACATAAACATTTGCAATTAAATAATATGTTATGTGTGTATCCTTCTGCTCAAACACAACTGCAACAAAAATAATAATTAAAAATTCTTAGCAACAGATAACATACGCACAGTCACAAGCACAAGGCGATATAACCATACTTGATAAGAAACCATTCAATCTGTATCCGTGATCAAAGATATAGTGTAGTAATGTCATATGTTGCAATTTTGGAATACTCAGTATATTCTTTTTTCCATTAGAAACAATACTATGATAAAAAATACTTTTAAGGATTTCCAAACAGTGACTTTTGATTGAGCAATAGGATAAACCAATATCTGATTTGACACTTTTTTTTGTTAAAATATGAACATCATCTATTATTAAATTTGTTGCTATTATATCGATTAACTTTAGTAACGGCAATAATTCCACCAAGCAATCACACTTTATTTTGGCCATTTTTGAGGAGAATGCACAGACAAACATATGGTGCTGCGAAGACCTGATTTCACTCTGATCTGTGTCTTGCTGCAAGAACTTCTAGCTGTGTTTGACGCTTGCCAAAAAATGTTGCCTGATGCAACAATGTGTATTTTATTTTGTTCTGCATGCAGTTCTGATCGCATAGGAAAAAAACAAAGGCTAAATATCAAAGCTACCTCCGAATGGAATGGGGAATATGAGAAAATGACGATGTGATGATTTTGTTAGATGAACAAAGGAATAATGTCTATGATGATGATGCTGAATGCTAATGCATTTCATGACAATGACTCATTGATTAGTTCTAGAATCCGAATTGTTTTTTTTATTCTGAATTTAGTATTTTAGAAATTTACATTTTGTTTACAATAGCCTTTTACCCAAATTCCAATTCAAATTATGATTTTTTCACATATCAACGTTTATATTGGTTGACGGTTGACGGTGTTGTGTCTAGAAGATGGGATGTGGCTACCTTCATGAATAGCTCCAGCGCACGTTGATAAATCTCAGAATTTGCGCTTTCATAAACACTGAAAGATTTGCTGAGTCGTTGACCATTATATATTTCCAACTTTAAGTTGGATTTATCATCACTTGCGAAAATCGTTCCGGTCTTTTTGATGTACCTGTTCGGATTAAGACGAAATAACAATGATTCACTTTTTTCTTGAAGGCGGGCTTCCTCCGGGTTGATGCCGAAAATATCGTACAATTCCTTATTTTGATCCATTTTTAGGGTGGTTGTTGATGCGCTAGTTTCTTACAGATTGGTCACTTGTAACTGAATGATGTTTCAACAGTGAAATCTGCTCCCTTTTATACCCATCTATCAGTGCAACTTTAGCGTCAATAATGGGAGTTAGAAGCGTTGTAATTCTTTTTATTCTTTCATTAAAGCGACACCTATCACTATAAAAAGTTTCCCAGTACCGTTCTCTACACATTATTTCTGCAGGTGTTTGTACATAATAAAATATAACTGGTGCACAAAATGTGACACGGTTAGTCATTACCTAGTATAAAAAGAAGCGAGTTTCTTGATATCGTATGGCAATTGTTGCCAAACAGGCCCCACAAATGGATGGGTGCGACTTCAATCGCGAAATTTATCAGAAACGGCGGTGTATTGTTTGTGGGGTTCGCTTTTCTTCAGTTTGCGAATTGGAGAGGCACTTAATCATTGAACATGATTTCTGGAATGAGAAAAACCGGGAAGAGCTACGAGGTTCGGGAGAAACAGAAATAAATGAAACGGAAATAGAGTTTGTTAAAAATAGTTTTCTGGATGATGTTTTCACAGAGTATACTTCAGATGTTTCTCATTTAAAAATGAAGACACCTGAAGACTTACTATCATATATATACAATAATGTTGAAAATATTTTAAGGCAGGAATTGCTGTCCAAAAAATCCTTTAAAGCTACAATAGGAATAGAAACATCTTTTTCTAAATTAGACACGTCAACAGGGGAAAAGATTCTTACGTTGCCTCCGCCCGTTTTCAACTCTTTTCAGCACTCAGTATTCAATTTTTCCATGATACCTAGATTATTACGAACAATCAGTACCAAATTATCCTTGGATCATGAGTACTTCACTGTCCTAAGAAGCAATTGGTCAGTAGAACAAATAAATAGTATAATAATTAAAATCATCAAAATTGCTCCAATAAAGGGGGGAGTGTACATTGAACTTCCTCCGTCCCTAAAACATAAGGAAGTATCAGGTTCCCTGTTGAATATATATAATCCCAAGGATGAAATTGGATCTGAAAATCTATGTTTTTTATACAGTGTGTTAGCACATGACGATATAGCAGGAATAAAAGGAAAAAATAGAAGTAGATATTGGAAGAATGTTGAGTATTATAAACAGCAATCGGTAATGCAAACGATTGACACAACTGGCATGAGTTTCCCTATTGACCTCGGAAGTTTGGATGAAGAAATGAGAACATTTCATTCAAATAATAAGCACATTTCCATATCCATATTGGGGTACCACGAGGAAAAAGAGGCTGAATGTCTTATAGTGAAAGATGTTAACAAATGGGCTCTATACAAAAAAAAGCAAGACCGACTTTTGCAGAATCTGTTTCCTCTCTATTCATACGAAGGAGAAGATCGAAAAGTTAATGTCGATCTGTTGCTTTTGTTCAATAAGGAAATGACAAAAAGTCATTTTATATTGATTCGGTCTCTAAGTGCGTTCCTCCGAAGTGATAATAAAAATGCTAGAGTGACATGTAGAAAATGTTTTCAACAATTTGTGTCCGAACATAGTTTGTCCGAACATAAGTCTTTGTGTGTCAGAAATAAGAGTATTCTAAGATTTCCTACGGATAAGAAAATATCCTTTAAAGATTATCAAAAGACATTACTGATACCATATTGCTACTTTTGGGATAGTGAGTCGTATCTGTCTGTACCCACAAGTACTAACCAAGAAAATATCTTGAATGAGCATCGCTGTGCAGCATGGGCGTATAATTGTGTTGACTGGAATGGAGACTTAGTTAGCTCTAATGTCTACGTGCAAGAAAAAGTCGATGATGATCCAATGGAAATGTTTCTTCTACAAATATTTGCTGATATCAGAGTACGAATCTCCATGTTGGATGAATTTCAGCGAGAAGCTTACACAAAAATGGTTCTTCGCGATATTGATTGTAATAATATTTTGGATGGGAAAGATGTTCGTTTTACTCATTGTGGGTTTTGTAAAGGAGAAATTAAAAAACTTGCCCTTCATCATGAACATCTTCCTCCATTTGAATTTAAATTCGCCTCTTGCGCAGACCATAATTTGCAAGCATCTTTGCCGTATATCATACCAGTTTATTGTCACAACGCGTCAGGCTATGATAATTCACATTTACTTCAAAGCATACACAAGCTGGGTTTTGATGATATTGAGGTTTTGGCAAAATCAAGAGAAAAGATGCTATCAATTATAATTAGGGTGAAGGGGAGTACTACGACAGCACAGATTAGATTTTTAGATACTATGTCATTTTTACAGTCAAGCTTAGCAAACATTTCCGATTGTATGTATGCCAATGGATCGGGTATTAATAAATTCAAGATTGTGGAATCAGAGTTCATGAAAGAAATAAAACAAGGAATTTCCTTGGATCATTTGTTCAAGAAATCAGTGTTTCCGTATTCTATATTAACATGTTTCGACGATTTATCAAGAACAGATTTTCACGACATTTCCTTATACAGGAACGATCTTACAAAAAGAGATTGCAACTCTACAGATTTAGAACAAGCAATTTCGGTGTGGCAGAGGCTTGGATATAAAAATCTGCGAGAAATTGTGACGTTTTACGTGAGACTGGATTGTGCATTATTGAGCAGTTGCTTCAACGAATTTAGAATGGTTCTATACAAAACGTTCAACCTAGATATTGCATTCTTTTTTAGTCTACCAAGCTATTCATATTCGTGCTCTTTAAAGTTATGCAAATTTGACCTAGAGTACATCACTCAAAATGATTTGTATCGGTTTTGGCTCAGGGCCAAGAGGGGAGGCTACAGTAGCGTCGGACAGACATTATATGCAGAAGCTTCAAATCCATTCCTTCCTTCAGCGCTGTATGACAAGTCAAAACCTATCAGTTACATAAATTACATTGACTGCAATTCATTGTATCCAGCGGCGTTAATGGAAAAACTCCCTACGAACGGGTTTAGGTTCCTTTCAAAAAAGGAAGTCGATGATCTATTATCTAGTGGAATTGAACATTTTTTAGAACATTTGGATATTAATGGAAACACTGGATATTTAATTGAAGCAGATTTTCATGTACCAGAAGAACTGCATTCCAAGTTTGATGATTTGCCAATAGGGGTTGAAACAAAACCTGTTCCTAAAGATGATTTATCTGATTACCAACTATATTTTCAGGAAGAGACGGATACAAATGACTCGATTTTTAAGACAGATCGATTGATAGCTGACTTAAAACCGAAAGTAAATTATGTTTGCCATAGTAGAACCTTGAAAAAATATTATCAACTTGGTGCTAAAGTGACAAAGATTTCAAAAATGGTCACATTTAATCAAGCAGCTTTTTTGAAGGATTACATAAAAATGCTAATCGATTTGAGGAGGAGTGCGAAATCAAAGTTTGAATCTGATACATATAAATTAGCGGCTAATTCCCTCTTTGGTTTCACTATTTTGGATCGCGAAAGAATGATGAACGTTAAACTTGTTACCAACAAAGACAAGGCAAAGTTTTATTCAAATTCGCCATTACTTGACGAGATTATTGCTATAAACAATAATCTACTTCTATTTGTTATGCGACGCAAATCCATATTGTTGTCTTCGCCTATCCAGATAGGAATATCTTGTTTAGAAATTAGTAAAGCAATTTTGTATGATTACTTTTATAACGTTTTCAAAAAAAACGTTCCAAACTCACGTCTGATCACGCTAGATACGGACGGTTTTCTAGTTCACTCGAACCATTCATGCATATATCAATTTATGCTTGAGAATAAGTCGTTCCACGACCTTTCCGGATTCGACAAAAGGGACCCCTTATTTGGCAAGTTTCACAACTCGGAAAATAGAGGGATTCCCGGTGTTTTCAAAGACGAAAACTGTTCTAGTATTATCTACAAAGCTGTTTCACTACGACCAAAACTGTACTGCTTCAAATACATAAAAAGACAGTTTAATTCCATCTCACAGCAATTTGAATATACTTATGATGACAGTATGGAGGTAAAGAAAGCAAAAGGTATTCCGAAAGCAATTGTGTCAAATGATTTAACATTTAATCAATATTTGATGTCGCTTTATAATCCGCAAACAACTGTCGTTACTTACAACAGTATTCAAAGGAAAAAACATAAGTTATACACTGTCCAGACAAAGAAAAAAGCTTTGTGCTCTTTAGATATTAAACGATATCGCATTGGGCCTACAGAAACGTTAGCATTCGGTAACAATCATATTAAAAATATACACAGGAGAGGAGTTGCATATGAAATAGAAGATAGACTACTCCATGTACCTGTAGAGTGCTCAATTGAGTATAAAAGGGATTGATTCCAATTTTATTTGTCATTCGTGCGCTTGCTGGCAAACTGCAAACATACATGGAGCTGTTCGATGAACTTGACTTTCAAATAAAATGTAATTTTTCTATGATTATTTCGGCTGTTAGCAATTCTGGTAAAACTACAAAGGCTGTGGATTTCCTTCTCAGAGCCAGCGAGATAGTTGATAAGCCGTTCTCTAGAATCATTATTCTCTACAATAATCACCAAAATATATACGACGAATTATGTAAAAAGTATGAAGTGATTTTTACACAAAGATTTGAAGACGTTGAACAACATTTTATACCAGAGGCTGTATTAATAATTGATGATAAGTTATGTGAACTTAATAAACGGGGTCAGTTCAACGATTTTGTAACAGATTTATTTTGTCGCAAAATCCATCACTGTAAAATAAATGTATTGCTGTTAGTGCAGTGTCTCTTTTCGCAGCATTTAAAAACAATATTTGACAATACAACGTATTTATTTATAGGAAAATATATTAAAGATCGAGCAAAAATTATCGACTTTGGTAAGCGGTTTTGTCCACACAATACACAGTATATGCAGGATAGTTATGAATACGCAACGTCAGAACCTTTTGGATTTTTATTTATTGATTGCTTTGTTCTAACTAAGGACAAATATAGAGTACGCAATTCGATATTTCCAATGGATCCAAATTTCGAAATATATGTGTCCAGAAAATGAAACGTATAATTCAAAATCAAGAATTATATTGGACGATTATAAATTCAACACCGAAATGTTTTGAAAATCTAATTAAGGGTTCATCGGATGAGGAGTTAAAGGGAATAATAGAATGTTTAATTAATACTAAAGTGGACACTGTTCTTTTAGATTCTATTAACAAGGAAATTATACAAAATATTAAAACTAAACGACATAGTCTGTTGAAAGTGTATAAGCTCTTGACCCAAAACCGGGAAGTTGTTAAAACCGCAATAGCGATAACTCTTACGGAATTACTTTGTGCATCGAGAGAACAAAATTAATATGGCAGATAAATACAAAGTAATTCCGGCGATATTATATTCAAAATTTCTTGAGTTTCTGAAGAAGGATCAGGAGGACTCTGAAGAAGGCACATCTTTAGCGTGCTCATCTGCGTATACTTCGGACAGCGACCCAACTGTTGTTTACTGCCGAGACTGGATATCATTTGAAACTTTTTTCCAATATGGATGAATTAAGTGCTACCTCAATCTTCACCACTCCAAATGAAGTTGGTTCATTTTCCCCGTTACATGGCGTGTTAAAAAATCCGCATTTAAGTAACACATTCAAGAAAACGGCTAAACAGGATTTGAAATCAATTGATAGTTTCCTTCGCCATACTCCCACACGGAAGAAATTTCCGAAAAGAAAATATTTAATTAGGGAATTCAAGGAACACTGGCAAGCTGACCTCGCTGTGTTAGATAAGTATTCAAGGCAGAATGGAAATTATAAATATATTCTAGGTGTAATGGAAAGTCTATCTAAAAAGGTTTTTGCAAGAGCCTTGAAGAAAAAAACCGCTGCTGCTGTGAAAGACGCTTTTGAGGACATAGTTAAGGAAGCCGGCTACACGCCTAAGCTTCTTCACGTGGACAAAGGGACAGAATTCAAGGGTGTTTTTAAGCAATATCTGGATGAACACAATATAAAAAGGTATTACACATACAGTAAAATAGCACCGTCAATTGAGCGTTGGTGGAGAACTTTGAAACAACGTTTAGAAACATACATGACTTATACGAAAAAACGAAGATGGATCGACGTTCTCGATCCATTCGTGCTAAGTTATAACCAAACAAAGCACTCTGTGACACAATTTAAACCGGACGACGTAACAAAGGATTTGGAGATGCAAGTAATCAGAAACATTTACGGGAAATATTTCACAAGACCACAAAAAAATCCGGTATATAAAGTAGGCGACGTTGTAAAAATTGCCAGAACTAAAGTGCTGTTTGAGAAGAGTAGTACAGCCACCTTTGGAGAAGAATTTTTTTACGTTTCAGAAGTTGTTAACACCAGACCACATACATACAAATTAGTGGATACTAATCGTGAACCGATTGCGGGTAACTACTACGCTGAAGAGTTAGTCCTTGCAAACCCGATTATTTTCGATAAGAAATGAATTGCAATCATTACGTACATTTGTCCTCAGTTGATAGCTTAACGTATTTTCCATTCAATTCATCCCACAAGTTTACAAATGTTCTCTCGTCAACACTCGATTTATCAGACGGTGAATATGAGGTTGCATTGGCATCAATAATATATGGAAGACGTGAAATTCAGCATAATAAAAAGAAATTGCATTTAGAACCTAAAACAAAATTTATGATAAATTATCCAAGCAAATCATACGTTACATTGGAATTTGAGTCGGTAGATTATTTGTTAGGAGAAGAACATATTATTAATTTAATAAACAAAACCCTTAGTGAAATTCGATATGCCCACGTTGATAGCTTTAAAGACGAAAATAACAATCTAAAAATAAAGATGACTGTATACACTCCAAATAATGGGAAGATTATATTAGAGGACAAAATTTCTGCAATATTAGGATTTACGGAAACAACATTTAAAAATGGAGAATATATAGCGGAGAACGCTTTCGATATCGAAGCTGTCAAGTCAGTTACAGAAGCTGTATCAGTTACATTAATTCGTTTCGTTAGTTTGTTTGCAACAATGCCGGAACTTGCAGACGATTCTTTGGATTCAATAGCTGAAGCCTTGAACACTGCTTTTGAAGCGGCAGGAGTTGCTGTAACAGCAAAAATTGATCAATCCGAAGAATTTCTAAACTTTACTATTGAGGATGAATTACTATCATTTTATCTACCGTACTCTTTGTCTTGGTATTTTGGGGTGAACCCGGAACAACTTTATAGTAAATCATCGTCACAAGCAAATCTTTCCTCGTTCAAAGAAAATGAGATAAACAATCAAATCATTTGTTTATCAAATATAGTATCGTTGCAACATTACGGAAGCAAGATGTTGCCGATTTTACGCATTTTACCAATCGTGGACAGTATAAAAGGTCCCGTGGCTCCTACGATGACACCATTATTCTTTGTGCCGGTGAATGTTAAAGACCTCAGTGAAGTGCAAATAGAATTTAAAACTACAAACAATCAAGAGCTTCCCATCGACTCCTCTCCGGTTACAATTTCTTTACATTTTAGGAAAATATGAGGGAACTACACTGCTCTGGAAACGAGCCATGCACTCTTGATGCGAAACGTAAATCAATGACGGGTGATGGATCTTTCCAAGAGCTACCATCTGAAGTAACACCCTATATCCAACTATCTAGACATAGTACTAGTAAAAAATCAAAGACGAGGGGAAACCCTTTAAAAGGAAGCGGTGCAAACACAAAAAAGGGCAGTCGCAGGAAGACCATCAAACGGGTAACACGAAAAAAGAAATCCGGAAAGCGAAAACAACGGACAGAAAACTATTCCCTCAGCAGAAAGTGGGCAATTTTAAAGTCATTGCTTCAACCAAAAAATAGCAGGAAAACCTCTGCAAAATGAAGAGACAAAGGACAGATGTATTCAGAGCGTCCGCTAACATTTTCGCGTCCAAAGATACTGAACGATCCATAGAGAAGGAAGAAGACACAGTTGTCTATCCAACCGGAAATTACGAAGGTGAAGGGACACCAATTGAATTCAATATTTATGCAGACAATTTACATTATATTAATTTATATGATTCAGAGCTAATGCTTAATGTTGCTCTGAAAACCAAAGCTGGAGGAACCGTCGAGGATTCAGTTGAAATAGGGTGTGTCAACAATCTATTAGATTCTTTGTTTTCTAATGTGGAAGTTTATGCCAATGGCGCTCCAGTACTGCATAATTCTTCTCATCATCCACAAGCATGTTACTTTAAACGCATTTTGAGGCTTGGGGACAAACGCAATGTTACAGCATCATCGGCAATGTTTTTTAAAGACGGTACTCCTGGCACATTAACATACGACAATCAAGATTTTAAGAATAGGTCAGCGTTGATAAAAAAGGAAGGAGGTATAAATTTAATAGGAAGAATCAGTCATCCCTTATTCGAAGTGCAAGAATTTTATCCAAACCATGTGTCCTTCAAGATTGTGTTAAGGAAAAGTTTGCCTGATTTTGTGTTGTTGGGCGCGAATTCATTGAGTTCAAGTAATTATAAAATTGTAATCTCAGCCGCAGAATTGCACTATAAAAGAGTTATTCTTGACGAAGAATTAGCAACGTATCATCAAAAATTGTTCAATCAAAATAGATCGGCTGAATACGCTATAGTTAAAGAGGAAATTAAAACAGTGCCTATCTCTGCTAGTAGTGTTTCAGCATTATCAGATTCTCTTTACAGCGGAATTCTTCCTAGTTTGGTAGTAATTGCATTTAGCAAATCAAAAGGTTTTAACGGACACATCAATGAAAACCCATTCAATTTCAATCATTTTAATGTTTCTAAAATCAACTTAAAGATTGACAAGGAATCGTTTTCATATAAAAACATAGACGTAGACTTCGAAACACATTTTGAGCACCTATATCATACATTTTTAAAAAATGTTCAGCCAACAACTAATAACATAATCACGAAAGAACAATTTAAAGATTCATACTGCTTTTATTTTTTCAAGCTATATCCAAATCAAATTAAGGGATATAGACAAATTCCTAAAACCGGTAATATAAGGTTTGAAGTCAAATTTTCGTCCCAGAACACATTTCCGTTAACAGCTATTTTATATTCTGAGACTCAAACTGAATTGCACGTTGACAAATATGGGAACTTTTCAGAAGCCGGATTCCATGGATGATGAAGAAATTAAATTGCTAGGAAATAAATTGCTGAGCTATGGCGTAATTAATTCATTTATAGTAGTGGATAAATTCGAGCTTTGTTTGCAAAACTTTGTGCAATTTCCAGCTGCAGTAATCCAAAATACGAAAAGTAGAAATGAGTCTAACCAAAAAAGTGAAGTTCGTGGACATTGGGTAAGCTACTATATAGAAAAAATATCCAATAAAATAGTTAGTCAATTTTATGATTCATTAGGTAAAGACATAACAGCATATGATTTGTGTGTACCGCCAAGATGTGTGGTTGTCAATACTAGAAAACACCAATCTAGTGAATCTAAATTATGTTCTCTATTCTCACTATTCTTTGTTGTATGTCGTGGATTAGGATACAAAACACAAACAATTTATTCTCTCATGAATGAACACTCCTTAAGCATCAATGACTTATTAATGTTGAACTTTTATAACATATTACTCAACTCGAATAATAAATTTATGTTTCGAAAGCAAATTAGACATTTATTGATTAATTGGTGTAAATTTTGTGCCGCCGTTCTTTGTAATTGTAGTCGAAGACGATTCCTGTAATATAAATGTTGTACATATGCCTGTACCGGTAAATATATCTATATCATAAGGAAACCTAATTGTATTAAATGTATCGTAGTAGAATGTTCGGTTATTACTAATGAAAGATGTTATATTTGTAAATAAACGGTTTTTTAATAAACAACTTAAATCAACGTGTACATTTCTTTCTTGCCCAATCATGCATACATATAATCTCATATCATAAATATATCATAACTCAAGCGAAACCGAAATCATCCTTCTGCGCCCTAACAGTATATAAAAGGAGATGAAATACAAGCGGACTATATAAAGCTTATTATCTCTTGTACACAACTGTTGAGCTTCAATAATCGTACACTTGTTGCATCTGATTTGGAATATTTGCTACATTGTTTAACAATTAAGGATGTCTCATTCCAAGGTAAGTTAATTTTAAAATATATTGTGGTTAAGATAAGTTAATTAATCATTACATATTATTTGCAGTGTATTCAATTTAAAACGTGCCTGGAATGCACCGTAAGCGGATGTTCTTGGAGAGAAGTTGGAGTTTTTAAGCAGTGCATCAGTCCTCTTGCTGTTTCTGGAAGGTACTCCAAATTAGTTGGACCATTAAATTGGGATTTGTGTCGTCAACCAACCAAAGCGCCGGAGTATATTCATGACATAATAGGTAAATTAATGTTTTGATTTGGTAGTTGTGCGATTATTATTATTGTTACTATTGTTACATTGTTATTATTGTTATTATTATTATTGTTTGTTATTTACAGAGGAACAGGAGGCTCTTTCCAATAATATAAAGTTAATTGCAATACTTCTGCTACTACTGCTGAAACTTGTGTTGTTCTTTGGTGTGCGCATTCTCTGGAGAAATTGTAGGAGGAATAACCGTCACGCTTCACGCAGGTCACCTACACCGCGACGTGATAGAAGTTATTCCCCACCTAATGACCGGCCCACCATCCGTTTGGATACTTTTATGGAGAGTAATCCTCCTTCACGTGAAAGTACTGCCCCACCAGTACTTTCACGTCATGCTACTCCAAACCCACTTCTTCATAATCTGCCAAATCACCATCAAAATGATGTACTCCAGCAGCTGCAGCAAGCAGTTCAACAACAACAACAACAACATCAAATACTCCAACAACAACGGCGACAGCAACAATCACTCCAACAACATCAACAGCAGCAGCTGTATTTACTCCAACAACAACAGCAACAATCACTTCAGCAACAACAACAGCAACAATCACTCCAGCAACAACAACAGCAACAATCACTCCAGCAACAACAACAGCAACAATCACTCCAGCAACAACAACAGCAACAATCACTCCAGCAACAACAACAACAGCAACAATCACTCCAGCAACAACATCAACAATCACTCCAGCAACAATTACTCCAACAACAACAGCAGCAACAATCACTCCAAGAACAACAACAACAGCAACAATCACTCCAACAACAACAGCAACAATCACTCCAACAACAACAGCAACAATCACTCCAACAACAACAACAACCTCAACAGCAGCAGCAAGACGAAAGTAAATATTATACAGATTCATTTTATGACATGCAGGGCGTTGTAATTGAACCAGCTGTTGAATTAATAAGTTGGAAAAATGTTACCGAATCCACAGCTGAATCAACTTAATAGTCGACTGTTGTTAATTTACCGTTTCCGCATCCCAACAATGACCCAACAGTGCAAATGATAAAATATACTGACGCCATAACTTTAGTTTTGACAAATTCAAACTTTCTTCAGCTTTTAACAAAATTTCCAACGACTAGTTTGCCTTTATGTCCTTACTAAAGTTTGTTTTCAGTCAGTATGTAGTAGTTTGAATGTTTTTTCAAAGTTATTGCTTTTCTTTCCCTATTTAAAATAGGAAAGAATACCTATCCTTGCTATATGTAACGCCACAAGACAGCTAGGGATTTTAGTCGGACCTGTGTTTCAACTAATTCTCACATACTTCCAATTCTGTGGAGTTGAAGACTGAGCGTTTTTTCTAATTTAGTCATACTCTTGAAAACATTTTCGAGATTCATTGAATTCATTCCCTTTTCTAGACTCTTTTCAGTAATGCCATTAAACGCACAAGTAATTTTTATGGCTAGTCATTGCTGTAATGACGTACTATTACCCTGCATATCATAAAATAAAATTAAGTACTTTTACAACATTGTACTTGCACTGCTATAGTTCTAGCAATTTTAGCAATGCAGGTGCAGTGTTGTATCAATTTAATTAGTGGTAGTTCGACGGTACAATCTTCGACAAAATAGACGTCGTACAAGGCGTTATATGATAGATACACCTAACTAGTGTGTTCATTTTTTTCATAAAGTGCTATTTATTGTTTATTAGCATACAATTACTAAAATTAGAACAATATCAGAGAAGGTATCATGTTGTTATTACACTACTACACCAGTGTGTTCATTTTTCATAAAGTGCTATTTATTGTATCATACAATTATTACTAAAATTAGAACAATCTCAGAGAAGGTATTATGTTGTTATTGTTATTATTATCACTATTGTTATACTGCCTTCTGTATTTTGCATTACGAGCATTAGACAAATTCTAATAATGTACAAAATAAAAAGACTGACATAAATAAAACAAAATTCCAGCCAAATGTGTAAATATTTAAAATAGCATTTGAAAAAATTCGGTGCGGAGTTGAATTCAGTGACCACACCACTACTTAAAAGCCTTGAGCATCCAACTCCACATGATGTGGGTAGTGGTGGTAATCACACAAATAATCACATAAAGGTAATCACACAAGTAATCGCCCAAATAATAACAAATGTAATCATACCTATAATAACGTAATGGTATTGACACAAGTATTCGCATAAAAGCAATCACTCCAATCACAAAGGTATAACATAAAGGTAATGACACAAGTAATCATGTCATTGTAATCGACCAGTTTATTTTTAAAATCTAACACTTTCATAATGAAACTATTTCAACTTTTTCCACGGTGTGTATCTTGTATTTTCCTCCGGCGTCTGTGGAGTTACACACAAATTATATTATATTACAATCCGAGGAAATGTTTGGCGCCCAATCCAAATGGTTTCGAATTGAGTGACGGTATTACCTCTATCGTTTTAAATTACACCCAAGCAACCGCTTACGGAATTATCCTAATGCTATGAAATAATATTTTTTTATGAAGTGGGAACTAGTTTTATTGTGAAGGGCACATCCACTTTCAATTGATGTGATAAGTCAAGGTCGCATTGAATCTATTTACGCATATTTCCAACAGGACACAAATTAGAGAGAATGAACTCAGATACGCAAGCAAAATAAATATAACAGAAACGTGATGGAGTTTTATTGACTCGTAAGGATCGATGTCAGTGTTGCGTCTTTGCAAATTGCCAGAAATGGCTTGTACACTGAATGCGTGAGGATTCAAATTACTATGGAATTCGGGGCCCATTTCTGCCTGACGTAATGAATAGTATTGCTCTACCAAATTAACGGCAAAGATCATCCGTTGAAATATACCGCTCTCTGATAACACAGCCAGGAAGTTTTTAACTTTCCCAAATATGATTGAATTTCGTTTCACCGCCCAAAAATAAAGTGTCGTGTCAAAGGACGGCGTATCCACTTTTTCGATTATCTGCCTATTTCCAAAGAATTGTAGCAGAGGTTTGTGGATTCTCAAAGTATCCCACAAAGGGAATGTGCCAAATACATTATGAAGCAAACCAAATCGTTTGTCTGGCGCACATTCAGATACAACCCATTTTAATTCGGTCGATTTCGTTAACAAATAACTACATTGGATCGGGATACCCCTAGAGGCATTATATATAATTTGGGATCCAAAAAATTAGCCTGGAATGAAACGAAATCGTCTAGCGTATTTCGGCGAAACTTCTCTTTCTGTTGACGTACTTTCAATTTGAGCGATGTCTTTGTCGAAATGTTTGAATGTATCAAGTATACGATCTGCAATAATGTAGTCAGCAATAATCGGTAAATCAAACGTCCCGGAGCCGATCAGAAAGTCGTCACGGTTCTTAGGAATATTTGCGGGGGGTGGAGTGAAGGTAAGATACGAATACATTGACGAGGTATACAAATTTCTTTAAATTAGGACACCCAACATCCATCCCATTACAGCGGAAATGATATTGCACGTAAATCCCCGTCACCCTGTTCTAACAATACTGTAAGTAGCCAGTACACCCAATTATACGTCTTTGACATCTTATCCCGTGTGACCAGTTTAAGCAAAACAGCCAAAACTATGACCGTCAAAAGTAGTGTCGCCCAAACAGTACCGGACAACGGAGAAAATACTAATACAAATATTCCCGTATTGGACATACCTCCGCCGACTCCATACTTCTCGCCCAGTCCAAGCACAACGGCGAACCTCAGCCCATCAAATGTGCATCCAAACGGAACAAGTGTTGAGTCGTACATTATATTTGAGTAACGGTGGAAAGCGTCAACAGAATGGAGGTATTTGGAAGCTCCGTCAATATAACTTTGCATCAAATATGAGCTGCTGTTTTCACTCATAATGAAGAAATCAGTAACACAATGTGTCAAAACTGCTGAAGATGAGTACATATTTTTTAACCTGAGAGGTTTGACCAAATTAGTGCATATCAAGTCACTTTGTTCGTCGCTTCCAATTTTGAAGCCAAGATTGTTTAATTTCTCGCGGCTTCTTAATTTGGAGCCTGAATCATGGTTCAAGGTTAAAGTTGAAAGATCAACGGGAATGAATATGACTGTACTAGACACGCCAAACTGTTGATCGGAGGTACCTGTTTCCTGCGAGGAAATTAGGTTAGTCTTTATGCAAAGGGAACAACCTTTAAAGATTGTTAACGACGGTGTGTGTTCGTTCACAACAATTAACAGCAACGTTGTTCGGGACATGATACTTGGCACCTGTGTAAACGGTTGTAAACTAGGAATTACACGTTCATTTTTAACGATGATGGAAATGAAGCAGTCAGGTCCGGTTCTGCGTAGATGTTTTCCATGTTTTTCCAGAGGAGGTGAATATGACATCAAAATTGGGTCAAACATAAAATGCGTGAAATTTAGATATCGTGAATGCAGGGATTGGTAATTTGATGCATCGTCCCGGGGCAGACTCAGACCTCTGACTGAAACCATAACATATCGAATTTGAGTGAATCTACTTGGTCGGAATATTTTTGCAAACTTGTCGCCCATAAAATATTTGGCCGTCATTGGAAACACACTTTGAATGATGGTCCAGGATGAATAGTAGCCAATCTCGGTCTCGAGGCTATAAAACTTTACACTGTCGTTAGGCTGATATCTTGTAAAATGTATCGTGCTAGGGTATTCTTTAAATATTTCAAGCAAATGGTTACTAACATTCTGCGTTAAGTCAGCTGCCGTGATTAAGCAAGATGGAAGCCGGGTTGGGGGCAGTGACAGGGTGACAAATAGAAATAACAAGATGACTAGATCGTATGACTTCGGCTGAGTTAGTGCCATTTTTAGTTACCAAATTTTGAATTACTCGTGAACAAGAAACTAAAATTGGACATGACACAAAAATGTTGCATAGCTCAAACGATCTGAAATAAAATGTCGTGATTCATGAAATTTCCGTGAGAGTTTGCAGACTTTGGGTAGATGTTTATGGTTTATGATGCCCATTAGCAAAATTGTGTTTTGTGTTTGCATCAAAAATTGACAACGACACGATATGTTTAGATTGTTGTTTTAATAAAGTTAATGTCTATGTTTGCAGCTAACAAGTTTACTTTTATCATCAGGTAATAATTCTTTTGAATGGCCAGACTAATGCAATATGACAAGCACCAAAATTGATGGTATACGCTTAGACACTTATATCATGTAGAAAAACCATGAATACGGAACAATCAATTACTTACGCGCACCTCCATACCATTTCTCTCAAAAATAGTTTCGATCACAACAACATGTTTTGAAGAAAATTCCGTAGGACCTTAGTGCACCTGTATTGATTTGTCGTTGAGTTGAGAGGCAATTGGTTTCAAGCAATGAACTGGCGTCCCAGCTATGGTAAGTGCCAATATTATGATCACGTGTTAAAGTGACATAACTTCACACGATGAGGTGTGGAAACTTCAAACTTGACGTACGTTTCATGGCGACATTAGTGAAAATTGATTGGATGCAGCCGCTCTGAGTAACGTAAATCGTACCGAAGCGCTTTCCTTGGTAACTTCAAACAATTTGAAATATTATTTCCAGATGAATGTATATTATCTTAAAATGGCATACATATTACACTTATATCTACATTGATATTATAGGTTTCTGATATATCGCAGAAAAACGAAAGCAGAAGCAAACACAAGCCATATACGTTTTAACTTTGACTCCAGTGGTAATTGCCAACATATCGAAATAGTGTATCAGTCTTCCCGGTGCTCTACGTATTGAGCCTTGAAATTAATGATGTTGCCGAGAACCCGTGGTTGATAGCCAAATCAATTTTACCATTCGCGGGTTGTGAACACTATTTTATGTTATCGTTATTCTGCGTCCGCTGAATGTTTTCAATTGCTGGTATTGTCAATTTTGTAATTTGCGTGTACTCTGAATTCCTGAAAAATTGCTGGCTATTTACATAATGGCTATGGCGGATTGTTTAAATTGGACAACATAAAGTTCTCACGTATCGGTTTCGTGATGTACAATTATCGCTACGTTATAAATAAAACTCTAGGGAAAAACAAAACGCATTACCTTGTAAATTGTATGTGGATAATAACGTCTTGTCAAAATATCCGGTAGGTCGATAGGGCTGAAATTTTAACGTTATGACTAAAAATATTTACCACCAAGAACAAACTTTAATACGATTTGAAATTGGAATATGCGAAAGGAATAGCCTTTTTCAACCTAGTAAAAATGATTGGTTTTCATTTAAAGATACTTCCAAAATCATAAAAATGAAAAATAGTTATTAATCGGCACTAAAGTATGTACGAGTGCAAACTAAGTATTCGGCATATATTGCAACAATTGAGTAGAATCACTCACTTACTTCTTAAAAATATTTTATTTCAAAATTCGTAATATTTTTCATTTTTATAATGTCGCCAGAAGTTTTTAGTGGAAACCAAGCATTTCAATTCGGAAGAGTAAATACATGCACATGAAAATGTTAAGTAATTTTAAACCAGCAAATACAGCGTATACGAGACAGAGTATCGCCCGAAATACATTAGCAAAATTTGAATCCATCAAAATCATGTTATTATCAACCACTTATATTTTCTCGTCTTTGTTTGCTGAATGTCAACGTACTTCGGAGCGTAAGCAATCATGTGTGATTTAGTTTCGACTCCGATTATGCATTGTGCAATCTAAAGCCGGGATATAATAAAGTTTAATTAAGTTACCAATGACGATTATTTTCACTTGTGCAACATCACGTACCCCAATATGCAAGTACATTGCTTCGGAAGGAACGAAGTAGAATTTCAAGGATATTAAAAAGACATTCAGTGATCTTTAAAATGTATACGGACTTCATGGCAATATGGTTCCTTCGATTACTGGAATTTACTGCTTTACTTGGTTTCCTCCCTTTTCGATGGGATCGCAAGCGTGGCAAAGTACGCGTTCCCTTTTGGAGTTACGCAAGATTTCTTCACAATTGGTCCTGGTGCGTGGCTTACGCGATGGTCACCCTCCCAACCCACATATATATCATGCACACTTCTCAAAAGTCCCAAAATTTCACGTTCACTCTTATTATTCTAACCGGAGCTTTCACTGCTTCTGTATTGTTTGGTGTGGTTGCTGTCCATGCTACCGGTCTGTGTCAAATACTTAACGCCTTTTGGAAGTTCCTTGATGATTTCGCTGAAAAGTACAAGTTCAACAATGGCGTTAGAAATGATACGCGATCTAATACGGCCATCACGATTATTCTACTTTGGACATATGTAACTTGTGTCTCTGCGGGACTGCTCACCGCTGTTGACTCGATCGTTCGACCACAAGCAGCGGCATATTTGCTATTCAATATTGACCCTAGATTTGTAACCTGGCCAGTCATTTTTGCTGCAAGTTGTTGGTATAGCAATTTTACTGTCGGGGTTTTATCCGCCCTGGGAGTATGTGGATATTTCCTGATTGTATTCTTTGTCTACTCGCTGAGAATCATACGTGAGGAAATTAGAATGGGGAACAGCTGGTACAGAACGGATAACAGTCTACGAGAAAACACGTCCAGTTTGACATCAGCTTGGCGTTCGGTCGAAATTCTTGTCAAGATGGCTAATGGCGAGCTAATGTTTATGGTCGTATACGTCCACGCACTTTGCACAATCGCCATTGTGGTTGCGGTGGTTGCGCTATCGTATCAAGGAAGCTCGTCGGGTGGATTTATCGGAACCGTCTTTACTATTGGAGTGATACTCCTTGTCCTCTGTTTCTTCTCGTTTTTCCTAATTGTCGCGGGAATGCTGCACAAAGGGAGTGCAGATACGTTGAAATCTTGGAGGCTGGAATGCTGGAGCAGAAGAGTGGATAGGATGTACATTCAGAAGGTGAAGTTGTCATGCCCTCCGTTGAGTATCGGTGATGGAGGCCGATATATAGTCAGGCCGATTTCTGCGTTTACCTTTATTAATGGTGTTAGCCAATATTCATTCAATGCACTAATTACCATATCCCAGATTTGAATAAAAGTACTTACAAGAATATACTTCCAAACGGTTAAAACAGTAGCATTGATCTATTGTTATAATAAGTCATAATTTACATACACACAAATAAAAACTACCAAAAAACGCTCGAAGTCACGAGCATATACATTTCATTGGAGAATGTAAATAATTCATTGGGTTCATGTAGCCATGTATTTAATGATCGTTAACGTTATAGTATGCCACTAATATTACCTTACTAGTAGAAACTTTTCAATTAGATCATTCCCATACTGGCTATAATTTAGCGGAATCTGTCAATAAAGCCCAACGATCTTTTGGTAACACGCATTGGTGAATAAGACCAGTTGAACCGTATATGCCATTTGCGTTCTATAATAGTTGCCAATGTCACGAGTGAACGATGCTTGGTGAGCTTATTCAGAACACGGGCAGAAGTGGTGTGCATATTTGCCGATTTATTGGGCTATTCATGTACGTCAAAAGTATATGAGTATAATTATGCACAGCAAATTGACAACCAATCATTATGCCAATCCAATGGTGGTCCGGCGATCCTGGAGCCAGATTAACTGATGCGTTTATTTTTTATTTTTTACCATTGCAATTTCGAGTCAGTGTTGGAAAGCAGATCCATAGTGTTGGGAGTTAATTATATTATTTCTTTTGTATTTATATTTGTCAATTCGATTCAATTTGTGCATTTCTGTAAAGTACCCACACTTTGTAAAACTACCCACAATTTCATAAGTACCCACATATATAAAAGTACCCATATATTTAAAAGTACCCACATATTTAAAAGTACCCACATATTTAAAAGTACCCACATATTTAAAAGTACCCACATATTTAAAAGTACCCACATATTTAAAAGTACCCACATATTTAAAAGTACCCACATATTTAAAAGTACCCACATATTTAAAAGTACCCACATATTTAAAAGTACCCACATATTTAAAAGTAATCAAAAGATTTACTACAAAGTTGATAGATTACTTATCAGTTTTAGTTTCAAATGAGGTTGGCTTGAATTATGGAAGCCAGAATGGGAGTCAATTTTATAATAATGTCAATTCGTACCAATCAATAATATAATAACCAAATTTAAAGAAATAAAATGATGGAGAATTTGAAGAAACTTGAAAGACGTACACTACTTAGCGATAAAAATTTATTTTGGGAGTTAAAATAATACTTTAGGGTTGACATTATACTTGCCATGATATGAGTATATATTTTATAGTACACAAGTTGAATTAACGATTCAAGAAGCTGACATTTATTGTATTGAATCATTGTCCACCTTGCGACCTACGACAGAATCATCACCTTTTCCTACTAAATAAGTTTTTACAAAGAAAAGTATTTGATAAGTAGCAAATTTAGTGTAAGATCATTTGCAAAATTGATAAAATTTAGTGGGGTGGATCGGTCGACAAAGTTGACAGATCCGAGACCAACTTTTATGTGCAAACAGGACCAAAAATATCGCTGGCGCCATTTCAGTTCTGCGTTTCTCATTGTATGTGTTCCTGGGCAATCTGCTCTGAGATTTCTCAGAACTTGACAAGATGTGAAATATATATTCGATTGTGCACCCAGCATTCCAATTAGCGCTGAAAAGGAGCAAGTTACTTGCATTAGCAGAAACAATATTGGCATCATATTGTTCCCATTCCACTTCATTTGCACCAACGCAGACACCGACGCTGCTTGCACTGTAACGGCCAGTACCGTTACTGTCACCATGCTTCCCCACCTGGCAATCTGATTCAGGAGAATGGACATGACTTGAAACTGTCGATAGAGTAGATACTTTTTGTAATTTGTTGGGTCATCCTCTATAGCTACCTGATATCGTAAAAGATGATGACGGAAGCTGAGCGAACAGATAACCGCAATACCGGCGTATGCAAATGGTAACACATTTACCGCAAATTGGCAAAAAATGTTGCGGACAAGCTGAAAATGCAAATCTTGTAGACAACTTGGAGCAAAGAATATTCCAGATGCAAATAGGATTCCGATTTGTCACATTCGCCAAGTACCCAGTAACCGATCAAGGACGGTTTACACGGCGACTTCCAGTGTAATCCGAAAAGTACAACGTAAACAATCGAGATAGCCACCGGTGCAAGGATGTAGGCGAAAAGTACGTTAAGTTTTTCGAGACTGGATAACTTTCTGTTGATATCACAGTGTAATTTTCTCCCCAGATACATGTGGCCATTTATATACAGGACAATCACGTCAACATAATTGTGAACAAGTACCAGACAAGACAACGCAATTGTGTCATCCACGATAACCGCCAACACAACCATCTTGTCGAGAAGATTGCTTACCTCCGACGGGGCCCTTATTGTTTGCAATATCTGCGTAAGTAGATATATCAGGAAAGCATATGACTTTAATTTTAAATTACGTATTCTGGACAACCAGTTGACATGAAGTGTAATTGTTTTAGATTTTCCGTTCCAACGAAAAATGCCACCGGTTGAAATATTGGCCAAGCCACAAAGGAATCCGAATAGGGCTTTGTGGCTGCAAGGGTCCATGGTGCTAGTTAGAGGTGAATATAATGTTTAAATACTGTGGGTTAAATACCTGCCAAAGTCAGAAATGAATTTACACCAATGTCTGGTCGCAAGCATTTGTTGCAAATGCAAATTAGGTGGTATGCCTTTCGTAGTTCCAGAACATATAGCAGCGACTCTCTGTCTCGTTTTCTTAATTTGTTCTTATTAATTCATAAGCAATTAAATTTAAATTGAAAGCATAAACGTGTCCCGGTTGAAATGGTTTTTGTAATAGAAAAACTAAATGGCTGCCGTTTTGAAAGCCGAACGAATATGGATGTAAGGGAAGTGAAGGATATATACTGACGTCAAATGAGCAATTAAATAGCTCATAACGACGGCCAATTCAATTTATTATCGGTTGCATCTATATCGTTCCAATACCACCAATAAAAGCACACACGCGCGCAAACTGGCTTCCTGTATTGGATGATATGTCATTATTGTGATACGGTTATTTATTTAAGTAATTTAATTGGAGATGTCAGTTAATACAAACTAGGATATACAGTTACTTTGCAGGTTGGTATAATCAAACCAATAATTTCGATTATCAAACCGAGTACAAACAGCCACACATATTATTATTTATATCTAACATCATATTAACAAAATCGTGTATTCGTATCGTTTACATAGTAGACAATGTGGATTTAATTTTGAATGTATTTCGTGAAATTAAGATTGATAACATGTTGTGGTTCGATATACATGATAGATTTATCTGTTTCTCTTCACGGATTCAACAAAGGTTCTTATTATGTGAGACTAGCTATGAGTTAGATATATATACAACGACATACTCGTGCACACTAATTCATGTTTTATATTTGGCCATTTATGTCTTCAGGATCATAAATGTAATTCAGACGACATTGCCTAAGATAATATGTTCAGACAGTTAAGTATGTTTAGCCGCTTCGCATGTGAAATCATCTTGCCACTCATGTCCTCCTTTTTGATATTCACCTAACAACCATATATTACCTCTACTAGATAATCCATAATAATATCTACGTCCGCATATTACTAATAAATACAGTCATCAAAAGCAAATCCGTTTTACTTCCTGTAACAGTTCGAAAATTGCCGAAAAGAATATCAATAATATTTAGTTGAACGTTTCCGTTTTCACATTGTAGAGTACGTCCATCCGCATTATGGTATTGTCTCTCTATACTTGAAACATTTTTATGGACTAATTTTAATAATTCCAAACCATTTAGTATTTGAAGAGCCTTGGGTTTAGGGGCCACCGCTTATGTTTAAACGGACGTGGAAATTCTTACAAAACACCCAGTAACGCAACTTTTTACCCAAATCCCTGCTGGCACGAAAATCCCTTCTGGGCAAAAAAATCGCTGCTGAGCAAAAACCGGAAATTGTCAAAATCCCTTCTTGGCAAAAAAAATCCCTGCTGAGCAAAAAAATCCCTGCTGAGCAAAAAAAATCCCTGCTGAGCAAAAATCGGAAATCTTCAAAATCCCTGCTGAGTAAAGACCAAAATCCAAAATCCCTGCTGAGCAAAAAATGCCTGCTGGGGGTCCACCAAAAACCTGTAACGCCGTTACCGAGTTACGTAAGAATTTCCACGTCCGTGTTTAAATATTCTGTTACGATAAATGTATTTTCCATGTGACTGCATATATTACACAGGTATATTATCATTGAATGTGGTAACACCCATCCTATGCTCTAATTACAATTTCACAGATACAATTAAGATTGCAAATTATTCCGTGTTGTTTTCGTGCCGAGTTTTTATTTTGTTTTCCGCCGCATTAGGTTGGGTAAACGTTTACTCACACCCTTTATGACCTGATGGCATCGTTGGATAACAAAACGCGCGTATCTTCTCACATGACAAACTATGGTATTCCACGTCTCAAAAAGAAAGCAAAGCGTCGATATGGCAAGGAACACCGAATGCACATAAAAAACCACTACAATGTTGTCGTGTACTCTAAGAGCTTGCGCTTCGTCAGTACGATGTGAAGC
>CM023202.3:37871477-37904199 GCA_004115045.4 Sinella curviseta | reverse complement strand
CAATGTCACAATGATGAAATAACAACTTGAAAAATAACTCGATAATAAACTTGTGAATAAATCAAAACAAAAAATCCAGTCAGGCAAGTTAATAAGGTACTTCATTTGAACTGTATCATATCAGTATCAGCATAATGAGCTACATATAACATAACACATCGGGCTTCCCATCAATGTTATCTGTTTTGCTCACTCGATTAAAAACTGAGTGTCATCTATTTCAAGTCATGCCATTAGTGCACTGATTTATGAACAGTTGAAAGCACAATAAAATGTCGAGTATCATACTAAAGCAATCATTTACTTGTACCAGGAAGCGTGAAAATAAATAGCCAAGATGGACAGAAATGTACTATTACCATTCAATATATTCCTTAGTTTCAAATATTATCTTTCACCACATTATTGAAACATGCATACCAGTCACGTAAGCACAATACGAGCGAATTGGAAAGTATTTCCAAACAAACCTATTTGACGAAAATAATTTGCGTTTACGTACCCTGCTGTGAGATGACGAATATCTCGTAATGCATAATCTGTGAAGGTAACATTGTCACTTGTCCATTGTTGTGTATTATGTCCACCTGGCTTTAGTGAATATCATTACGGACTTAACACAGTAATGCCATTAGTGATTTATTTGTTTATCATTAATGACCCAAGGCAATGCACAAATGATGAATGCTAAAACGTTATTCAATCAAGCTACAAGTGGTTATCTCATTAAATGGGCTCCACCTGGTTGGGACTCAATCAAGCTAATTACTCAATTACCGCAAGTAATATAAAGCAACTAGTAGCATCTCGAAATAGCCGCATCTGACAACAACATTAAAAACCTTTGCACGTAGCCACACAATTTTTAAAATGCGATCTCCACATAAATTCAGAAAGTCCAAGATACAAACATGCGGATAAAATGTTCCTTATTTCGTATATCGTTGAAAGCGATAAAATGTTTAGTTTCTATTAGTTATTAATTAGTACCTTGTACTAAAACGAAATCAATATTGGCTTTGACTTTCTGCTGGTAATGTACATTTCATGCTATCACAATACGCGGTAGCTATAAATACAACTGAGCCAAATGAGAGCACATTTGGGTTGATATTTCACTGCATTGCTTCACGATAATTGAAAATTGTTTTGATTAATTGGGTTACACCCATATGGCAGATATTGATACAAGTTAATTAGTTGGATTTCAATTTAAGAATATAGAGAACGCGATAGCCATAAGGGAGCTTTCGCGATTAAATACATACCTAAATTAGTAGATGTGTAAAGATTGTTCGATTGTGCTCAACTGTTAATTAATTTCTGACAGATGCGTCGCACATCCTTTCTGAAACTAAATATGGCTCCGATTTTGATTTTATCGTACACGTGCCGGAGTTGTACATGCCCAGAAATGATACGTATTAACGTCAGCAAATTTCTTCAGAAATTAGCTCCATATTGAAAGCTGAACTGGGCCCAACTTCATCCTCAAGTAGAGAGTAATTTGCAACATTCTCTGCCTTGACGTTGAAAAGTAACTATACCAAGTGTACAAAAAGGTAACCGTTAATACGTAAATGCGTTGCAGAAACGGAAACCATGGCAACCATATTCAAAAACGTACGGTCCTACTTTGAAGGAATCCAGACTAGAAAGCTTATTCGAACCCAAATCCTACTCACAAAAATTGCAACGTGTAACCTGTCAATATTCAGCTCCAGCAGCGATCCCAATGAATTCATTAAAGCACGAACTGGTCGTTTACACACCAGATTCTTATTTGCCCTAGAGTGGATAAGCAATGCGTTGAATTTGCTGCATGGGATCTGCATTGCTAAGCAACTACGCAATCAAGAAGTCGTATTGGATGGAATGACACAGGTGGCACTGGCATACTGGTTAGTTCAAGCCTTGAACTGTTTCGTCAATTACGCGTTCATCCGTGGGAAATCTCGAGAGTTTGCTGCAGTTCTAAACACATTGTATTCTCTACCCGCTGTCAGTTCAAGTGTTCTTTTGAAATGCTTCTTATGGAATATACCAATCGTCTCACTATGTGTCATCATATTATACAATGGTCTTATAATTTTTGGTGAATACGATCCCATAGCAACTGAAGTTTGTCCAGATAGTAATTTATTTTGCACTAGACTAAGGTGGGGTTTGAAATTGTACTCAGTATTCAACTGGACAATTCTTGCAAGCCTAAGCTGTCTCGTAGCTTACAACGGTATGTTTTCCAGCTACTTCATTCTCTACTTACAAAGCTCTCAAGTATACAAATCGTTTGCCTCGTCACGTTTGCATACATTTGAGTCCGTGAAGACGGCATTACAAAAATCTCTTTCAGATCATACACACCTCAACCTGTATACTGATCAACTAAACGACTGTTTTAAGCAAAAACTGTCTCTACGGGCTACAGTTGTATACATAACTGTTACCGTCGTATTCGGAACCATAACCATTCAGCCTGGATTTGCTAGTTGGACTTCACTTCCTGCTAAAATTGCAGCGGTGTATACAGCTGTTACGTTGTACTGCATGATGCCCATCGGCTACTATTCTCCCGGAGCTGTAAATCATATCAGCAAGAAGCTTATTGCGCTATGGAAGAAAAGGTTAATTTGGCTGCGATCAGTTAGCTACCGTCCCTCCAGAGATATTGACTGGAAAGCATTACAGCGGAAAATTATAGCCGTCCAGTCCACCAAGATTCGACTTGGATCAGATAACTTCTTCGAAATGGGAACATCATTGGTTATTATGCATTTTATGATTGAGCACACAATTTCCTTGATTTTGCTGCAGTATCGTACATAAGCACAACGACGGCATTAAATGATTTTATTTAGTAACATGTATCGTCATTTGCCAAATAGTTAATAAACATTTGTCTTAACCACAAATAAGAGAATCGACGCGATCTATCCGATGGCATTGATTTGAATATGCGCCTATTGATATGTGCAACATTGATATATACACTTCCATGAATAAATACTTAAAAGGATAATGCATTTTGTGTAATTTCATCGGCTATATGGTGTAATGAAGGCCCGGTAGCATATCCGTCCTCATTGTATGCCACGGTCCCACCTTAACTTAAAATATATTCAAACTCCTAACCTCTTCTTCTTCGTCTTCCATACATTACATTGGATGCATCCTCCGAAAATATGGACTTGCGTTTCCTACTTTTTATCAGGCATTGACATCAAATGGCATAACAGTAGTTTGCCAAAACGCAAATTAAGCATGTTTTCAGAATCAAGTTGAGTAAAATGGTGACATTAAGGTGATCGTTATATTTAATGACTATACATATCATGATAGCTACGTTCCAGATTCCTGCTGCGGTGCATGACGGGAGTGTATACCTGCTGACGTAATCCTCCGCAGCGCTTATGAACAGCAAAAGGCATTGGTATTGACGTCGTGGATTTCGCAAACTCAGGGATAAATTCATCTACCTCATCTGTCGCATTTTGGTTCTGAAGACAAAAGATACATTACTTGATTTACTGCTAATCATTGACTAATACTCCGCGTTTTGTGTGTACAAATTTCAGATGTGTTTGTTGCGTAATGGAATGGGTCCAACAGCGTAGCCAAACCCAACCCATTCCAGGGAGTGGCAAGACGAGGGCCTGCAAATGCAACTTACAATTAGCTTCGAGTTCCTTCACACAAAAGACAATGATTTCCCTTTTGGAAAGCGTAGTAAACATCATTAAACAAAATTGCAACAATGATAGCACCAACGGGACAGTAGTCGCCATGTCCATTTGCCAGTCTTTCTTGAATCCCGTCCACGTCCTGTTCTCAAGTCTTTATCGTACTTGCAAATCCCACACGTAGGAAACTACACTGAAGCATGACCTTTTCGAAGTTTCTATTGTGACGTCGTAGTGAGATCCGCGGTATCCGGTAACATTTCCACATATATGACGTGCCACAACAAATAGTAACGTAACGCTGAAAATTGAAACTATTAACTTTCTCTCAGTAAAATTTCAAAGTTCTTAACAGCAAAAAGTTACCAATCCGATGGAAAACATAATTTATTGCCATTTTGATATTGTTTAAGGTAATCGAATCAATTTATGTAATACATGGATTCACATAAAGTAATTTTCAGGTAAACTGATTTTTCGGTGTTCTCTAAAATTAGATCCCTTCCATTGTCAAATGGGCCGCAATTACCCGGCAATTAATATAACATCCATGCACCGTAAGCTCAGGAGAAAGAAATATTCCGCCGCGAATCCTTTTTTAATTACAAAAAATTCGCCATACCTAATTTGAATGGGTAGAATCGATTCCGCTAATTTCATTTTCACCTTATCCTCCTGAGATTTGGTCTTCAATTTCCATATTCTAGTTCTGCCTCTATAAATGTGCACTACATGAACAATCATTCGCCCTACATTATCCATCATTGGAATCAAAATTGCTTGCAATCCAATCAGAATCGCTGCAGCTAACACAAAATTACTATATATAAAATCAGACACATTAGTTCCACCGTTGACGCAGACCCAAATTATTCCAACGGACAACCAAAAAATTATAAAAAGAGAGTACAATAACATAGGCTCCATAATTGGCATAAGTGCTTGGTAAATTATTCTCGCATATGTGTAATATACACAAAATACTTTGAACTTGAACGGACGACAAGAAAAATATCGGCGGTGAAGACAAACAGCGATGAAATTATCAAATGCGATAAGCACCAAAATCGCCAAAAACGCAATCCATTTCGAAAATAATGGAGTCAGCCACAAAATTACAAAACATCGTACAAAGTACCCCACAAAAATGTCGGGTGTGGCACGATGTAGTGGATGGGTTAACATTTCCTCAAGAACAAAATACAAATAGTCTGTCTTGGTGAGAAGGCAAAACGGCAAGGTGAAAAACGGGCAGAGTCCCATTGCAGATGATATCATGCAGCATAGGCGACCGAATCTGCTGTTCTGTTCACGTGCTACTTGACTGGATTCTAGTTTTCGTGATATGGCATTGTCTGAAAATGTATTCAAATTTAATAGTATTAACGATTGTTAATAATGTGCGAAAGATAAGCGTTAATAAAATAATATCCCAACCTTTTCGTGCTAGTGTTTCGGCTAATCGCAATAACTCGTTGAATCTGAGCACCAATTCCTTCCGCTGCATTGTGCAAAGTATCGCAGTGTAGCCTGCGAAAATGAAAAATGTTGAAACTAGGGCGATAACAATTCCATGAACTATTTGAAATTCTGGATGACGTTGGTAGTATCCGTGGCGAATGAGGGAAATGACTCCTCCAATACCCCATAGCAAAACCAGACCCATTTGTGAAATCCATGTAAACCATCTGACGCAAGGATACACTATTTGTAACTGTTTGTAGTCGGAGCTAAACTCAAATGGCATTGGATAAGGGCAGTAGAAAAAGAGAGCCTTTTGCAGCTTTAAGCTAAGTACTTGGTGATCAGTGATAGCCATTGCGGAATAAGCGATGTGGAGAAAGATGGATGGAAACGGATACTCCGCGAAACGAAACTTTAGGATGCTATGCCATGAAATTCCGAATACAGTTTGTTTTTTCTAATGCAGCCAATTTACGTTATTCCAACAAACCCAACCTCGGGAGCAATTACTTCCATAGCTTAACCAATTTCCGCAATTATTTTAAAACATAACATGTTTTTTTATTTTTGTAATTGCTTTCGAAATTACGAATATTTACTAAAATACAATAAAACAAACCCGGCCGGATGGAAATTGAACAGCAATAATTCATACATACTCACAAATAAATGGTAAGTTGAGTAAATTACAAAAACTAATGGCAAACATTTGCAGTAATACGGAAATTACTCGGGAAAATATCAAACAAATTTTTCGAGTCTCATATTTCTTTCACAACGAATTTTGTTTTCTTTCTCATTGACCGCTTATGCGATATAACCACGTATAATTTATTGAGTTATGCGATCCAATTAATTTTGAAGTAAAACAAAGTTCCCTGAAATTGAAAACAAGCCAATTTGTGAGAATTTTGTGTATTATGCACGTGCATTTGGAAAAGGGTTTAATTTTACAAATTATAAATTCTACAGCAGCTTACACACATACAATGTTTTATTGTGGTCTCATGCGGACAATTACACTGGGGTTTTTTAAACGCTGGAATCATTTGCACCCTACCCGTAAAAATTTATTGGAGACCCATCAGAAGGGGATAGTTAAATTTTAGGTTGGCGGAGCTGGTCAGGCTAAAAATTAGCTGTGCTGAGGACGATGTCTTTTAATATTTAACGTTTAATTTAATTGACAGGATATTTATAATATCGTTTTCAGCAAATCAAGTACGTGGATGAAAAATGTCACGTTCACTGAAAACTTCCATGAATCACACATGGATGATTATATCCATGTATTCCCATCAAACACTTCCATGGAGCAAGGAATCGAAAGCGGACAATATGTCAACAGCCATGATGCGCAATATGTAATCATTTGGCTTCACTCTTAAACATTTTGTCGAATCATATACGCTTCGTCCGGGTATCCAGACATTGTGGCCTTTGGCAAGCCGAAGGATTTGCAATCATCCAAATGTAAGTGGCATTTGTGAAGGAAAATTCCCAGAGTACAAGATGTTTAAAGAATATAACGCGACGGCAAAATAATAATGTCTCCGTGAGCACTCAGTCCTATCTTCTAGATGATTTTGTAGAATTAAATAGCACCGACGGACTACAATTTCTGATTTGTTTGTGATATGGGTAGCAACTGAAGAATTTTGTGCGTGTGCAGATGTGATTTTTATTGCAGCACTAGCGCGTCCTAATAATTTGAGGAAAAACGTATTTTAAGTTTTATTTGGTGTAACTTTGCTGACTGGTTTCTCCTGTTTCTTATTATGTATACAAGGTAGCGGCTGTAAAAAGGTAATACACATTTCGCCTGTTTCAAGTGACATGTGTCAAATATTATGTCAATTTAGTCATCATTTATTTGATTATTTAAACGCGCATTTAAACGATCAGTATCAGCATATTATTAACTCCGTGACATGCTACTAATTGTACATTATTTTTGAACACCTTATCTGCAACAGTTATCAGCGTGGTCCTAAACGAATATGTCTGCAATTTGTGTAACATAACCAACTATGTACTAATGTAATTAAGAAGTTAGATGACATAAAGTGCACAAATTTCATAATATTTAGATTATCTTTGCAATTACATCAATTATAGTTTCAGCAGCTAAAATTGGTCAAGCGACATAACTTTTCGTATTACGCGCTTTAGAAATAATGACAGCAATAATAATATATACAAGACTTACAAATATCGTCCTAGTAAAACCAATATTAGTTAATCTTGCTTACATATTCTTACAATTAGTCGTCATAATTGTAAAGAAGGACTAGTGTCCTAACGATTATAAAAACTCACTTTGTCACGGTTTCTGATCATCACTTTTTAATAAGTTGTCATTAGAAAAGAAGGGTTTATGTATGTCAGCGATATTTAACATACTGCTAGCAAAACATGGCTTCACGGCTGACATTTAAATTTCACATTGCGATTTGCAAGTATAATCAACCGCCGCGAACATTCAATATTGAATACGTGTAGCTTACCAAAAACCTGTCTAATGAATCAATAATTAGCTGGTATTTATGTTTCTGCTTGAATTGTGACTATATATTAGTTTAATATCAGGACACCTGTTCGTAGTTTTCTTATAACCATGTAATCGTTAATGTTCATTAACTAAACAAATACCTTCACGATTGTGATTTTTTGACATGTTAAAACTCGGGCAGCTCCACAATTCCATGTCACCAAAACTTTCAAAAAGCTTCGACAATAATAGAAAATGTATTTTGAAAGAAACAAAGCTTCGCACAAATCCCGAATCCTCTTCTCCATCGCGAAACAGCAGAGTTATGTCGTTGTCCCTCCAATCCAAAGGATGAAAATCACAAGGTCTTGGAACCACATATGCCCTCTTAGGATACATGAGTTCCGGACATAAGTGCTGCTGAAACATATGTATAAACCATTATATTTAACTCGTCCAAACGAGGTGAATATTTTAAAATTGTCTTGCGTGAGTTCATCAAATTTCTCATATGGTCAAGGAACAAGAGGCAAAACCATATTATGCACGTTTGAGTTTTTGTAGCCATTGCTCAGCACAATCCCCACCAGTAGATATGCCGCAATTATCCATTTAACACGTTCGGTTCTGAATGCGCAATCCGGGAATGGAGTTGTTTGCTCCAACAATACCTTAATATACGTCAGTAGAAAATCCATTCCCGCGGACATTTTAGCACGAACAATTTTGCCGTTAGAGCTGGAACAATTGAAGATAATCGCCATTCCGAATAACAATGGCAATGTACCAACATCCGCGCAAATGGCTGATATACGTTGTATAACTCTTTAAACGGTAAGGTGAAATGCCTCGAGTTCCGCAACTTATAAATTATAGAGAGAGTAGTGGATTGTTTAGGAAAAAACTGATGGGCCCATCTGGGCTCAACGCCATAATCATTCTGAATCATGCTCCACCAAAGTGTATTAGGAGACGGATATTTTATCTGCCTCGTAGATGCATCTTCAAGCACGGATTGTATTTAGTCGAGCCCATTTGCATTTGGGTTACAAGCCTTTATTTTATTCTTATAAACCTGCTGCGTTTGAGTGAAGATTTCCAAAACAGTTGTGATCACGTGAACGAATGCTAATTGCAAAAGTATTCCATCGTGTAGTATTTCATACAGGCATCAGAGCCGACCACATTCCCCAATACTACATATCATTTTGAGGTTTATATCCTTCTGCCACCACACTGTTAGACTTATACTCTGTCCATTGAGATATAGTACGGCTCATGAAATTGTTATGTTTGTTGTCTTCCAGATTTGTTATCGCTCTTACTCTTTGAATTAGTACAGTTGGGACGAATGGGTTCAAACCTTTCATCATCTTTCGTGGCGCCCAGCTTAATGCCACATAGCGTACCTGAATATACGCTTGATGTCTTTGTATATTATAATTGGCGTACAGTCTCCTGCGACAATTTATAACACGATCATCTTCCAAGTTCTCATTCTCCTGGCCGATCACAATTTTTACAGTGGGAGTCGTCGACACAATCTTTTGCAGTATCGGCTGCGATTCAGTGGCCTGCTTCACGGTTTCCAATTCAATAAATAATGCTGAAAGAAATACGTAAACTGGTTTGCCATATTGCCTGTTTGGTGGGGGTAGCGGAAAGGTTTCAAGAACCACGTGACACGTCCATTGCCTGGACGACGCTGAGAAACTGTAGAATCGGATGCTCATAATGCAGTATTTCTTATCAAATCCCCTGCTATGAAGTCCCATTGTATCTCGACGGTGCCATTGAAGCAAAATTTAAATCTCCCGGTATGGTTAGTGGCATTAACGCAGGATTTAGATTCCACGAGGTTTCTAATAATCCAGGGTTGGGCTGGCAAAGAAATATATATTGATGCCATGATGGTCTCCATGGTGTATGCTTGCTATTATCTTGATCTAGCAGACAACATTGGTAAGATTACAAGGGTAAGATAGATAGTGTTTTGACACTATTTGTTGAAACAATATGGAGTACATACATGGTTTCGGAAATATAAGTATACGTGTTCAATGCGAAGTAAAATGTTATCGTCAGAGACTCACGTGTTCATACGAACAGGTATGTGAACAGGCATGACCAACACCCCATTATGGAAACGTAAACAGGGTCAGTAATGTTTTTATGATAGTCGAGTAAATAGATAAAGTGACAGACGAGAGATGCTGCTTGCCCAAGATATCATTCTAATATATATTTAACATATACAGTCATATTACATAAACATATTACAATCAATCTATTATTTGCCGCATTTAATTCAATACATCCGTATCTATGTTGATTTCTCTTGGGTTCCATGCGGCAGCTCGCCAACGTGAAACTGAACAAGGATAATGAGATACATTGTGATTACGCCCAGAACCTATAAAACATAGAATGTAGGTATATTTAGCAATTGCAGCCATATGTCATATTTTAAGGACGTTGAATATGTGTTCTCTTACCGATGTTAGTGTTTTCAGATTCAAGTGAAAGTAGAAACCGGGTGAAATTTTCGGGGGTTTCATTAGCGTCTTCATGTACAAAAGGGAATGCTATTCGAAGAATAATATCATAATTAATATTTTCCATCCATTATGTATGATTCATACTGGTAACTTATTTGACTTTCCATTGAGCCAATATTGTCATTGGAATTGAATGTGGCAACTAGACTATCTTGTAGAAATGAATAAAATTCCGTCATCTATAAATCCATATATATTTCTCGGTAATGTAATTTATCATAACTTGCGGTATAAAGGAAGCGGTTGACAGACAGTAAAGTTTCAAACCTCATTTTGTAATTCTGTAGCACTCCAGCATTGGTAGTAGAGTATCACGGCGTTCATAAACCCAACCAGAATGTATGACAGACCAACGTCACACGGTAAATTTTTAAAATAGAGTATGGCAACAAAGAGTGTAGTCAACATGATTACTACAATGGACACTACTCCAATTGCGATGGGAATACCGAACGCGCCACTAAATTTGTGAATTATGTCCTCAATGTCTCGGTAGGTCGTCAAAATATACCTCAATTCATCATCCAGAAATGATGATCTGTCGAATGCGGTGTTCTCTAGTTGAGGTGCATGAAAAGTTACGCCAGCTTTGTGCTTCAGCAAACGAACAGAAAGAGAGAAGGATTGGATTACAGAAATAATCCAGATTCTGGGAAACAGTCTGAAGAACATGATAGCGAATGGTATCACGGAAATCAAAGGCATAAGGTATATTGACCACGGTACACTTTTATCTGTGGAGTGGAGTATCTCAAGCTGGCGGAAAGTGGAGAGAGCCAACGCCAGAATGATCCAAATCCCAATCCAGCTAAGCATTTGGCGTATTTGCAGGCTTGCGAAAAAAAATTTTCTGAATGGTCATGATCTTCACCAAGCACGTCATCAATAAGTTAAACCAGTTTATCCACAAATTCAATACAGCGTTTTCGTTTGTATATCATGTCAATTATCACTATAGTCTCGCCTAACACGACAACGCAGGAGCCAAACGTTTCCGAAAAATGTTCCGTGCTGCCGATATCCCAAAAGATGTCGTGAAGTTCCTTTGAACAAATGTGATAATAAAAGACGCTACAGATGGATATAATGAGTCGCAATATAATTGCTAGGAAGGGGAGCTGTAGGTAGGAGAACTGAAACCGGGAGGATTTTGTTATGGAAAAAGGAAAGTAACCGGAGAGAACGGAGGGATGCAAGGAAATTTTAAACAAATTATACAATTGAGTAATTGCTTTCGATGTTTTGGATACAGTAAAATTTTCACTGAGACTTGGTACTTCGTTTTTGTTAGGACTCACAGTGCACATAAATGGTTCTCTAATATCTTCCATGCTTACAAGTTTTTCATTGATGTTATTTAAAAATACTTAGGTTCTTCTGCGAACACTTACTTCTGGCGCTGTCAATTTTGCTGAAAAGCAGAGATGGTGTCAACTTGAGTGAAAGCCAGCAGCCATAATTCTATTAGTTTCGAAGTGGAAGCAAGTATCAAATGATATGACTATTTTCTTGTCCAGTTAGCCCGATCAATTTATCTTTTCTGACAGATGGTTCAGTTTGTACTGGAAGCTCATTTGATGGCAAGGGCACCGCTTTCGCTAAACAATATACATCGCTTTATGTTTGCCGACATGATATCAACCATAATTTAACGTACAAGAAACAACATGTATATTACATTAATTAATACAAATATTTGCAAACCATGAGTCAAGGGCGGGTAGGAACAAGGCGAAATTAAATTATTGATGGATATGCATTGCACCATATGGGCCACCCCGGTAATATGTATTCACCCAAATGCTCTAACCATGTTAATATGATCTTTGCATAACGTGAAAAATAATTTATCGTTTAAACAATGTGGAACCGGACACGCCCGTATATAAAAAATATGTACTATTTTGATAATAATATGAAATTCAATATGCGCCTACGTGAGTGTGTTATCGTTTTCACTAACATTAAACAAGCATGTTATTCGGTAAGCAAGTTTGGAACCATATTACATAAATCGGATTAATTGGTTCCAAATATCCATTTATTGATTCTACAAAACTCATGCGATGGTGCGATGTACGGCAAACGGAAAACACGGCATTTAACTAATTTCGAGACACGATGATCCATACCATTACCATAATACTATACATACTAGTGGTATTCTATAAGCATTTGACTCACATGAAAACTAATTATGTTGAAAGGCGGATTAGCTGAGTTACAGTTCCTTGGCGAGCAAAGAATTTGTTCGTGTTGAGTTACAAAACTGATTTGGTTCTCAACAAGATGACACAGATGGACGGTGTTGTGTCGCGTCGGCATATAATAATTTGTAATAGTTGTTGGAGAATTCCAGGCAGCATTAAAATAGCACACTTCCGGCGTCATGTACAGGCCGAGATGTTATACATGTGTACCTCGAATGAATGCAAAAATTACTTGGATTATTGGGATTGATAATGCCACTATAGTAATGTATAATGGCAATGCGCTCCTTGCTTATAAATAGCAATGCTAATTGATGCTAAATGACTTGGATCCCTGTTAGAAACATTGGCATGAAATTGATTGACACAGTATTCGACTTTACACCAAAAATCTCGCGGTGTCTTAAAGATTTAGCCGATGTCAGTCACTTGATTAGGTATAATTTATATACAATAATTTAACCCAATGTTTTATTTTCTAATTTATCACGGACAAATTCTAAATATGAAGTTTAATTTCGTTACATTCGACGTGGTCAATTAATATTCATTTTTGAGCAAATGAAGCAATTATAAAGCGAAAATTAAATATCATGCTTAAAATTAAATGAAGGCTATTGTAATTTAGGCAATTGACTAAATATTCTTCTTTTGAAACTTATCATACCATTAATTTGAGTTATTATCAAACATTATAATATACATTTGTCTAAATTGAATATCTCAGTTATTATATGAATCTAATTGAAATGCTGAGCTTATTATAATTTCCTATGTCGTATGACCAGAAACTGAAACAACTACCGTCCACGTAGAGGACAAATGCTAGTCACCGATTCAAGTGAATACAACTCAATTGCGTTTGCTGAACGTGAATTATAATACTCTCTTGTTTGGTATTTCTGGAAGTTTGCACTCAAAAATAAAACAATGTTCAGCAATAGACCTTTTCAGGCAATTTCCATGGCCTTCAACTACGGCTGCAAATACGGCGCATTTGGATATGCCTTTGATGCAAAGATCGGACGCTTCTCGCTCACTCAAAATCCACAGATCATTCGAAAAATTCGGAGAAACGCTATCCTGATCGCAATCATGCTTTCTTCCGGCACTGGAATTGGAGTCTACAAATTACTTTACGAGGGGTTCTCTAATGCGTGGCTAACACTGTATTACTTGACCAGCACCGGCGCCTTTGCCATCCTCTACGCAATTCCATACGTGTATTCAGAAGACATTCTCATTCTACTTAACATGATGTTCGGATTTTCGTCATTTCTGCTAGGTATGTTCAGTTTTACATTTTGCTACTGGGGTTTAAAATCATTATAAATTTAATAATATTTGTTGATGTGAATTGTAGAATCGTATATACCAAGCTTCAACAGAAATAGGGACAAGCTGAACTGGATTCTGGACGGATTCGTAGCACTTGGCGTAATTGGCATCCTGTCGCTAGGCCTCCTTGCATTAGTCCTTTGTTTATATGATCCCCGTAACGCCCTGTTTATGGGAAACTTGGTACCGGAAAAATATTACTGCTTCTTTCCAATTGGAATTCTGATCACATTGTTCCACGGCTACCTAATATGTATACTGCAATTCAGCGCCGTCTCTATTTGTACCTGCTGCATTATATACTTGTTTTTGCTGACCGTAGTTGTGGCGAAGGAATTTCATTTGGGTTCCAATCAAGCCTATATAACATCTGGTAAGTTCAGGGAGCCGGTGCAATTACGACTCTGTTTCAGGGCATTCCAGGTGCTCCATGAGAACTGCGTGTGTTTCATGGGTCCCGCCATTAGCTGCGCTTACGTTTCATTTGTAATACACCCAATTGTGTGTTACGTTTGTATAGTGAGGGACTGGCAAAATCTGGATGGTGTGATTAAAGCTGGCGTATTGTTAAGTTATATTGGCACTCTCGTACTTTGGTTATCAGTTTTGCAAATCGGTAAGTATATGTGGGTTCGACAACTCCAAACATTTCACTCCTGGAGGATACACACTTGGAGTGGAGGGAATAGGGAGAAAAAATTGATGATGAAATTCTTGAAAAGTTGCCGCATGATCTTGATTCGTCACGGAAATTTAATTGTGTTTGAGAGAAAGACGCAGTTTGATTACATTAAGCGCGTTACTATTTTGTCCTTCAAGACACTTATAGTTAGTCGACGGTTAGATTGATAGATGACGACCATATTAGTAAGAAAAAATGCTTTGTTGTGATCAACTTCTTTGTATAGTATAATGAAATACATAAATCCATGTACACAATATGATACAGTATGTGCGTCAAAAATATTTTTCGTGACCATTTGGTTGTCATGTTAACATAATCATAACGCCCACCGACTTCAGTGTCCACGTAACTGATAAATGTCATCCGGATATGTCACTTCAGCCGAATGTTTGTACGTTAGTTTACAGGACAATTCAATGCTGAGACTCTACTGACGTCAATCATCCACAGCCTTAATTTGCTTTACAAATGTATATTGTATTATAAAGTTCATGTTTATGGCGTTTCTATTAAACGGTTGATCGATTTCAATTATACGAAATAATATATAACTGTGGTTATATAGACCGCTTCTATAATATTTTAGGCAAGACGGCGAAGTTGTAATTGGATAAATTAAGAGGTTCTATATCTACAAACTAATTATGATTGTTATTACGTTGTATTAATAGTGTGTAATATGAATAAATGTGTCCTAATTAATACAATACAATTATAATTAATTAATAACTATGAATTCCATCACGTCCGTAAGTATGGTGCGCTCCGGAATTCGTCGTACACTGAGCAAATGGATGTACGTATGTATTTCCTGAATGAGAGGTTTATTCCCTCTCGTTATCTTCGTTTCTCATCCGTTTTACCAATGGAATGTAAATGAGTGTTATTTGCTACTGAAATGTGATTGAAAGAAATCAAGTGTGCATTAAATAATATAGCAATCTAGGTATGTCATATTATGTGGCATGGGAATCCAAACTAAAACGCTCTGGCATTTATATGGCGTCTATATAGTAACATATAATATATATGAAATTATTGGTTACAAAAGTCAACAATACTTGTATCCATTTGGACCACGAGCGCGTTACCATTTGACTCTACGTGTCCTTGTCCCCAATCTACAACACCACCAATACAAATTAATGTCAATTAATATTTTGTTTGTAATTAATAGTTGAGATATTAGTGAACACCTCACCATATTTTATGCCATAAGTTGTGACGAAGTAGAAAATAATATTCAAGTTAACGAAGCAATCATAAACTGAAAATTGAATTTTCTATTTAAATTGTAGTAGGATATTACCCTGAATATATAACGATTTATAATTATGTTTTTTAACATTGGCCACTGCATTAATTTAAATTCTTACTTTACATTAAAATAGATTTTTGTCTAAATTTCACATCTCCGTAATTATGTACATCCGATTGATAAGCACAGCTTATTAAATTTATGGAATTTAAATTGCTAATGCTTGTGAAATTGAAATCTGGAATGCTTACGTGGAGCAAAAATAGTAGCCATAGTTACTTTTCTGGCATATGCGAGAACATATTAAATTGTTCTCATGTTGTAAGCGAGAATTCCTCTTTATTGTAAATTATGGGCATATAGATATTTGCTTGTAGTGCTTAACGAATAGTCCTATCCAGGCGAATACAATTACCTTATTTTGTATTCTGTTTACGCTCAAGAAACAAGACAATGTTTAGCAATAGGCTTTCGCAAGCAATTTCAGTAGTTTGCAACTATGGTTGCAAATACGGTGCATTCACGTATGTGTTTGATGTCAAGAAAACCCGTATCTCGCTCACTCAAAATCCACGGAGTCTTAAAAAGATCCGGAGAAACACTATCTTGATCGTAACCATGCTTTCTTCTAGCATTGCAATTGGACTATATAAATTATTACACGAAGGGTTAATGAACGCATTCTTAACACTCTACTACTTGACCGTCACTGCCGCCTTCGCCATACTCTTCGCAATTCCATACGTGTACTCTGAAGATATTGTAATTTTCCTAAACATGATATTCGGATTTTCGTCCTTTCTAGAAGGTTTGTTTAGTTCAACATTTTAATATTATAGATTCCAAATCAGTGTTGCATATTCACTAATCCTTGTTCCTGTATTTTAGAGACCTACATGCCAGGATTCAACAGGAATCGCGATAAGCTCACATGGATACATGATGGAATCGTGGCAGTCTTCACCTCTTCCATCCTAATATTATTCCTCCTTGTTTTTTTCTTTTGCTTGTATGATCCCCGCGGAGCATTATTTATGGGCCAGGTGGTACCGCAAAGGTATTTCAGCTACTTTCCAATTGGCATTCTGGTCGCATTATTCCATGGCTACTTGCTATTTCTACTGCAATTCAGCGCCGTTGCGATGATCATCGGCACCGTCATGTATCTGTTCTTGCTGACGGTAATCTTGACAAGAGAATTTCAGTTAGAGTCTAAGCACGTCTATAGAACTGGGTGCACGTTTAGGGAACCAGAGCAGCTACGGCTATGCTACCGAGGATTTCAGGTAATTCATGAGAGTGCCATGTGCTTTGTGGGACCAGTAATTAGCTGCAATCACTTTCTCTTTGCTTTGTTTCCAATTCTGTGTTATGTGTGTTTACTGCGACAATGGCACGGTATGGATATCATACTTAAAACTGGCATATTCTTAAGTTATATTGGCACCCTCGCCTTTTGGTTATCTGTTTTGCAAATTGGGAAGCATTTGTTTGTTAGACAAATCAAGATGTTTCATTCCTGGAAGATGGATAGATGGGGTTGGAACAAGCGGGAGAGAAAATTGATGATGAAATTCTTGAAAAGTTGTCGGATGATCCTGCTTCGTCATGGAAAGTTTATTGTGTTTGAGAGAAGGACACAGTTTGATTTTATTAAACGAGTTATTGTTTTGTCATTTAAATCGCTTATAGTTAGTCGACGGTTAGTGTGATAGATGAGAAATTTATTGTTAAGAGAAATTCTTACTTGGGGACACATTTAGGTATGATAATATACATTTTTCGTCTATAAGATTCCTCCATTGCAGCTAGTGTCTCTAGCAACATTACCATCCTTATTACCATAACACTAAAGCTAATCAATAACCGCTTAACTAATACATGCCACCAAAACATGATGCTGCAAGCCTGTGCAAGCCTTTTAGGTTTTAATGATATTGCAGAGCTCAGACGCCACTGACGTCGATCCTTCCTAATCTCAATTGCCTTTTAAATTACTTTTGAATAATATGCCACCTTCTAGATTCGAATCAGTCTCAGAATAAAACTTAATTGAATTCCATAACGCATACCTATACGTAACTCGTGTTATATGGACTGCTGAAATAATATTTTAGGATTTTAGGTAGGACATATTATATTTGATGGAGCGATATAAATTAAAGCATACATTCTAAATTTACAAAGTAATTATGATTGTTTTTACATGATATTAATGCGATATCTTTAAGGAACATATTGTTTAATTTCCACATTATAATTACAGTTAATAAGTATGCGTTAATTTACTAAAATAAATAAAATACACCACGATAATTTGTCATGCACTACGTAATCGGATACCACATTGTATCTAGTAAGTAATTTGCAGCATCTAAGCACGAAATGCGTGCTTGGGGAATGCGTACATGTACCAGTCATATATCGTGTATTTAGTTTTTAAAGTAATAAATGCTTCACTTTACCCAAAGCAAGTCGTTCAATTTGTTAACATTTTAGAGTCATTTATTAGAGGTAATAGGAACATCTAACGGATCTGTTGTGTTCCGCCACGAATATAAATGACACATTAGAAAACAATTTACACAATCATTAAGAACAGCAACAAACACCGTCGTTAACAGCTTGTTTTATTATAGGAACCTTGGCTGAAAACTATTTAACACACTTAAATTGAACACATTTAACCTGCGTTGCAACTTTCGTGTAATTGTTGCAGACTCATATGTCCTCTCAGCTACTCACAACGTAATCAACATTCAATTGTGCTTTTCATTGTTTTCAGTTGGCTTGCGATTATGTTTCGATATTCCTCTTCAGAAGGTGTGTTCCTATAGTTACGGCATGGTTCATGTAGGTTTTTTTATAATAAGTGATGTAAAACTGTGAAGGACGATACTATTCGTTTTTCCTTTCTGCATAAGGGTAGTAAGTTCCTTCAATCGGGACACATTGTTAACTCGACCGCATACAACATCTTAAGAAATTGCCAACACTCTGAGCCAATGCTAGAAAACTATAATACCATCTCTTAGGTTGGAAGGTGAGCAAATATATGAAGTTTTACCATCTCATGGGACCAGCCAACCACAAATTCTGGAAAAATGATATTCATTATAAACATACTATAACTGTATACATACAACATTTTTGCAAAATAAATCGATATACCACTTGGCTATATTCATTGATTTCAATAACGTGCAAGTGTTCATTTGAAAATAAAATGTCACAAATGCTTACAAGTATGTCCACTAAAACTCAGTTGTTTGCCCATTCCAGTAAGTCTTTATTTGACTAGTCCTTCAACTGAAGTACATTATTATATCAAACCGAAACAGTTGAAATATTGCGTCGTACGTCACTTTGCGAAAGCTCACCTTCAGAACTACAGCAAACTATCCTACATTTGTAGTCATATAGGATTACCTAAAATGTCGACGTTCAGGCTAAGCTACCTTACAATATGCTGCATTGCCTATATCAGTTCCGTTTATGGGGTCACAATATTTGACGACTTTCTCAACTTGTTCGAAAACTGCACTGTCAAGCTCTACAACTACCGCGACATTCACCTGTGGAGCACAAATACACCCGTGTTGATTCTCGCATACATACCATTTCAGCTGGAAGAAGAGCATACAATTCGGACGAGGATACCGTTTCACTGCCTGGCGCTTTTTTACATACTGCCGAAACGTTCCTTAAAACCGAACAATCCGTTCAGAAAGCCAGGAAAAAGAAACCCAGGAGGGGACGTTTGGAATTTTCGAGAAAGGTAATATTATCAAATAAAACCTCAAGAATAAGTATACCATCATATTTTACTTTTAATAGTGAGAATCTATTGGATACCAAAACTCGATACGACATTCTCGTGGACGATCGAGACGGGATGACTCGGGAGTATGGAAAGCAGTACAGACAGCTACAACTATTTGGTGTGTCCTCGTACGGCATCATACTAAACACTACTGAATGGGATCTCGTTATCCGAAATCACATTCGTGATGAAATGGTGGTGGTTAACAGGCTACAGCTAGCAAAACAGGAAATCGTGACATCGACAGTCCTAATGTCCGATGTTCTGCAAGGTAGTAACAGAGTCAACTTGGATAAAGCGGTAGAAGACGTCAACGACGTCAGGAACAACTGGGATGTCGCATGGGACATTGGACTCTACGATAACTTTGAAATTCAAATGATGAAGCACGCGCAATTCCGCTACACCCACTTTCGTCTAACGCCCAACTCAATTTCCACGGAAGGACAGGAAAACTACGTTTTTGCGATTGCGGCGCTGGGAGGGAACGTGAGTATTGTTGACCGGTATACCCTAACTCGCCCGGAATTCAGAGGCAAACATCCCACCATAACGTATGATGTAAAAAATGGAGAGATAATGCGGGACTCCAAGCCAAGACGATTTGGATTCATCACTTGTGCTAATACCTGGGAGCCTGAGGTACATCGATTTGGTTTTTCGGACGTGTTCAAACGATTCACTGGGGCATTCCAACCATGCGTATACATGTGGCTTGCGATTACATATTTGGGACCCTGTCTGGTATTCGGTCTCCTCTATCATTGCCTCTTGAAGCAAAGGATTCAACGGAAATATTGGCTAAAATGGGACCCATTCACGTGGGGAATCCGGGCATTAATTTGGCAAGCGGGTGATCGACGCCTGAGCGATAAAAGATTCGGATTTATGACTTGGGTGGTGACCCCGTCCCTACTAGTTGCGGTGGTGATCAGCTATACATTCAGAGGATTAAGTATTGGTGTGTTGAATAGCCCATCATACTATTACATATCGAGCAGCTGGACGAGTTTGGGAAGACTGATATGGGCCGGCGTGACCTTGGTAACGGATGACTTTAACCTAGTATACGACTCAAAGATGGAGTGGATGGCAAAAATGGACCGGTACGCGGATATCGCAGATGTGGTGGCCAGGAATAGAACCATCGCATACGTGACATATGAGGACAGAGCAGAAGCGGTAGCCAATGCAATGAACGGATGGTCTGGATGGGGTAGGGGAAGATGCCGAAGTTGGCGAAAGGTAAAGAGGGGCTCTGTTCGGTACTATGATGTATACGATTTGTTGAAGGTGCGGGGATTGGAAGGATGGAATTTGATTGAAAATTCGAAGGTGAATGGATGGAAGTTGGAACGATGGGGCGATATTCGGGTGATTAGAAGGTTGAAATGGTTGGAGGGGCCTAGTGGGATTGTGCAAAAGTGGAGGGATGTGATAAAGAAAGATAGTCAGGGGAGAGGTGTGGATGAACCAGTACTTAGGTGGGTTAAGCCGGTTGGGTTCTGGGAGAATATCAAGTGGGTATTTGTGGTGGGGATGGTGAGCATGTGGATATGGCTAGGAGTGTGGCTTGGGGAGTGGGTTCTGTGGCATGTATACACAAAGCCGAATAGGAAGCGGCAGGCGAGAAGGAGGAAAGATAGGGATGCAGGTGGTGAGGTCATTAGGGAGGAGACTGAAGGGAATGAGACGAATCCGGAAAATGATATTGAAGAACAGATCCAGGCCAACGTTACGCCAGAGCCGCGAGTACAAGAAATAGATGCTGAGATGGTGGTGAAAGCATTGGGTATGGACGACCACGAAAATAAGATATTTGAATCACAAGAGAATCAGGATATCTTGGGCGATTTATTAGGAGCAGGGTCCACAAAAACGACTGTTAAAACAGGATGGGATGACCTAGGGGAGAAGGGCTATATTGTCAAGGAGGTCAAGGCAAATATGGAAACGGTAAATGCGAATCGGACAATGGCAGACGACGGAGACGTTAATGCTATGATCAATGAAATCTTGGATGGTCGGATGCAAAATGGGTCTAATATGGAAACTGAGGTTGAGACATCGGGGATTGGCCACACTGAATCTGATTCGGATTCCTTAAGTGACATTCTTGATGACTCCGGATCCAAAGGATCATCATCTGGTGCTCCAAGTATTTATGATGATGATATAATTGAGGCGGTTACCGTTTAATTTATTTAATATGTATGTTATATGGTTCAAACGTGATACTATTAATTGAATAAGTTAAGATGGATGTTCTGTCATATAAAAAATATAATAATATCTGCAGTTCATGAAGACATATTAATATGTACATTCATGACAAATGTGTAGCAGTCAATGGAATTTGTTAGATGGCATATTCAATTTGTACATTCTGCTTAATATGTAATAATGTGATTGTATATTTATCGTGACATTGATGAATATAAACCATTGAACATGTATGACAAATAATGATGTACGAAATAAATACACATACCATAATGGATAAAATCAGAACAAATTTCGATCTTATCTCTTGTAATATGTATACATGTAACATTTATTGATAACTCGTCAAATTTATTGATTACATGTCATTTGCGCCACAAAATCACTGCATGTACATTCATATGAATAATCATTACGGCGTACTGTGCATATCACATTATTATTATCATCAGTCTATCTCAACTGTTCACGTGAATGATTAGTAATTACTAATTACGACTGCGTACAAAAAATAACACTTAAAATTAATTGAACGAAAAAAAAATAATATTTCATATTCTAAAGTTTAAAAATCATAACTGGGATGTGTTATGTACCTGCATATGACATACATTTACTATAGATAATGGACATGATGAGTAGAGCGATAGAGCCGTAAGGTCTAAATGAACCGGACGGTGCAATTTTAAGACACCGACCATAAACTTCCTCATGCGTTTTGCTCGGGCAGCGACAACGATACGTTGGGGTATTTATTTCCGAATGATCAAAATCACAGGAGAGCGTTATATCCTCAGAAATAGTGGCGGAACTTGAGTTACACTGCTCCTTGAAATTACACTTTTCTCCTAGCGGCACCAAACGATGACATTGTCGGTTATGAAGAATGCTGCTGTCGTTGCAGCGACACTTATTTTCAATGCACTCCGAGAACGGTCCCAGGCCCAATGTACATTGGATGGTTTCATTGCACTGCTTTCCCACATCTCGTCGTATCTGAACCAAAAACGACAAAAATGTTTTAAAATATAAACATGAGTACGTGGTAAAAAATATAAGCGTTCAGAGACAAGGAAATAATTTACCTCCAGGCAAGTGTCGTTTCTTTCTCGTGATGGAACGAAGCCAGCAACACATTGACAAGTGGTGGTGTTACTTCCGCGTATATCCCATTCACAAAAGCTGTTTGGAACGGTGCATTGGATTTGCACGTTACATGTTTCATTTAGGACCTTCACCTTGTCTACACATCCTGTATTTGTGGCGTTTGGAACCAATGACGCCGTGCATTCACAAGTTTTACTGGTCGCATTGCAGTAAGTGTTTTCAAGTAAGTCACACTGGCCATCGTCAATATCACAACCCATTCCAATCCATCTTGCTACCTGAACACATTTGCTTTTATCTGTCTTGCTCGGCACCCATCCAAGTTCACACGTACACTTATCAGATACACATATGCTGTGTGGTATGTTTTTGCAGTCTGGATTGAATCGTTCCAAAGAAATTGGTGGTAGACCGGGAATCTGTGTCGAGCATGGGTCTCCGAGATTGATGGCAAGTAAACGGCAAAGTGGTCCACTAAATGGTCTACTGTCATTTTCAAATGCCGTCAGGTCAAAGATGAAGGTCGCGTTGGGGAAACACTCACATGTTCCATCCTCACAGTGACTGAAATTTCCAAGGTGGCCTGAGGTACACTGGAGGTCAAGACTGCATCTGTCACCGGGCTTGTATGCAAGTGGCAAGCAGGATGATATTTCCGTTGTATTCACTATTATGTCATTTGCTTCACATTCTCCTTCAGTGGCGATGTAGGGCACGTGATAAGGAAGACATTCACATGATCCGTTAATAGCAGCATCGTTTTCCTTCGCACAATAAGAGTTGGGGATGTCACTTGAGCAACTATCGTTACTGTCACAAGGATGATTCAAACCCGTTATTTGACGTAAATTTCCAGCCATTCCCATTCCTGGCTTGGATACGGCCAGGTTAAAAATTGCTAAGGCAATTGTTAGGAACACTGCGTATTTCTGTGGCCTCATTCTAACAAAATGACTGCTACAATTTTATGAATACTACGTTCCGATCCAAATAGGAATGTGCAACAGTGATGACTACGGATGACTGACATGTCTCACCCCACCTGCTGTAAAATCAGTGCATGGTTTGGTGATACGTTACCATTGAATGTATTGGCCAATCCATCAATCACTTGTTGTTTGTGATAAGGTGAACAATACATGCCGACTCCGTTGGCATACTCACCACCTGCCCTTGATAACATTATGTTCAATGGAATTGGCTCTCGATAATATTGGGTTTTTTGTTTTGATTTATTTTCAATTCCTCAGCGGCTAAGTGGCCAATTGGGTATTCCCGCTGGTCGTTAATGGTGAGCAATTCAGATGCTCCTTCCAGAATCCAAGTTGCTGCTCGTGTAAACACTTGTGCACGCTTCGTGTATAATATGTAAAAATTGAGTGGGCTTAGTCAGAATGCTGTCCATTTTCCCCTGGTAACATATGATGTAGAAGAGAAAAAGTTTTCCTTGCATGGACCGATGCCAGTCACGGGACTTCAAACTCAAATGATCTTTAGGTTAACTAAAAAGGAAGCACTGACAATTTAGATTTTTATAGGTTCATGAAAGCACAAAATCACAGCATGTGTCAGTGGACGCATGAGTGATTCAGTGATGTGACAACATATTCCTGCTGCTGCGGTAATGCTGACTGAACTGATTTGATTATCTTTTATCTTGTCCGTTGACTACATTGCTGGTTGATAAGAAGCATTGTTCATTCGTTTAATGTTAATTCAGCTTTATATACAGCTACAAGTCGAGTAAGCATAATTTGGAGATTTCACATCATTACATGTTTTATAAAGGTATTTGCAATACATGGAAAGGAATTTTTGTTGGAAAAGTGTGTTCAGTCCCGTATAACGTTGCGATTTTACATTTTAGTCACGGAAGGACTAAAATTGCAAAAATGAATCATTACTCGATTCAATTGCAATTACTCCTTGTATAGTAATGCTGACAGTGGGGTTATTACGCTGCCACTCGTAAAAGTGGCTGCAAATTCGCATACGGGAAGGAAATAACTTGCAAAATAAGTGTGCAAAATGCTCAGAACTATGGTAAGCTGGTTTTCGAGAAATTCGAAAAAATCGATTTTTTGGATGTCATTTTGGCCAAGTTGCCATAAGGATTAACATGGAGAATTTTAGGAAGAGAAGACCCCCCTCCATGGTAATTTTCAAATTTTGAAGTCCACATGTCCATAGCTAGTTGCACCGAAACAAGAACGAAAAGAACGGAATAACAGTCAGAATGACAATTTGAGAGCTCCGAAACGAAAACTGCCGCAACAATGTAACATGTGGAAACAATAGAAAGTGGATCTACAATGAAAAGTTGGGATACAATGGAAAGTGGGGCTACAATGGAATATGCGCCAACAATGGAATATGCGCCACCAATGTAATATGCGCCAACAATGGAATATGCGCCAACAATGGAATATGCGCCAACAATGGAATATGCGCCAACAATGTAATATGCACCAACAATGGAATATGCGCCAACAATGGAATATGCGCCAACAATGGAATATGCGCCAACAATGGAATATGCGCCAACAATGGAATATGCGCCAACAATGTAATATGCGCCAACAATGTAATATGCACCAACAATGGAATATGCGCCAACAATGGAATATGCGCCAACAATGGAATATGCGCCAACAATGGAATATGCGCCAACATTGGAATATGCGCCAACAATGAAATATGCGCCAACAATGGAATATGCGCCAACAATGGAATATGCGCCAACAATGTAATATGCGCCAACAATGGAATATGCACCAACAATGGAATATGCGCCAACAATGGAATATGCGCCAACAATGGAATATGCGCCAACAATGGAATATGCGCCAACAATGGAATATGCGCCAACAATGTAATATGCGCCAACAAGATAATATGCGCCAACAATGTAATATGCGCCAACAATGTAATATGCGCCAACAATGGAATATGCGCCAACAATGGAATATGCGCCAACAATGTAATATGCGCCAACAATGTAATATGCGCCAACAATGTAATATGCGCCAACAATGTAATATGCGCCAACAATGTAATATGCGCCAACAATGTAATATGCGCCAACAATGTAATATGCGCCAACAATGTAATATGCGCCAACAATGTAATATGCGCCAACAATGTAATATGCGCCAACAATGTAATATGCGCCAACAATGTAATATGCACCAACAGAGGAATCTGCGCCAACAATGGAATATGCGCCAAGAATGCAATATGCGCCAAGAATGCAATATGCGCCAAGAATGCTATATGCGCCAAGAATGTTATATGCGCCAAGAATGCAATATGCGCCAAGAATGCAATATGCGCCAAGAATGCAATATGCGCCAAGAATGCAATATGCGCTAACAATGCAATATGCGCTAACAATGAAATATGCACCAACAATCGAATATGCGCCATCAATGGAAAGAGGGTCTGCAATGAAAATTTGGGCTTCAATGGAGAGTGGGGCTACAATGGAAACTGGGACTACAATGGAAAATGGGGCTACAATGGAAAGTGGGGCTACAATGGAATGTGGGGCTACAATGGAAAGTGGGGCTACAATGGAAAGTGGGGCTACAATGGAAAGTGGGGCCACAATGGCATGTTTAGTGATATAACTAAAGGATTCATCGGCATTTATTGACAATTTGGAGCCGGCAAAGGTAAATTCATGAAGTAATGGAGGAATCGTTTCGAACAGTAGAAGACTTATTATCATCAATCATTGAAGGCATAATACATCATCAACTCGCAAAATGAATACATTCACTTCTAACTACATTAGCTTCATTATCGGCATTTCGGCAATGGGAACTTTATTTGCTACAACATGTAATTTTTTAAATAATGAAAATGATTAAATGTTTTAACATTTGCTTTTTACGTGCGGCTGATAAGTGCTTACGCATCATTTCATCGCGATTTTTTAACTAGGAGTATTAGTAAAAACATGTTCACGATATTAAATTATCCAAACGTGTCGTCCACGTTGTAAAAAAGCATACAACGTTACTATACAGGGGCATTGTGCGACAGCTCAGAATTTTGGCACTTAACCGGACAATCTGTTTTAAGCTGTTTTTGTTTTGTTTGCTTTCTGATCGAGAGTTTTCTGTGCAGCACGCTTACATTTAACAATGCGGCTTCGGTCCATGAACTAGGTGGACTTTGCCGGCATGACGAGTTTAAAGAATATTTACGTTATAAAATTCCTGACAAGTGACGAAAAGTTGGATTCTTGGGAGGTAATTATCGGAAATATTTGGTTATTGCTTGTGTGTTTTTGGAAACCAGCTGACAAACAAACTGTTCATTTAGTGACTACATATTGTTGCCGAAATTTTTCATTGCTAGGCTTTGCGTTGAGCAAGTTAACTACCTTGGATTACAGGTCATCAAGATTAATTTTTTAGCAAGGTTTGGGTGAAAGTGCACGATGTCCCTTCAGGTGAATCCCTTTCGCATGTTGGAGCGTTTATCCGACCACTATCGCCGAAAATGGAAAAACGTGGAATTTCCGATTGGAAAGCGGGAGCAGGAACTGCAGAACGCGCTGAAGGGTATCGTAATTAGTGTTAATGATTATTTTATTAATACAGTAAATTGCCTATTCATTTACATGTTCCAGCAAAAGTTGATAACGCGGACTCTTTTGATTATTACAGGGTTAATTGATGAGTACATTGAAGGAAAAACCGTTATCGTGGAGGAGGAGGAAAATATGCTTTCGCCGAACCTTGATGAGCCCTCTTTCACCAGTTCAGATTTTACTGATGTCGACATGGACAGTCCCATGACAGAATCGTCGGAGCTGTTCTCGGAATCGTCGTCTTGCCAGTTGTCTCCGGAAGATCATCCAAAGGAAAGGGACTATCCTACTTGGGAAAAGGTGGTTGATGCTGTGACATTCTGGAGATCGACAAAGCCGCATCCAATTAAAAAATCGAAGACGCGTCTTGAGCTTGAAACAGTTCAGAATTCTTTTCCATTTGTGAAGGACGCCAAGCAGCTCTACCGGTGGGAGGAAAGGATTAATTCTGGGAATGTCCCAAGAGACTACAAGTTAGCTCAGCTTGCAAACGCTGTTCGGAAAGAGTTCCAGGAAGCTAGACAAAACCAACTTGCCGTTCATGATCGTGATATCATGAGGTGGTCCCACCTACATGCTCAAAGGTTAAAGATTGAGGACTTTAAATGCAGCAAATTTTGGATGTGGAAATTTAAGAAGACTAGTCGGATCTCCAACCGCAAAGTGACCAAGTTTATTTCTCGTTCTATGATGGAGCGGACGGATGATATTGTGTCCCAGGCTGAAACCTTCGTGTTATCCATCCAGGAAATAATCGCGCAGTACGGTCCTGAAAATGTTTTCAATATGGACCAATCGGGATTCGAGAGGAGCATGGTTTCGCGTAGCACTTTGGCACAAACTGGTTCTGCAAGTGTAAAAGTTGTAGCCCAGTCAACATCTGCTCTGACACACACTTATACCGTACAACCGACAATAAGTGCTGCTGGAAAACTTGTCACTCCAGTCACCATCTGCATGCAAGAAAAAAATGGCGAGTTCGGTCCGGTTGTGTCAACAACAATGTTTAGATGTCCAGATTTAATTTATCCAGTCGCCTCGAAATCCGGGAAAATGGGGAAAAAGCAACTCCAAGAATGGTTTACAAATGTCATGCTGCCCCATGGTGGAAATCGATTTGTACTGATTCTTGATTCTTACTCGGCTCATAAGTGCCTTGACGAACTGAAACCAGCAGGCTCGGATATCGAGATCATACCTTTTCCACCCGGAGCCACAGGATTAATCCAGCCACTGGATGTACACGGCTTTAGATACTGGAAGGACCTTGCTAGATACCTTAATAGAGAAGCCATGATTATTCCAGAGCCCGTGCAAATGTTTTCTCGAGATCCAGTTATGCAAATGCAATCTTTAATTGTTCGCCTTCTGTCAAGTTCTAAACTACAAGATTTTTGGAAGCACTCGTGGTCACAATGTGGGTACCTGCTGGAGGATGTTCCAGAACATAAAACACCAATGCAGGTTTGCGTCGGCGAAACAGGAAGCTGCAGTAAGTGTTCACCTTTAAAGTGTATTGAGTGTCCTTGGTGTCAACAATCATTCTGCTTCAATCACTGTTTTATTGAGCTGCACACAAATTGTAATTAAATATCTACAAAGCAAAGTGATGTCTACATTGTTTTAGTAATTAAATAGTTCGTACCGTTAAATGTTTTCAGGCTATAAGTTTTCTACCTATAAATGTCTCCAATCTATGAATGTCGTCTGCGAATTAACGGCCTCTACCAACAAATGTTTTTTTGCCAAAAATGTTTTTGTCTTTTTTTCTAACCCAAGTAATAAAGTCAAGATATGTCGAAAAGTAATCTGTATAGTTATTTATTGTTACATATACATAAATCAATATATCGATTTGATTGTTCCAAGACACTGCAAACACCAGAAATATTTCAGCCAGGCAGGGATTAATAAACCAATCAACATATACAGCATAAGCATGCTTATCTTCGGTAAATATTATACCATAGTCAACGGTAATTATTTCAAACCGCAAAATGTTGACTATCTAAGATTTCCGAAATATTTTCGCTCATGCTCCCAGTTACAGGAAAATTCCTTACGCAAATATATGATTACGGAACTAACAGTCGCAGATAAAAATTAACCAAAAAATAATCTAATCGGTTTCATTTTTGAAAGATTCTACAGTTGTAGCAAATAAAATTTGCGTCGTCAATGGAACGAATAAACTATCCTTTTGTTTATGGCAGTGAATATTTATTTCGGGACAGTAAACTTTCCATGACAGTTAGCAAAAGTTCCATTGTTGCCAGCGAGGCATCTATTGCTGACAATGACTCAACCATTGTTGATGGAGAACTATTAATTGTTGTCAGTAAATATTATTTTACTTCCACTGACACTTCCATTGTTGCCAATCAACCCTCCAGTTATGACACCAAAAAAACATTGTCGTCGCACATTCCATTGCTACCGCACATTCCATTGCTACCGCACATTCCATTGTTGGCGCACATTCCATTGTTGGCGTACATTCCATTGTTGGCGCACATTCCATTGTTGGCGTACATTCCATTGTTGGCGCACATTCCATTGTTACCGAACATTCCATTCTTGGCTCACATTCCATTGTTACCGCACATTTCATTATTACCGCACATTGCATTGTTGGCGAATATTACATTATTGGCGCATATTCCATTGTTGGCGCATATTCCATTGTTGGCGCATATTCCATTGTTGGCGCATATTCCATTGTTGGCGCATTTTTCATTCTTGGCGCATATTGCATTCTTGGCGCATATTGCATTCTTGGTGCATATAGCATTCTTGGCGCATATTGCATTCTTGGCGCATATTGCATTCTTGGCGCATATAGCATTCTTGGCGCATATATCATTCTGGGCGCATATAGCATTCTTGGCGCATATAGCATTCTTGGCGCATATAGCATTCTTGGCGCATATAGCATTCTTGGCGCATATAGCATCCTTGGCGCATATTGCATTTTTGGCGCATATTGCATTCTTGGCGCATATTGCATTCTTGGCGCATATAGCATTGTTGGCGCATATTCCTCTGTTGGAGCATATTGCATTGTTGGCGCATATTACATTGTTGGCGCATATTACATTGTTGGCGCATATTATCTTGTTGGCGCATATTACATTGTTGGCGCATATTACATTGTTGGCGCATATTATCTTGTTGGCGCATATTATCTTGTTGGCGCATATTACATTGTTGGCGCATATTCCATTGTTGGCGCATATTCCATTGTTGGCGCATATTCCATTGTTGGTGCATATTGCATTCTTGGCGCGTATTACATTGTTGGCGCATATTCCATTGTTGGCGCATATTTCATTGCTGGCGCATATTCCAATGTTGGCGCATATTCCATTGTTGGCGCATATTCCAATGTTGGCGCATATTCCATTGTTGGCGCATATTCCATTGTTGGCGCATATTCCATTGTTGGCGCATATTCCATTGTTGGTGCATATTACATTGTTGGCGCATATTACATTGTTGGCGCATATTCCATTGTTGGCGCTTATTCCATTGTTGGCGCATATTCCATTGTTGGCGCATATTCCATTGTTGGCGCATATTCCATTGTTGGCGCATATTCCATTGTTGGCGCATATTCCATTGTTGGCGCATATTACATTGTTGGCGCATATTCCATTGTAGCCCCACTTTCCATTGTATCCCAACTTTTCATTGTATCCCAACTTTTCATTGTTGCCACATGTTACATTGTTGCGGCAGTTTTCGTTTCGGAGCTCTCAAATTGTCATTCTGACTGTTATTCCGTTCTTTTCGTTCTTGTTTCGGTGCAACTAGCTATGGACATGTGGACTTCAAAATTTGAAAATTACCATGGAGGGGGGTCTTCTCTTCCTAAAATTCTCCATGTTCATCCTTATGGCAACTTGGCCAAAATGACATCCAAAAAATCGATTTTTTCGAATTTCTCGAAAACCAGCTTACCATAGTTCTGAGCATTTTGCACACTTATTTTGCAAGTTATTTCCTTCCCGTATGCGAATTTGCAGCCACTTTTACGAGTGGCAGCGTAATAACCCCACTGTGAGACGAAATTGTGAGCATACTATCTTCTGCAATAAAGAAATGAGTAAACAAAATCAAATGTTTGCAACACTGGCTTTAGTGGCACTTATCTTTGTTCCAATACAACTACCTAACTTTGCATAACTTGTTTTTATTGAGTACTGGAAAGTCGCTTGTTTGGGAAATAGCGACAATTTTGCAACACCGTTGCGAAACCATTGCGCATTGCTATGTTTTATGAAATTTGTTATGCTACTATGGAAGACAACAAATTGCGCAACGCGTCGAGGAGAATCAAGCTTCTTTCCAGCATATAATTACTGCATTATGCATCCAATTAATAGACAACTCTTCCGACTGTTGGAAATAGTAGCACATATTGAAAAATCATACCAATATGTCCGTATGGTGACATAATGATTTCCAACTGACTGATAAATATGTTGTTCATTTTAACTCATTAATATGTAATTATTCGGGATCGTCTCGGGATTACGTATAATGTTTATTGAATACGGGAGGCACGAGTTGTCATAAATAAATCAAGAAAGTTAACAGGCTGACCGGTTGAGTATAATTCCCGTAATATTTAAATAATATTATTGATTTCTATTCCGATATACATCCAAGCCCAAGTTTTCCCTTCTTTAGTAATTTTTGCTTTTCGTTTGCCATTGCTTCATTTGCACACATTTCTCAAAATGCTGCTCTCGTCCAATTTGATTTGCACTCTAGAGCGTATATTATTCGTGATTCAAACCGGGAATATACTGCCTATCCAATATCCGTACAAGCTGGAGTACAGGAAGATTCCACCCAAAATATGCCGCTTTTCCGTAAATACGGAATATCCACAATATCACTGGAAAATTTGCGCAATAATTTTATTCGTTGCTACAGTCTCAGGAATACTTAGGATAATTTGTGACAGTAACTCCATATTTGACAAGTGTGCAGTTTTGTTTTTTGTGTACTTCGGCCTTACGTTTCTAACGACTAGTTACCTTCACGCTCGATTTTGTTCTGACTTCGCTCATTTTATGAACCAGTTAGTACACTTGGAAAATCAAAGCGTAAATACTATACCATCGATCAAAATTGGCAGAAACCGGAGAAATAATACAACGGCTAAAGTTGTTTCCCTGATTGGTATATCGTACACACTGGGACTTTTCGTCAATTCAATAGTGTACTCCCTTTCGTGTGCACTATTGCCGAATGTGGCATGGAATATTGTTCCAAGT